>CAJRST010014446.1:2727945-2947781 GCA_907169785.1 Menidia menidia
TGTGTGTGTGTGTGTGTGTGTGTGTGTGTGTGTGTGTGTGTGTGTGTATAGAGCAGGTTTGATTGATATCTCCTTCACATTCTCCTCAGACACACCAACTATCATTAGAACAGGCTTTAGTGGTCTCATGTAATTTCCAGCTCTTTTTGCCAACACTATTTCTGAGCTGAAGAATTCTTAGGTGGTTGTAAACAAGCTGTGACTGGTACTTAAAATACTAACAAAATGCCCATTTTCATTCACCTCAAAATCTTCTTTCCTATACTTCATGGACAAATGAGCATACAACGGATTAGATGTTAAACATTTCTCATAACAGCTGTTTCCAAGACATCCATAAAATCGTTCCACTGTTCTGAAGTTGCTAGGAACAGGTCTTCTTGTAACATATTTTCAAGCACTGACTCGACACCTCTAAACCCAACACAGGATTCAATTAATATCACTGATCTGACTACTGACTGCTTCACTTTTTTCGCTAAAGGCAGTGTTACTTTTATCTTCTGATGGAGTAGGTCTGTAAATGTTTGAATTGTCATCAAACAGCTTCCGTTTGCAAGATTTAAAACTGTGTACTAAACTGTATAGGACTGAAAAATTTACATTTGGTAGGACTGCAACCTTCAGCGTGATAACACTAAGTCAACACAACAATGTGGTTCTATATATCCGCTAATTCACATTCTGTTTCTTTTATCTTTTCATTTCCTGTAATCTGTGGTCATGATTCTTTCTGCTGCTTAGAAAACCATGAGCTGGGGAAAAAAGAGGGACAAAAATACCACAATGGAAAGACACAAGGCCCAAGACTGAGACTAAAGGAACACTAAGAAGACAAAGGGAAAATGAGGCCGCCAACTTGCTGACAACCAATTTGGCAAAACAATTACAGTCTAGCTGCCGAAATACAATATTTCACCAAGGGAAGAGAACTTTACATGAAATGTCACAGCAAACATTGACCATGACAAGCTGACCATTGAGGTAATCCATTACAGAGATCTAATAATGATGCCATGCATGGTGTCCTCAGAATCTGTCTGAGTCTCCCAACACCCTATGGGTTTGAGCGGGGTTTGGGAGGACTGTGAATGATGTAAGTGATGACTGTGAAGATGAATGACTGTTAGTGGAGCCAAGCCTGACCCGCAGGGAGCAAACTGAGACTTTGCACCTTCAAATATGTTTTCCAGGTCCAAGAGCCAAGATCAACCCATCTGCTCCTGTTATTATACCATTAGCAACAGTATTCCTGTAAATGCCACAAAAGAGAGAGATGTAAAAAATGATTGGAATTCAGAAGTATTCATAACAGAAAGATAGGGCACTGCTCATATCTTGCAAACGATCAGTAATTCTGAATTATTTCAAACTTGAATAAACTAATTCAAATAAAATCAACAGACAGAGACTAGATCGGCATGTTTCTTTATGTAGATGAGGTGACTGAAGTTCAGTCCGTATATGTTGCCATATATCCATGACAACACCTTAACAAAACTGAAAGGATTTTGCTAAAAGGTGAGAAATGAAACGTAAAGTACTCCTGATGCTCACACCACATTTGTTGTTAAGTGATTGGAGGGGAGAATGTTTCCTTTGTTTTAACATGTTTTTCCTTGGAGGCATCCAGACCAAAATAGATTTTTCCAAGAGCAGACGGTCAGCATTGTGTAGAAGGTAGCACATGCAGATCAGTAGACTTGACTAGATGGGCCACAACTATAGGGAGAAGATGCAGTTAGCTACTAGGTTCTGCACCTGGTTGCTACAGTGAGCTCCTACACAACCACTGTTGCTCACTAACCTACTCCTTGGCGTAAAGGGGCATGTCGTCACTGGGGCTTGCAGATGTGAAAAGAGCAGAAGGGCAGAGGGGGGCCCTCTTATTTTACACCCACTGGCCTGACAAGACTTGCGATGACTCTACTCCCAAAGGCATGACCTCACTAATCTCTTTACTTGCTAGTTATAGACCCACACTGATGGGGAAGCACCTCAGCAAGACTGCACACCTGCTACAGCAACTTCATCTTGAAAAACCTTAGCGGGATTTAAAGCCTTCACAAACGGTACCCAACAGATCTGAGGCTTCGTGGAGCTCAAATGCTTGGTCAGCTTAAGGAGGGGTTCTTACACAGAACTCTCTGTGCTATTATATGATGCGTGAGTGCGTGTGCATGTATCTGCACATGTGCTTGAGGCTTATCAGTAGAGCTGGTAATGTGGATGCACAGGAGCTTAATTCTCAGGAAAGAAACATGCCACTTTAAAGTATCAATGTTCTTTCACAGAGATAAACAATAACAACATGAGATGGTTCAGTCAATAATGTTGTATAGCCATAATAATACAAAAACTGTCTTGCAAAGATGAAAAGTTTCAAGGTACTTAAAAAAACATTAAACCAGATTCAACTCATTAGCATGAGTTCTTTCTATTTTTGAGTTTCTGTGTCAGAGATTACTGGTCATATTTTATGTTCAGGTTTATAGATTGTGAAAAAAGGGCAATGTCTTGCCAGGTGAATCCATCTCAAAGTTCTTTGCACCCTTCAGTGGTTTCCACTGCTGTTCATTCACACATTTAGCTTGCATTGTAAGAGGCAGTAGAATTTTGTTTTGTCCGATAGATATTAAACTTCTTGCATGCCTGTTCATAACAGTTTATTAATTCATTTTTATCATTCAACCACCCTTTGTATAATTGCACATGTAATTCGGGTTCCAGTCCTGCAACCCACACCCTACTTATCCAAACATGGGTGACCCATTCTCATAAAATGGTGAACTTTCTGATAACTGCCACTTTCCTATTAAATCCCACAAACAAGGAGATGGTATTTGTAATTTTAATGAAAGATAACTTTAGTTGAGCTCTTCCAGAAATACTAGTGGAAAAAAACAAAACGTTTAAAAGTCAGGGGTGGTAATTATTCAAACTAATTTTTCCAAGCCTTAAGCTTTTACCTTCATAAAACCAGAACTTGGACACATTTAAGACTTGTTGCACTGACCAGAGGCAGACAAAAAGAAAAATCCTTGATAAACCAAGTGAAGAGGTCAAGATGTCCCTCAAGTAATAATCTACACTGTGGGAGGAAGCATGGAAGTGTAGATGCTTCCATCTTTTGTCAGCAAGTGTTATCTGTTCATGTAATAACATTTGGTAATGCCTCATCGGGAAAGTGATGGCAAAAATAAACTGAATACAATATGAAAAAACAGAGAAAATCAAGTAAAAAAATGACGTAAACTCCGGCTGGGTTTTTTAGTCATATTTAGTGTCTGTTCCATGAAATTTTCAGGGCGTCCAGTGACCCCTGTTCAGTGGAATGTACCAATTGATCTCCTTGGAAATTGGATATTCAGTGGCTATTTAGTGTCAATTTGAAATGTACTGCACAAAAAAGCAACTGAAAATCTGCCTCAAGCACTTCAGAGGGAGGGCAGTGTAGTGGCAAAAAGAGTCTGGGAGAGGGAAATACAGCATCAATCAAGAGAAAGAAAAAATGAAGGAAAGGAAAAGCAGACATTTTCTGATGTCTAAAGAAAGCTATAGTGGGAAAATGCTGCAAAGGTTTTTACAATCCTTATACTGAATTGACATATACAATGTATTTATATATACAATTTGTGTGTATATATACACATTGTATACATGTATGTGTGTGTAGAGAGAGTGAGTGAGATACAGAGATGGACCAGAAACAATACATTATAAAATGCCACAGGAAGCTCGGGTAAAGAGGGTTAATGAACCCACCTTTTCCATCATCCTGGTGGGCGTTTTTTATGGAGGGAAAAATTAATTACTTGTGACAAATACACCAGTACTCTGATAAGCTACCATCTCTGCCAGGCGGCCTGTGAAGAATAACATTTCTTCTATGGGGTTATATTGGACTTGCCTAATCAGTGCTCCACACGGAAATTTGTGTCAACACACAAAAGACACATTGGTGAAGCCACATCACAAGATTCACCAACAAAACATGACAGCACATAAAAAATGCAAAGTTCACAAGCACTGACACTGATGGCATGCTGTTTCCGGAGGAAAACATTGTACACACGCTCTCACTCTCTGGAAAACAGCAATATGAACTGACATACTTCCTTTTGAGCTCAGCACTCAACAGTCATTGTGCCTGGAATCCTAAAACAGGAAGGCCGCAAGGTTTTTCCTCTTAATGTGTGGGTGAGGCAAGATGCTTGAAAATGGTAATGAAACAATTTGCTCACATGCAAGCACTGCCATGATTAAAATGACATGTTTTAGTGTCCCCCTGTTAGCAGCATATTGACCCCATTAATCACGCTGCTAATCGCAAGTTTCCTTTTCCGGGTCGGTCACTTTGATGAACAATTTATTGGCTTACTGTGCTGGTCTGATCCGCAACTATTAAGCTAATAAAGAATATGGAGTTTTGATAATGAAGCTCATGCTGGTTTATGATTCCATTTACAGTTCCCAGCTGACTTTGTGGAAATATTATTTTGCACCCAAGTCAAGAATTAGCTGTAAATGAAAAAAAGACAGAATCCAAAGACCATGGGGTAGAAAAAGTATGTAGACCATTGACCATCAATGAAAAAAGAAAAATCTTGCTTTGTTGTATGCGTGTGGCACCCAGCTCACCTGAAATCCTTTTATCAAGCTATAGATGGGCTCCTTTTCAGAGACGGCATTCATCCTCACAGTTGACTGTCCTGAAATAATCCCGAGAGCAAAAACTTCTGAAATAATTGAAAGATAAAATGGAAGTAGAGGTGTGAGAGATGATTCAGTAAATGTGGATCTCAAATCAACATAAAGCAGAGAAGGTAATTCAGCCCAGCTTCACACACACATCCAGTGAAAGTGCTGAACTGGCCACGCTCAGACAACTATATAGCAATCCATTACCACTAATCGACACATTTCGTGGAGGACTGACAAATTAGAATTCAATGAAGTTGTACTTATTATGGATGGATACTTGTCTTATAATGCCTATGCAGTTCTACTTTGAAGTCATATTACTCAGCAAAAATGTGAGTTAAAACCATCTACTGAATTAAGGGACAAAACTGATTACTGACTGAGATGCTATGTTCTTTGTTTAGTACAAAATTATCCTCTCTTACTGGCCTAACATTTATTAATAATTCTGACATTTGTGTACTCTGTTAATGTTAAAAAGAAAAAAAAATCAAGGATGAAAGCTATGTAAAAAACAGGCACGTAAAACTGTTTTGCTAAATAAATTTTTTTCATAAACAGCAATCATCATCAGATACATATTAAATCAAGAATACAAATTTTGTAGTTAAGCCTCCCGGCCAAATAAAAACATACTTAAATCTGTTGTAGGGGTAATAATGGGACTGAAATTTGTAACTTGTTAAAGTAAAACCATGCGTTGAAACATTGAATTTGATTTACTTACCAGCTGGGTGACCTATACAGCACCTCACCAAATTGACACTTTGTATTCTGGAAAATTAAATGGCATAGATTGCCTTTAGAGCTCTCTTACTGGGACAAGTATAATCATGGAAACAGACACAGACGCTCTGGGTGATGTGAAGGCATCAGAAGGCTTTTTTAAATTTAATGCAGGCACATTATTTGTACCATGGGAGCTCCATCCTCTTCTGATAACTTGGACACCAATTTTGGTTATTACTCACACAAAAAACTGAGCCAAGATTGCTATTACCGTCTCTATATTTAAGAGTAGGCTTAAGACTTTCCTTTATGATAGAGCTTATAGTTAGAGTAAGTCCACCCCTGGTTGTGCTGCTATAGGCCTAGACTGCCGGGGGATGCATCATGATGCACCGAGCTCCCCTTTCATTTCTCTCTCTCCCTCCCGGTGCAACCTCATTCCATTAACAATGTTACTAACTGGACTCTCTCCCTTCCCCGTAGTCGTGTGCTTTCTCGTCCCCCTTCTCTCTTCTCTCTCTTCCTAACACTTTCTGCAGATATTCCTGGCTCTGGAGCTGTGGGGTCTGGATCTGTGGTTGGGAGTCTCCTCCTATCACTTCCTGCAGGTGTTCCTAGAGCTGTGGAGTCTGGATCTGTGGTTGGGAGTTTCCTGCTGCCCCCATGTTCCTGCTCATCATTAGCATTAATATCATTGCCATTTTTAATCTATTCTACGTGTTGCTGTGTTGGCTGCCCCTCTCTGCTCCTTCTGTCCTTCTCTCGCCCTCTCTCTCTCTCTTGCTCTCTCTTTCCCCTCACCCCCAACCGGCCGAGGCAGATGGCCGCCCACCCTGAGCCATGGTTCTGCTCAAGGTTTCTGCCTGTTAAAAGGAAGTTTTTCCTTGCCTGTGTCGCCTAGTGCTTGCTCATGGTGGGAATTGTTGGGTTTCTGTAGTTAACTTCAGAGTAGGGTCTGACCTGCTCTGTTTGGAAAGCGCTGTGAGACAACTGTTGTTGTGATGTGGCGCTATATAAATAAAATTGAATTGAATTGAATTACTGTACCAGAAATGCAGTGTGGGAATATATTTGTTCCTTGAAAATTCTGAATTTTGGATTTAATTTGTTGCCAGGACATGATGGAGGACATGGCCTGCTCAAGAGTAAGAAAATGAATTACAAATTTGGCCTACTGCTCAGATTCCTGAAATGAAAGATTTTATGGGGATTTGTGAGAAAAACTCTTCCACTTTCTAAAATAGTAAATTCTACCTTTAAAATTGCTCCCATTTTATACTGAATGACAAAAATGTATTGTCAAAATTATAGCCACATTTTCCATGGTGTCAAGACAATACCTGGGGGACTTCAAACGAAAAAGAAGAAGCATATTCTCCATACATAAGGTCATTTGTTGCTTTATACTGTCACAGTGACAAGGCCATTTAGTTCATTCATGCACAATCTAGTAGAAATGGTGTATTGCCAAAGGCTTGGAGACTTGTCATGGTTAGGCTCTACTGGGCATGAGAATAGAACATCTGTCCATGATAAGAGATATAAGTGAGGCCGTGGTTCTGAACTAAGATGGGTCTTGGTAACCTCTGGAATCATTACTTTAAGTTAGACGGAAGAACAAGGATCTTGACTGAAAGTCGTATCTCAGGAGAAAATATAAGGTCAGGGCAGTCACGCCGATGTGGCAGGGACACACACAAAGCAATGAAGGGATCACGAGGGAGTACTTTCTGTCTTGCAGTGATTTACACCAGTACTCTGGTGTTGAGTGGCAGGATACCTTCAGATATACTTAAAAATAAATCATTTAAAAAATATCTAGCTCTGAATCCGGCTTTACACCTCTATAGCATGAATATATACCTTCCTCTGTGGAGTTTCACCCTCAGTGTGCTAATCAGCTCTACTACAAAGTGCCTTTTTTCTTCCTCTCCATCTGTCAGCTCAATATCCCATGAAAAGGTTTAATGATAAACACCTTATTATCTATATGGTCTCTCCAATTTAGAGCTGTCATCGGTCATCATTGACAACGAAAGGCCACCATGCACATATTCTGAAATGTTATTTTCTTTTCACCCTCATATTTCTGCCACCCCTGAGCAAATAAAGCTTATTTGCTGGGACCACTTTTATTTGTAATCTTGTTAAAGAGCTGGTGGGCATTTAGTTATCACAGCTGCTGCTTAGATATGACAGAGATGTCACACAGAGCCAGAGCTTTGCATGCTTGAAAAGTTCTTTGTCAATTTTATCACCCTTTGTCTGTGAAGTTGAATTCAGAAAAGTATGAAGATACCAAATATAACCATTTCACTGCAACACTCAATATTGCTGTTATGAAATAGTTCAGATAGAACAAAAAGGTGATGAAAACCAAAGATAAATATCACAATACATCTTTAATAATAAAATCTGTGGCATTCGACCCCTGAAACTGCCAAACAAGTTTCCAATGTGTCACATGTGCATACACACACACACACACACACACACACACAAGGAGAAGCAGCAGCTTTTCATTGATTGAGGAATGCCCTTAAAGTAATTGCCTAAAGTCAATCTAGCCAGATAAACTGTTTTTCTTGCTTCATTAATGGCAACCACAACTTCTTTCTCAGTCACTCAGTGGGAAGTATTGACTCGAGGTCCAATGACATTTTGATTCAAAAGCAAAGTCCCATAGATTCTGAGCGAAGTGATTGTGTTTGCTGCCCTTTATCTTGTGAAAATGCCTTCACTGAGCTAAATCTCTTGTTTATGTCACTGTCGAAGCACATTCATTCAAAAAGAGAACAGAGGAAGTGACTCACAGCTTGATATTGAGCTCTGATGAGTTGCATCTGCAGTTATTTGTTTTTATGTTTTGTGCATTTTATGAGGCATCTTATTGCATATCTTGTCTATCCAGATCAAATGGAAAATTATTTGATGCTGATGCAGCTGAAAAACAATTTTATGAACACAAAGTGCCATTTGATACCTATGCTATGCACTTGTTTATGCTATTATTTTAATACAGTAATGATAGTATAACTGACAATCTATTTATAGTTGGTTTCTGATGATTTCTATCGGTTACTGTATATGAAACAAGCAAATAGCAAATAGCTAATCTGAGGTTGAAATTAGGGTTTGGTCTTTTTAGTGTGTGGGGTGATAGTTGCAAGTGGGACACATCGTTTGATTTTTTTTTTTTTTTTCAAAGGAGAGAAAACAGCTGACATTCTTCAGTCTAAAAAATATCTGAGAAAGATGAAAAAAGAAAGAAAAAAAGAACTTGCAGATTTTTCTAAAAAATGTACTTCCTTTTAATTTTGATATGTATTTTCTATCAGATTTGAATTAAAAAAAATATTACATGAAGAGTGCATTCTATCTATTGTTTTTCCATTTTCAACTGATTACTTGAAATGTACCGTGGTGGATTTTGATCAAAATGAGAGCAACTTAATCTAGCTGTAAAGCTGGTATCTAATTCATCTTTCTCTTCAGATATTATAAAAGTGCAAACTTCAGACAACTTTTTTATATCACATGTATTGCCCTAATAACTTAAGATAAAGGATTTCAGTACAAAGTACTTTAAAAACTAAGTAAATACTGTTACTTGCCTCATAAAACTGGATCAAACTATTTAAAACATGTAAGCCTTTACTTTATAACTCCAAGTTATCTTTGCATAAAGCTGTATCAAGAGTCATTTGTTGCATACTGTTTGGGTTGGGAGGAGAGGAAGTTAAGATAATGTCAAAAAGTTGGCCACTGAGGGTCATCTCTTTCACAAAATTAAAAAAATACAATGCACTCACCCTGTTATCAGAGGCATCCCCGAAAGCTGTACACAATTGGCAAATACAAAGGCGGCAACGACACTGTGTTATCACATGCTCGCTCACCTGAAGAACATTGTGTGATCACACTGAATGCAGTATGCAGCCGAAGGACTCCGGGACATCATAAGCTGATACGACACAGAGAATTACCAAAAACCCAAACAAAAGCTGCCAAAAAATACACAAGTTACACAAGTCTCAAGAAGCAGACATAACAAGTTAGCTGTCACTGTTTTCGCTCACCAACAGGGATAGTGAGCTGACCCTAACCCTCCCCAAGGTGCAGCCAATTAAGCTAATTAGTGCAATAAAGCACATGCACGATACAAGTACCTTTGAGGGTGTTTCTGTATTTGTAATGACATGGAGCAGCATCACCACTTGATTGTGTCGTAACTGTATTGTAGGAGGGAAAAAAAAGAAACAGATGGTCAATTGATTGTAAAATCACAATATAATCAAACGTTTTTAAAATCATGGATCTAAAGACCACTTTAGTACACAGTATCTAAAGTGCATCAGAGGAAAAAGACAAATATAGGCACGTCCTCAAACATTTCTTTGTATTAGGTATGAAAACAAATTAAATATGTTTCACAGCATGAGAATGATGGCACTGTGCAGGTTTCTGAAAAGTGTCAGAAACTTGCACTATAGAAATTTTGCTGGTGGTTCTAACACAAACGTTTGCTGACTTTTGAACTCACGTCTTGGTCAGTGACCCAAGATCTCTAAACATAGATTTTCATTTGCATCATTATTTTTTCGACTTAGTGAAGTATTAACTTAGGTTTAACAAAGTTAAAACAGGGAGATTAAGATCCGAGAGATATGAACTAAATTCCTCAATAATAACAGATATATTTTAAAAGATGACAAATCTGTGTTAAATATTAAATTGATAATTTTGTCACAGAAAATTAAAGGATCACTATATGGTCCCAAAACAAAGAAATGTGTACTTTCCCCACCAACAAATACTATATTTGTCTTCTTTTGAAAAAAGCAGGTATAATGTTTATTACTGCAATCTAATATCAAACACATGTGGCAGTTCTGAAGTTGATTTTGATAGATTTTCATTGGCTACAGAATGAATGGAAATCAATGGGTGCCCAGAACGGAAGAAAAACACAATAATTTAAATCTTCGAGATTTCTCAGTGGGAGGGTGTCAGCGATGATGTAAAGTATATGTGATTTGTTGTTAAATTGCTTGAAACTTACCAGGATGTGGCAATCAAGAAGACTGCTCAATTGTTTATATTGTCAGAATAATCAGCATCATAAAGATAATTGTATATACT
This sequence comes from Menidia menidia, assembly GCA_907169785.1. Lineage (NCBI taxonomy): Eukaryota > Metazoa > Chordata > Actinopteri > Atheriniformes > Atherinopsidae > Menidia > Menidia menidia. Next base: position 2,738,521 of record CAJRST010014446.1, read on the forward strand.
CTCTATGTGAGAAAACACATTTTTCCCCGTCTTGTCAACCTCACAGTTAAGGCACTAAAAAAGGTTTAAAAGTTACGCGTTTCAACTGAACTGACTGCAACAAAGAAATAAGTTAAGATGTTTGGTCAAGGATGCAGTCAGCATTTATTTTTGGAAATACATATATAATATAAAATGAAATACATATCTGTACAATTTTGTACATACCTTTTTATGGACATAAAAGGTATGTAGGAGATTGAGCCTTTTGTTTCTGCAGTATATTTGAGAAAATCCTCCGATTTGGCTCGGCTGCTTAGCAACTCACAAGTAAAAAACCTAAAATTTGATACTTTGATCTTTAAAAATAAACTAAGTTTTGTCACTTGTGAAAACTTTTATATAGTCCTATGTTCGTATTAGTATTCAGTCATATCCTGCTCCTGTGATGAGAGCAGTTGTGTAAACATTAGTGAGATCATCCCTTTAGGAGGTCTCATTAAACTGCTGGATCACAGCAGTGTCCAATCAGCAGCATTCACACAGGACCAAGAGGGATGTAAGGTTGGGGCCATCATAGAGTTCATATTTGGTTTAACTCTCTAAACATTTCACTTAGCTGTAATTAGTATGTTATACACACATTGTGCCAAACAGACATCTTTATCTTGTTTTTGAAAGCATATTTTCAAGGAACACTGACGGTAATCAAGCAAGGTCAAGAGATTAATGGATCAGTGAGATTATATGAAACACAAATAGTGGCCTTGTGAACCAACATTCTCTCTACCAAAAACGGTAAACAGAGTGGAACAGAATGGTGCTTTAATATGAAAACAACAACAAAAAAGACGATTTTGAGACGCCAGTTGAGCAGCAGGGAGCGACCAGCTACTCTGGTGCGATACAATCGCCACATCCCATCTAAAATATGCTGATTCTATCATAATAAAGAAAATTGCCTTGATCCCAGAGGAAAAAGCCCCTAATAGAAAATAATTCTGCCCTTGAAACACTCTGGGCCTGTCTTTGATTAGATGATGCTATCTTTGTTTAGACTGGAGCATCTGGGCCAGGACCATGTGTTCATATATTTAATTAAAATACCATTGCCTGGACTCACAAAGGTTACTTATCTCATCAAAGTGTTCACCCTAGATTCTTTCTATTAATTCAAAAGATTATCTTTGCTGATTGGCCATAGAGGTTGGATGGATGGGGGCAACAGCGACCTGTCTGTTGTCTATCTTGACTGTGAGTCCGACATCATCACTACATGGCATCTGACTCAGAGCAAGAGCGTTTTAACCTTTATGGGTTTTTTTTTATCATTCATCTAGAGGTAGGTGAAGGCATAAGTGCAGTTATGTTATTTTTTTTACAACTTTGCACCAGTAAAGTTTCATTCCTTAGATAATAATTCACCGTTTCAACCGTTCTGTCCTCAAAAAAGCTCCCTTAGAGGTGATTTAATACCAAACATAATTATTTTGCAGTGCATTACAATATTTTTCTGAGAAAAACATCCTCTCGATTTTTCTCCAGAATATCTTAAAATATGTAAACAAGTTCTGAATATATGTTTGTTTTTTTATTGGCATTTTACCATTTTTTTGTTGTTGTTTCTTTGACATTTTCACTCAGGATAAGTTATTTCTTATTCGAGAGGCTCTGCATTACAAAGAAAGCACGGGAAAGGATTTGATAACAGCAGTCCAGCAATACTGTGCATGAAATCACTATTTATAATCCAGTTAATTTAAATCATGTCCATACTGCAAACAAGACTGTAGCTGGCCCTTATAGCTCTCAGACAACCAACATCATTGCAAGAATTAAGTGACTCCAACTACACCGTACTGCAGTCATCTGTTCTGAATAGCAGGCTCCATTCTGTGAGCTGCAGTAACACGAAAATTCCCCCGACAGTCATTACTGCTGTCCTGGCGAGCGTGCTCCTTCTCCTGTGGCCCTTGCACCAGAAATTATGATTCAAATGAACTCACAGAGGATTCTTGTGAATGTCACGCAACCTGCGTGCCTGTGGCATGAAAGGGCTGTGAGCTTCCTGCTTGAGCAAATGCTGCGATTTTGTCTGACATCAAATTGCATATGTGGGATTTTACTGCTCATAATTTTTAACAGAAAATAGGAAAACGACAGGATATATTGGAGGTATTTGATGTCTGGCCAAATTATAAAGATGTAACAGACTTGAGATTTTATATAGCTGAGAACATGACATTTTTTTGTTTAAAGACTGGAAAGATTATCTTTTGGAAAATCAAAAAAATGTTTCAAAATGTAAGAATGTGAATACTCAATATAGGATAAACAGATTACAGTAGGTTTTTAACATCAGGACAAATACAGGAATAGAATTCCATACATCCATACATACATACATGGATGAAGACATTAGCCAGACTGGAAAATCAGGCTATAGAAACGTATATGCAAACATTATATTGGCGGCATGCAGCGATACGCCGACAGACACCAACAGCCCAGTTTGGGATGGATTACGCAATCAGAGGTTCATTTCGGCTCCTTGCTGCCGCACATCACGTTTCAGCCCGTATTTCAACAGAAAATGTGCAATTTCAGCGATTTTGACAATTAAAATGTTTGCAATTAGTCATACATAAAGATCGGCGGACAAATATTAATATGTCATCGTATGTTTTGTCTTGTGAGGATGACCGCACGTCCCATAAATATATATACACAGCTATATAATTGCAGTCTCTGTGGCTGTGCAAGTTGAAAACCTTGGAAAATAATTTTTTTTCTCAGATTATTATTACATATTACGTATGTTGACACACGGCATCCCCTACCGGAAGCCCCCTGCCGGACCCCGACACCGGTATCCCGGTAGCTCCGTGTCGCCCGGAATTATTGGAATTGGAATTATTTATTATTTATTTTGTGTGCAAAAGTTTTTAAAAAAGCCTTTAAGGGAATGTTTTCCTGGTACAGCTATTGAAGGCTCAAGAGTAGCAAAGAACAATAAAACCCATACAACTTAAATCAATGTTAAACCTTTTCTAATGAATATATATAGAGAAAAATATATATCTAAATTTGTGCTAAAGACATCAAGTTATCCCAACACACATTGCTGGAGATGGCATTGATTCACATTTCATTTGGAATTCTTCCAGGCATCCCGCATTGATTTTTCACCAGTTGGTGAGATATGAAATGTGCCATTTTACATTATCACGTCTCTGCTTCTTCCACACTGTTGTTCACATGGCATGCAGGTGTTCCTGCCTCACACACATTCACACGGAAAAATATGTGAACACAGACATTCAGAGCTTCTGATAATGACATGTGCCGACAAGAGGGGCAAGACATAGGTTTTTCCAATACTAGGTCCTCCGCCAGACCCCTCACAGATAGGCACTCATCCTTATCTGCACAGCCACAGTGTCCGCACAAGCAGCCCTCCCACTAACAGGACCCTGACTCTGGGTCTGGCTACCACAAGGCAGTCGAAACTATTGCAAACTTAGAAAAAAAAGAAAGTCTTGATCATCTCCACCTGCTGCATCAACATTATTGTTGAGAAACGGCAGGAAAACACGACTGCAGGTTTTCAGACTTCGTTTCAAATACATCAGGTATGTTTATTTATGTCTGATTTGATTTGTTGAATGCCGGATAAGTCAGTCATTTCCGTCAGGATATCATTCTGTCAGGATATCTATTATCCAATCAAATAGCTTTTCGTTGACAGCAATCACATGTGCAAGAAATGTGTCGCTTCCCTCACCAAAAGTTGAGTGTAAGAGAGGGTATGTTGCTGGAATGTCATAACCTGTTAATAAGTAGAGAGGAAAAGATGGTGACACTACCCCTGAATGCAATTGATTTCTTTCAGCATCTCTGAGTAGTGTAGCAGACTACAAAACAATTTTTTGCCCAAATACCATGCATCACCATGCAGCTCTTCCAGAAGCTCCAAAGTGGCTTATTCTAAAATCAGTGATCACATGTCATCTTTTGCTTTGGTTTGGGAGAATACCTTTAGAGTAGCAATCAAGGATTTTCATCTAAAGCCTAATGGCCCAGCCAGTGGAATCAATATACATCTGTGCAAGCCAGAAAAAATCTCACAAGGATAATCGGCATGATTAAGGACTGCGGGACTTCAAAAACATAATCCAATGAATTTCTATCTCCTAATATGCCAGTAAACATCTATCTCACAAAAGAGGCCCGAGCCAGCTTTCGGTCATCAGTGCACTCTGTATCACATGACTGTAATGCTGGACTCAGTTTATGAGGTTGCACAAGAGCTCATTTACAAAATGAGAAGCAGCCATTGTAACATCTTCAGCACATTTCATGAACTCTGACGGGTTGCAAATGCCAGTCAAAATGATTCAGCGCTGACGTCCAGAGCAATTCTGTCCACCCAAGTCATATCTATAAAGAGCCATGTATACTGTAAGCACACAGGTCAGAAAAAGTGCCGAAGGACACATTCTACCCCTCATCTCATGAACACCTCATGGTCCAACCTGTAATTGAGGAGCTACACATCTGTGGGAATTTTTCACAATAACTTAGTCATCAACCCCTGTGCCAGCATTGCAAAAAATAGCATCCCTTTCTTTCTTCAAAGGGTTCAAATGCAGCTCGGCCTTTCTTTCTTCAAAGGCTTCAATGGAGTAAATATGCTAAAATATAATTACTAGTTTAGTAAAAGCGAAACACAGAGGGTCTGCAACTATTGAATAGTACTTGAATTACATCAGGGATGCTGATCTATAAAACAGAGTGTGGACGAATTGAGAGCATTAAGGCAAAAATGGATCTGCCTCGTGTCCCAACCTTTCATTGTCTGCATTTAACTAGAAAAGCAAAACACTTCACGAATGTTAATGAAGAGAAACAATCACTCTTTTCAGCCTTTTCACCAGACAAAATAGGTTTTCTGAACACAAGTTACAAATGGATCAAGAAATAACAGTGATTTCTGCGCAATCATTCCCCTTCCAGTAAAAATAGCAACAGAAAACAATCAAAGGTTGGTCTGAACATAAATTCCATGATTACAGGTCCTACAGCTACTTCCATTTCAACCTTCCTTATTATGACCTTGAACACAAATTGAATTGCTTTGGTGGCAGTTAACCATAACACCACTGCTGTAGTTATTGATGCAAATGAACACCTGGCAAAATGCAGGTGCTTTCCTAAAAATTAGGTTTGAGGGTCACTTGGTGTATTGAAAACTGATGCTACGGTCTCAAAGCATTTGTTTGTAGGGAAGGGTAGGGAATAAAAATGTATTGGTTTAACAGGTGAGCGCCGTTTTTCATTAGGCCTTTGACATTTTGAGCATGAAGATGGGCAAATAAAATGTTGTTTTTTCCCACTGCAAAGGGCATTCAGAAAAATTAAACAAACAGGAAGTGAGAGGGGCGAGATATGCAGCCAAAAATGAACTGCCAATCTGACAGTGAGGTTAAATTTGTTGGGTTATACAAGAGAAAGCTTTGCTAAGCTTTCATGCTACTATGCCGGGCGATATAGTAGAAATAAGAAACAGTACAAGAAACAGCAAACATTGTATTTAAATTGTGTTCAGTTTGTGAGGTAATCTTTGTGTTTTTATAAGCAGATCACTCCGTTACACAGGGTACCTGTCTGTTCGGTTGGTTTATCAGAGCTTTCACCTGAGAAATTCTGTACAGGTTGGGAAGCGTGTCATTGGATATTTTATCTCTAGTGGCCTTGAGGTGCATAACACCAGAAAAGTGTACAAAATGATTCCCATTCCTCCCCTGCATCAGGCCTACCGTGACTTTCTATGAAAACAAACTTAAATTAAACAAATTATCATGAGTATGCTGAAAACACAGAGCGGTGAGGAGCACGCTTACCTCTCTTCACATCTCGTCAGTCTGAATGCATGAGGTCGCCATCTGCAGCTCCTACGCAGCCCATCAAAAGTCAACTTAAACATACAGTATCTGTAAAGAATTCACTGGTTACCACAGACATGATATTGAAATATTTATTACAGCTTATGAAATCACTGCTTTTATTGTAAAGCAGAGCTGAGCATACAGAGCACGTCCACAGTTGCTGGGCCAAAGTTTATTTGGCACTAAATTGGACAGTGAGCTAATATGAGGGATAATAACTGATAAAACAAAATTAAATAAAGAGACTCCATCATTTGATAACTTGAACATCCTTAGAAAACCGAAACTTTCCTCAAAACTATATTGTCAAACTTTATCAGCAATTTATTTGTTGGCAAACATATTTCACTGTTACAACAAATATCAATTAATAAGTCTTAACTTGGAAACCAATACAAAATTAATAAATAAAAAGCCATTTCCAGAACCGATAATATAAACCTCTTTGTGCCATTAAAATGACTGCCATCTTTCGTTTATTACCATTTATTTAACAATTAAATAAAGACACTTTCTCCTTGAAGTAGGAAATCAAAAACACCTTCATTTCTTCTCTGTCCAAAACATTTTTTTTAAATCAGTGAAATGGCCAACGTTGCCTTTGTTTTTTTTTACAGCTTCCTGGTGCTATTTAAGGTTCAATTTGCCCCAAATCTGAGAAGCACAAGCATTTTTTAGAATTCCAACAAAAATGCAGAATCCACTATAAATCTTTCCGAGGGATGCTTCATTATTCACTTGCTTGACAATCTGCTTTCTACACATGGGGAAAAAAGAAAAGGGGAAGAAAAATCAAACTGAGCCTGAAAATAAAATGAATGCAATTCACAAATATGCCTGCACAATAGGTGTGATCTTCTGACATGTTTTTTTTTAACCCTTTTGTTCCTACTTAGATGGGTGTTTCTCGGGAAAGTGATAAAACAGAAAACCAGACTTGTACCAGAGACCAAGGAAGGCCACCACAACAGAACAAAACAGTTCCTAACCACTACATTTACAGAGACAAAGGGTTCGCTCAGAAAAAAAAGCATACCATTATGTGCAATGCTAGTTATCTGTACAGTTACATAGAAATATGTCATAATTCTCTTATTAGTTTTTTTCTCCCCATTTTAACAACTGTTATTACAGTAAAATGAATGAAAAAAAACAACTATGCTTAAAAGCATACAATCAATAATTCCTTTATGGTAATTGTCCAAAGTATGTGTGTGTGTATGTATGTTTTTTTTCTCTTTTTCACTGAAGGGACATCTCAGCAAACAAAATGTGCTGTAACTCACCAAAGAAGAAGAAAATCTTTCAAAAAGTCAATATAGATACAGAAGTGTAATAAAATAGTCCTTTTTTAAATTTGCCATTAACTCTGGAGAAGTCTGTAGTCTAGGCTTTAGGACTATCCAGTTCCATTTGACTGCCAGACCTAAAAATCCAGAGTGGGTTAAGTGTCTCTTTTCACACCGAGACAAAACACGCCAAACCACAGAGGGTTTTGAAGAGGGGAGAGGCGGGGGACACAACATCAACATCCTGCAATGTCTAACCAAATACAGTTACGCATTAGCCCCCATTTTCTAGCGAGTTTATCCTGTTCTTGGAGAATGACAGCCCAGCACAGCTGTTTGCTCGGCCTCGGCCTTTGGAACACGATAAAAAGAAAGGCTACCACTGCCAACGACGGATGGAGCAATAGAACACAGGGAGGAGAAGAGAACCGGGAGTTTCGATGGAATACAGGTGTGTTGGTTGAGGGAAAGGACTGGCCTATAGACTGGTGACCAGGTGTGAGGGCTCCTGGTGGGCCTCTTCTGGAGAAGAATCCTCTCTGTTAGGGGGAACAATGAAGCCATCGCTGCTGCCTCGTCCTAGATGGTAGTAGGAGTGCAGCTGATGGAGGTGGTTACGAGAGCCTAAGTTGGGCATGCTCTTGTAGTAGACGTCGTCAGAGCTGGCCTCCGGGCTCTTGGCGTCCCCGCTCTCCTTGGAGCCGTGGGCAGATTCTGCGGACACGTCGGGTAGGCCGGGCAGCATGGGCATGCTGGTGTAGAGGGAGTCTCTCTGGTGGCTGTGGCTGGGTGAGCAGCCCTCATCGTCAGTGTGCTCGTTGTTGAGTAAAGGAAAGAAACTCTCACTGTTCTCCTGGGGGATCCTCCTTCGGGACGCGGAGGACGTGGTAGTGGCGGCAGAAGGGAAGGGGCGGTGGGGCAGTGGAAGGGGTGGCGGCATTGGCTGGTGGAGGTGATTGTGAAGGTTGTCCACCGCCTGCAGGGTTGGGGGTGGCCTTTGGGGCAACAGCGGGGCGTTGGACTCCTCGCGTATTAACTCCAGGCCCAGGCCTTCGTCGTGGTGAGGACCAAAGGTGGAGTGATCATCCATGCTCAGTGCGACATTCATGCCCATGCCCATCCCCACCCCCAAGCCCATCCCATAACCACTGTCCTTGCCACCGTTGCTAACGTTATTGACCAGCTTATTCATGAGGTTCCGATTCTGCTCATTTGAGCGCTCGTGGGAATTGTTGAGGTAAGAGGGGATATAATTGGAGGTGAGCTCTTTCAGGATCTTCTTTTCTAGGGTGGTCTCCTTGTGGTTGTAGCCCCGATCAATGATCTGGACGCAGTCACTCATGTACTCAGCGCTAGCAATGCTGTAGCTGTTGCCATGGTTACCATTCAGTGGTAGAGTATCCATGACACTTGTATCCCGGGCATTGTTCAGGATTCCCTCTGGAAAGAGAGACACGGGGTTGGGGTGAGGTTTAAGGTGAGTGAATGTTAAAGTCTCATGAGGTTTCATCAGCACAGACATATGTCAGCCATTTTTGCAAACACACATACCAAACATCAATTTCTTTAGCCACTTTTATGATGAAAAGTACCTTAAAATATACAAATAAATGCCCTATAAAGTTTGGATCGTCAAAAATAAGTACATTTTAATATCATATTCAAGACCTGTAAATAAGAGCATCCACTTACCTTTCGGCATAACTTACATTTTAAGACTGTCTAACATACAACAATGATAGAACACTGATATATGTGCATGAAAGGACACAAACCTAAATCACAGCACAATAACACAAAGATTGTGCAAGCAAACAAAGCACATAGAAATTTAAACCAAACAAAGATCAAAGCCATGCAATTCCTCTTTAAAACCCTTAGCTGGACATTTAGACCCTGGTCATAGGTCCAGATGAGCAGCACAATTTCATTATCTGATTTTTAGATACTTCATCCAAATACACGCAGCCAACTGTCCATTAAAGACTTAACTTGTTCAAATAAGATAATAATCAGAATGGTACAACGCTGACAGGAAGGAGACTTTTTGTTCTCTCTGCTGCACTAACATGTAGCTTTGATATTTCATCTCTTTAACCATGCTATCATCATCAAAGCAAACATTGGACGATAATTCAAATGATTACAGACAAGGCCATCCAGCTTGTTAAAAGAGTCTAGTTCTCACTCTGACCTCTTGAAATTTTGACAGGAAGCATCTCTCAGACCTTCAAGTGAAACAAATTGATCAAAGTGACTTGTAAAAAATTGAAAATTGAAAGAAAAAAGTACTTTAACAAAGGCATAATGCTCTGTGAGGATTTCAGATCATATGGATATGCCTTAAAATGTTTTTATATGAATCTGAATGTTAACTTTTATGCATTCCCAATAGGTTATACGTAAGATTGAGTATTTCACTGTATGAGGCTTCAAATGCCTCACGTCTTTTTTTATCCCCCTATCACACGGACTATAATTTAAGTGTGATGTAATAACGATATTCGAGTCTGCTTAGAATCGCACGGCCTGAATTTTACAAGAACCATTACCTCGAAAGGGAATTACATTGTTTTCATTACCCCTTTGTCAGCATTGAGTAGAAAGAAAGTAAAGCCAAAGTCAATTACATTTGATAAGCAATGTTTAGTTTGACTCCCATACTTGTCTCTCTGTAGGGCTCTTTTAGGGCCAGCATGAGGGAAAGGAAAGAAGAAAACACAATAAGCATAACAATGCCAGGTAGAAAGAGAAAGGTGCACATACAGTATGCTGATGACGCATCAAGAAAATGCTTTCGGACTGCAGTTGTTTCATGTCAACATGCAATTTTTCTAAGCTTGAAGACAGAACCTTGATGTATTTCTTGACAAAAGATGCTTTGCTACAACCCAGAATCCTGAGGGTAAAATCATGGCAAAGGTCCCTCAGCATGATTGCACCACTAAATCTTTTGATGCATAAGCATTTCCATTCCTCCAGATATTTCTTTTCCATCTGCAGCTATGTAAGTGAATTATAGCCCTCCATCAGAAGCTCCAATGTAACAACTTGTATCGCATACATAAATTATCAGCTGATCAAAGCCCTCTGTTTGTTTTTTTATCTGTGTTTTCAATGAGTTTCCGAGTTTAACAGACTAAAAAAAAATATTTACACTCAGAACTGAAACAATAATGACTACATTTCCCAGACTAAAAAAAAAAGAGTTTAACAGTCTGAGGAACCAGAGTAATTGTATTATTTGCAACAGTCTAATTGTTTACACATCATGCAATATAATGCATGGACAAAATTTAGGTTCAGTCCATGTCGGATTTTTTATAACAAAAGTGGTAGAGACAAGATTTTTTTATTGCAGATAAAGTAAACTGACAAGCTTTGCATTCACTCTATTATCATTAATATGACAACATTTATTTGTGTGGTACACTAAAATGATGTCAGGAAGAAAACAGCTGCAGCATTTTAAGAATGAAATGCTGGAACCAAAAGAAAACAGACAGCAGACATGACACACAAGCTTCACTGACAACATTAGAGCACATTCAAAGTAAATGACTGGTGATGTATCTGGCTCCCCTAAGGGCACGCGTTCTCGATTTCAAAGGATTTCCTCATTGTTACAGTCTGAGTTGGCCAAATAACCAAGAGAGGAAGAGACTTATGTAAGCGAATGGCATGATCTTACCAGGAGCCAAGATACACCGCCAGTGAAAAGCCCCACAGCAAAACAAAGCTGTGGGATTTTTGTGTTAAAGCTATAAGCTCTGTAAGGGCTAACATAATACATTGAGAGCAGTATTTTTTTCTTTTTTCTTTTATTCCCTTTTTGTTTAATTAAAGACCTGTAAAAACTCTCAAGAGGGAAAACTGGCATTTGAGCTTGGTGCAAGTTCATTACTCTCAACTCTGAAATCATTAATGTTCTTTCTTTGTCAGAATGGGTAAAACAATTGGTACCTCACAGCTTCTCAAGGACCAGACATGAGGGGGGGGGGAGAGAAAAAAAAGAAAAACACTGCTCTAGCCACCATGTTAAGGAATGAAAAGAAGCCAGCACACCTTGTGTGTTGTACATGCCCAGAGGGTTGTTATAGACTGCCGATTCCCCAAGCAATGTATTATAGGGATTGTTAGTGCCATGAGGACGTAGGAGTGCATTAGGTATAAGATGGTTAGCCATAGCCCCTGGAGCAGCCAAAAAGACAGAGTGAGACAGAGAGAAACAGAGAAAGAGGTGGACAAATTTAAATATATACATAGAAGGAGAATATACATATATCAGTTGGGCAGATGCAGCTGAGCAATGACAGCCATTAACATCCAAATGATCACATGATCATTAGTGCGGACGGGGTTTTTGCTATATGAAAGTGGCAGAGCTGAACTGATGAGGCTAATGGGGCCGATGGAACGTGTGCTAATTGTACAGCTAATGTCGGCCATTAGCGTTTTTGTGCTCCACACTCAGGCAGCGCAAACGTCTCCACAGACATTAAAACAAAGAGAAGCGCTAACATGGCAAACAGAACACATGTCGGATTTTGTTTTACTCAAGTAGGACAAAATACAATAATAATCCAGGAAAAGCATTAGTTATTCAGTCTAACACATTAAAGGTAATGCTTAGATCTGCTGCTGTGAACTGTTTTCTAAATACTCCTCCTACATCTAATGGCAAACAGGTAAAATTAAGTTTAGCCGGCTTGTAATTGTTTTCCAGTTATTATACTTATGTTAACAATAAGCCTAGTGAACTGCATATAATTCTCCTTACTGAGTTGAAATAGAAATCTTTTAGCAGACACATCAGCAGCAGCAAGGGAACCTTACCAATGGACAACTACATCATTTCTTTTCATCTGGCACTGACAATCTTATCAGCTGAAGTGGAAGGATATTTCTTCTTCTCTGCAGAGCAGAACTCGTATTTTTCTCATTCACTTTGTACTTTGCTAGAGTAGCCTTTGAATTGAGAGATGTCTTCTCTTTAGTCGAGATGGTCATTACATCGCTTCTGCCACGCCTCCTTTACACGAACAAATTGCAAATTTGTTTTCTGTTTATGCAATGTTGTTCGCCTTCACATTTCTGCAGCCAGGATCTCCTCCAAATGACCCATCAGGTTCATTCAGGCACCAAAGCAAACTTCACAATCTGAGCCCGGTGATTAGCTGTGGATTTGAAGGCAGCATATTTTCAACATAAATGAGATATGTTTGCTTTTCTCTGCCGCCGGTGAAAATAATTTATTTCCAAGCATCTGAATACATTATGTGGAATTTCAAGTATGGTGAAAATATTTTTGAGTTGCATTCAGTTCCTGTTTATAAGATTCCCTTCCCCAAATGTCAACACGATGTGAGGCTATTATTCTAAAAGAATCCAAAATTCTAGACTTGAGAGGGCAATGCATGTGCATCCAGCGTGCACTGTGCAAGAACGGAAAACAGCTTTCATCTGAGGTGCAAATGCACTGCAATTAGATCCTCCGGCAGAGTGTAGTGTTCTTTTATAATGCTCCGAATCTGTCACACAAATGAAGTAAGGTTTTTTAATCTTATTGTATAAAATTCTGTGTTATTCCGTACCTTTTTAAAAAGTTGGTATCGAAAGATAGTCCTTAATGACATTGCTTTAAAAATGTCAATGTTAATTTATTCTCGTCTTTCCGTATCATTCACATTTCTCATGTTGGTGAACTTAGAATTAAATAAGGATGTTGTAATTTTGCTCTGGATACAGAATGTTTTGATTAGAAAAAATCAATTAAAAAAATTGTCATTGCTGGTGTTGTTTTCCCTAATTACAGTGTATTCTAAAAACACCAGCCCCCTCTTTTGATACCTCCCAATGAAGGATCCCCAATTTAGTGTCTGAGCTGAAATTTAACATTTTTAAAAAAACACACTGATTGCGTAGTGATATTCTTGAATGCTAGGATTGAACATGCAATGCTATCAAGATGATTGCATGACTCTGCTCTCAAGAAGAGCCCTGGAAAAGTGTCAGCTGCGTGCTCATTATCTTTATGCCAATGAGCGGTAGTTAAAGCTTGGGCACAGAGATTGCAAAGGACAAATCAACTAGAAATATTTGCTCTTCAGCACATAATTCTTTAATAACAGCTGGAGAGCAGCGGTGGATGAGTTGCATCTGTTCCTGATGATGCTCTTCCTGGCCCACTCCTGAGGTCCTCTGAGTGTTTTACCTATCAGTGTGAATCTGGTGGGTATAAAGGTACACTAATAATTTCTGTCTCTCTTTTTGTAATTACAGATGATCTACATAGGAACAGCTCTCAAACTACAGCCCCACACCCACACCCTAATTTAGAAACTGCGCAAATGATAAAAGCTATGTCTGTTGGTGGTGCGAAGCTGAGCGCCTAATTATTGAGATCATGACACTTCTTCACTGTGTTGAACATCAATCCATCATTGTAACTATGCATTAGCGTCTTTGCAAGCAGGCGCCCAGAGTGAATTTAGTGAGTGAGCTGGAGTCCTCCATCAAGAGATGTGATGAGTGCAGGGAGCATTAGGGAGCCATGCCAGCAAGTACGGCATTTGCAACTTGATGTCCGATGAACTCTGGTGGTAATTTTCTATATTAGCAGATGCACCTAAACGTTAGCCTCCCATCTGCCGCTGTCAAATGCATTTCACTGAAATACTTTTTAATCTACGTGCTCCTTAGTGTAAATTCGAGGAAATTGATTTTTCAGCCCACTTTCTCTTAAGACCTTCGCAGCCACTTGGCACGGAAATCAGGAAAAACAGCACTTTTTCAAAAATAATCAAACAGCCCTAAACCCAAGTTGGACCAAATGAACGATGCCTCTCATTAGAATTTAACTGTCTGCAACACCTAATACGTTCATTCTAAGGCAAAGCTGTTGAAATGGCAGATTTCCTTTCACTTGACATTTTGTATAGAAGCTTTGTTTGGAAATTCTCCATTAAGAAAAGTATTTGAAATCTGTGATGACCTTGTCTCACATTAAGATGGAAAGAGTTGTGTCTAGAAAAAAAAAGAAAAAGTAAGAAAATACAAATATTCGTTATGTTTGTTAGAAAAAATTATAGTAAAGACGTGAAACCACTATTTCCTACTGGACCAAGTACCTCTGTTCAGGGATGCTGAGCTGTTGATGTCGCCAGTCATAAAAGAGGACTCTGACTGCTTTCTGACGGTGTCATTCCACATACGACGAATGCGGCTCTGCAAAGATAAACATATCAGAACACATCAGAACACTCATTCAGTAATATTCAGAACTTCATAACAATATCTATAAAAAACAGACAAAATAAAGAATATATGCTTTTGACATTTTACCAATTTTTTTCTTTGTCCACTTAGGGGATATGTAACCCCCAATTAAAAAAGGGCTCTAGCTCTGGAATATGTTAAGTCAATAATAAAGCAATTTGTCAAGCTTTCTGAATCACTGTCTGTGATTGCAAAGGTTCCATCCAAGAGAGTTCATCCTAGTTAATTATGACAGAATCCCATGGGCCATTGCACAAGCTAAAGACCTGGATATCCATCCAGAGAGCTCCGTAATTTTTATCATTTGCCAGAAGATTTCCGATTCCTCTGTATTAATACACAGCAGGGAGATGATACTGAAAAGCAAACCCTCCACTTCTCCAAATGGTCGTCTAATCATTCCCTGATTTATCTGTGAGCCTTCCAGTTCTCCAGTCTTCATCTTAATTTAACAACCTTACCTGTTTCATCTGTCTGCTTTTATTGAAGTCTCTCCCACTTCCCTGCTTCACCCTCCACTACTTCACCAACAACAGCCGAAAGGATCCACTTAAAGCTCCATTGAGGAACCTCTCCCTTTATGCAAGTTACTGGGTCACAGCCTTATAAATCTACCAAATCAATAGGGGTCAGCCGTAATAATTTAATTAAATAGAGACTAATAATTTAGATGATTTAACTGCAGTTACGTCCATATTTTTTCTGAAAGATTTCCCAGGAATGTTGCATGAGGTTGTCTTGTTTTTTGTCACCATCAAATAAAGAGGCCTTTAAGCTGTTGTCATTACTTTGTGGCCAATTGTATTAATTCCCACTGCTATGAGCCCCGCAGCCATTTGGTCGAATGGGGAAACAACACAACTGATAAATGCATATATGGAATCAAAAGCCGGCTCTGACCCCTGACTCAGCTTTGAAACATCATCCTTACACCAGCCACCCAACAAAACAAAGCTTGATAGAAAAGCTGTCTGAAAACAAATGAGTCAATGCTGTCAAGACTGTTTGTCTTCTTCAATGCCTCACATACAGGTGCCAGTTTGATTAAGTCATCGCTACCACTATTAACTCAACCTGAAGCAACTGTTACTGAATCTTCCAGGTGCCAAGATTTTTTTATTGAGACCTGTTTTTACTTCTTTTGAAAATGGTAAGCTGAAATGTCTGAAAATCATAAATTAATTCTGAATCAACCCAGGATGACACAGAGGCTTTGGTTTTGTAAGAGACATATATATGGCACAGACACAGCTGATTTATGCAACATGTAGTCCAAAGTGCTTGGAGATGGTTTGGAAACGACACTGCCTTTAGTTCTGTTTTTAGCTTTCCTTTGAATGGACAGAGAGTTGAAGTATTCATAGCTTTATGGCTGTGAATGTACTTTGCTGATTACATATTCATTTAGAAGCCTCGGAGTTTGCACTAAACTGCCACATATTTCTGAGTGTTTCCATTCTCGTCTTGCTTGTATGAAGAAACTGCACATGAGGCTAGGGCCTGCTTATCAAAGTGCGGTGCATAATTAAACGCTTTGATCTAAATGCTGAATCCAGCTTCTATCGTGGGATGCCAAAGCTTGCTTGACTCTGAGGACTATTTATAATTGAACACTGGGAGGAAATCACACTCTTCGGAATATGATGTTCAATTACAGTGTATTATGGTTATTTATCAAAATTTTTGTTCAATATGGATAGAAATGCATTGGAATTTTAAGAGCAGACTTCCAGCTTTTGAACATATCTTACATATTAGGACAGAGATGAAGTCAAAGGAAGAGATTAAGCCAGTTAAAGCCAGATGCATACTTACAAAAACAAAATGTTTGATAAATGTATGGGATACCGCCACTGGCTCACTCACAGAGAGGTTTTCAGTAGGGGCCCGACTTGATTTGCTTAATTTCAGTAGGCAAAGAATTCCATCAGATAGGGGCTTGATAAGAAAAAAACTTGGTAACCATTTATCAAAAACTGCGATGGGGGAAAAGTACCCGTGGATATCTGAGATATGTTTCTGGGCAAAGGCATTTCAAGGCTTTTAAAGTGAGTGGTAAGATTTTAAAATCAATAGGAAATCTAACAGGGTGTCAGTGAAGGCAGCTAACCACAGGGGTGATTCATGCCAGGTCTTCATGTCCTTAGGCCCTGGCAATGAGTCTAGTTTGGATTTTAGTTTGGATGGAGACACAGGAAGACCTTGATTTATAATGAAGCACAGGAATCATTGCAATAATTAAGGCGAGAATATACAAAATCCTAAATAATGTTTAGCAGTCTGCATATAAAAGAAATCCACTGCCTTAGGTCATAATCAGATGGACAAATACTCAGCATATAAATAATCATTTTCATGTTGACCTTGATTAAGTGGCCAACAGCTGGCAAATGAATAGAGAGAAAAGGGGTGCCTTGGACTGAGGCATGTGTTATGCCACAAAACAACTTACCCATCAAGGAAACAGTTTTTTTTAGGGTGAACAAAGACCTCCGCTACTTATGAGTTGGATAAATTAAGAGTTGAATTATTAATTCCAGCTCTGCACTCTAAACAGGGCAACTGTTGTGACAGCGGCAGTTTAAAAGATAACTTTAATTCTAAAACAATTTCTTCTGATCAGTCTACTTTGTATTCAGCAGTAGGTCGCTGCTCACCTTAAGAAAAGATGTCTCTGCACTATGAAAGGCTTTAAAACCCAACTGGGAGCTGTTAAATACCCTTAATGCATCAGTGATATCAGATGTGCAGATTACTTCACAGAACCACAGTTTGTGTTACTTAAAGACATGTGAGTGTTTTTTCAGCAATGAAAGACTAACGGGACATTGCAAATAAAATGAGGACCAGGGGCATACAAAAAGAAAAAAAACAAATCAAGGCAGTGTTTATCATGTATACATACAGTATAAAGGGTTATTTTTCTCATTTTATATCTTCAAGAGAGTTCCTTTCTCCCTCTAACTCTTATAGCTGCAAAGCATGTTGAAACTCTCTATGATATACTGCAAGATATTCTACAAGATAATATAAACAAGAAGAAGAAAAAGTTAACCTGTGATCCTGTAGAATAACGCCCTGGAGCCCGAGAGGCGCTGCCCTTCACAGAGCCAATGGAGCTATCAACACTTTTGCCACTGCAGCAGTGAGTGCGCAGGCATTTCCCGTACTCCTTACGCACCTTTAAAAAACAGCACATGGGTATATCACATGACATCAAATCTTATTACACATCATGCTTGTCATATTCACCTGCAAAGTATCAATTTCATGCTCAGCCAGTTGATGGCCGAGCATGTAGTTGATGCCTCACAGAAAACAGTTTGACATTATATGGCTTAGAGAATAAACAGTACCTTCTTCTGCAGCACACAGTGGAAGATGAAAATAAACATTCCCTGGAGGGAATTGAAGATGGTGAAGAGGTACGCCATGACCACAGTGCTTTCGTTGACATACATCAGACCAAAGGCCCAGGTCAGGCCCAGCAGGCACAACAAGGCAATGGCCCCAATCACCCAAGATCTGCGGGAAGATATTCAAATACAAACCATAAGAAAAAACATTTAAAAATTTTTCGTGCATGTTTAAGAAATTCCAGTGGCAATGGAATTCAGCTTGGGGTAAGAATGAAAGTCATTACAAATCTATGATGGACATGATTGATTAGCTTTTTCCAAATTGAAAACAGATTGTTTGGGGGGTTTCAAGATTATGAAAAAATACAAAAACAAATGAATGGGAGTGAAAAATATGACAAAGACAAATTGTGTTAATCTAGCAAATGTTTTTCTGCATACACACAAGTGTAAAATTATTCAGGGGAAGAAAATTTCTAAAGCAAGTCAAACATTACATGTCGGATTGCAAAGCGTATGACTTTGAAATAAGTACTCAGGCTAAAGGCTTAAACAAGATAAATGTCCCTGAAGATACACAGTCTCTTGAGAATAAAGAAGTGTTTCTTTGTTCAGATTCATGGCATAAACAAGTAGTATTTTTTCCCCCATCACCTGCAATCTTTTGGCATTTGTTTTTACACTGTGTGCTGCAGTACAGCGGGTGAGACAAAGTCAGCAGCAATATTTGAATAATGTTAGTGTCATCCACAACATTTTATACGTATATCATCCTAAATTTGAGTATATCCAATTAATTTACACCCATCTAATGTTTGCAAAGTAGAATCAAATTACCAATGTGAAATTAAATTAAATTGTACGTATTGTCACAATTAAGTTATAACATGAGCAGAAATATAATCAGGTGAGTTATTATAAAAACACAAGAAAACAACACCATATTGTCTAAATACTGTTTACTTCCTGCATGAGTGTCATTTTTTTATGTTTTTCATCAAATTATAACAGATATATCAAGAGAGCTGGGTACTTTTAGGATGTACTGGATGAAGAGGTTAATGAGAATGATAGCTTGGCCATTTATTAGTTATGGTTAAACTTCCAAAGTGCTCATTATGTGTGACCACTAGCTGACAAATCTGAGAACCATATCTATGTTGTAGCACTAATATTTCTATACAGTGGACTGTGCAGATACAGGTGCCATTTAAAAATAATCTTGCATGTCACATCTGTAGGCTATGTATATCTAAGACTGGAGGACTTCAAAATGACTGAGTACTTCAATATTAATCATGTTAATGATTTAGAGAGGAAGCCAGATGGATTTAGGTGCTGATTTCTTCATATGGAGGAGGAAATGAATGATGGCTTTATAGAAAAATGACCCCTTCCAAGTTTGTCTTACTTGATCTCAGGTTCATAATCCTGATAGCTGAGCAAAACAAAGAGAACAGAAATATAGAAAAACAGAAATAAATAAATCAACTGAAATAATCGAGGTGAGGTGGGTTGAATACAAAATGTGACAATGTACAAATTAAGACACAGTGAGGGAAACAATGCATGGACTAAAAAAGATGATTTGCTTGGCAGAAAGGGATTGATGTTCCATTCACAGCAGCAGCTTCCAATCCTTACAAACCAGGCATTCATACAATTGAGGAGGGATTTGTTTGTGATATTCAGGTGCCCACCGCAATTATCTAATTCTACAGAGGCATCTCGTTGTCCTCATAAATGCTAGCAGAATTTTTGCACTTAAGCTGTTTTAAATAGGCCAGGTGTATGGCAAAAATAAATGATTTATGAATTCACCATGCCAAACATTAAACATAACTTTCCCAGAGCTGTCTAAGTGACCTGGTGGGAGGGGTACTTCATCATGGCACCTGCTCACAGATCGGACAAGGAAACAAAAGCAGTGAGTCCAAATAACAAAAAATATTGTTCTCTCACTTGTGACTGTTTTGTTGGGAGATTGGTGGATAATAGAGACACACAAGGATACAAGAAACACATAATGGAGGAGAACAGGATATGAACAGGCTATATGACTCACAGCAGCACATGGCATATCTTCTTCTGGAGTTATCAGACAAAAACTTGGGATGATTTTGACAATTACACGGTAGTAGCCTGCAGGCAACACTTCAGAGACTGCGTAAGAGTCACTGAAAAGCATAACGAGCTCCTTTCATTTGAGTCCTGACAGGACTTTCGCCTCAAAGCAACCACCACAATATCACTGGCAATTCTCTCATATTCACAGCACCATTAAGTCTCTGGCAGTTTACGGGAAATGCATGCTATCAAGGAATAATTCTAATAAAATGTGTATTTCTCACATGGTACATTGAAGTTACTTTCTTTTTAAAACTGAGGGAGAAGCACTGAGTGAGAGACCTGAAGATGGATGCCAGACACATACATTTGTCCATTCTTTTATGCATGAATTTTATGTTACCGAGACAATATTTCTGAAAATATCCTTATCTGAGAAGACAAAAGAAAAGCACCAAACTCAGGCACCAATTGACAACTATTGCATACAAATTGATTCCTTTTATAATAAACCTCTAAAGTATAATTGTTTGTGCTTTAATATTAATCATAATGTTCGAAACTTGTTCTACAAAAAAGAAAAAAAAAAAATTATCCTTGATGTTTTGGGATTTTAAATTTTTCTTAAAAATGTGCATTGCAATAATTCTATTGACCGTTTCTCAAATTAAAAATGCTGTGATTAGCCAAGCAGTGTGTTAAACATTGAACAAAAAGTAATGCTCATAATTAGAAAAGTTCAAGACATTTATATGATAAAAGGGACTTTTCTTCACCTACAAGTTAACGGTGTCAGCATAATAGATTTCTTTTTTTAACTTGAAGTCTGCATGTGGAAACTCTAAGAATTCACACCTGAAAATCTTTAGCGCTTTGCTTAAATATGATGTGAGATTCAAAGTTGCAACAGAGACTGTT
Source organism: Menidia menidia (assembly GCA_907169785.1). Lineage (NCBI taxonomy): Eukaryota > Metazoa > Chordata > Actinopteri > Atheriniformes > Atherinopsidae > Menidia > Menidia menidia. The sequence continues at coordinate 2,759,359 of CAJRST010014446.1, forward strand.
GTCTCTATGATGAGGTGTGTGTGTGTGTGTGTGTGGGGGGGGGGGGGGGGTCACACGTCAAACACAATATCAATTCTATTCTACACCCTCTATTGAGAAATGTTGCATCTTACCAGTGCCATTCTACAATAACACATCCATCATAATAACGGTAGCTAAAATGTAGAAGGAAAGCAAATTGTGAGGTGAAAAACAGAGAAAAGTAAACATGGCATAAGATAAAAAAGAGACATGATATGAAGTTGAATTAAAAGTAGAAGACAAAAAGCTGAGTGGAAGAAAGTGAAAAATTATAAATGAGATGAACATTTTATTTTAAAACAAGGATGAGTGATTAAATCTGTGCAGAAAACCTGACATTTGATTATAAAGGCACCAAATGGCAGAGCAGTGAAACAAAAGGAGACACACCTCAGTAAAATAAGTTAAACTGACTTAAACCACCATTTTAAATCAAGATTTTCAAATTAGTTCGGCATGATGTGTGGTCTGAAATACAAACTGAAGCATTAATAATGTCTCTGACCAGATGAGGCTATATGTTTTCCTATTGCACAGCAATACAACACTTTTTTAACACAGCCGATGGGAAATACGGCTTGGCTTCTTTTTCTTTCTGTTATGATAAACCAGTCACCTGTTGTTGGCCGAGCAGTCGCCAATAACACCAGAGCCAGTGGTCTAAATGTGTTTGTGGGTTTTGTAAGGTCTAAAAAAAAAGCAAACGGATAAATGAGGGCTTACAAAGGCTGTCTATATCACAAAACTGTTGCGTTCGCTGAGACTAGGGTCAGAAGGTCAGCCGATTCTTATATTTAAAAGGGAGCAACTTCATAAATCATATGACACAAAGAACCCCAGCAGTTGGTTTTTTTTTTCTGCAGAACTACACTACAACTCACTTTACTGCACTTGAGAAGCGAAATGTACAAACATGAATATGACACAGCTTGACAAAATGGATTTGCCTGTTGTAAAGTGAACAGAGTAATGTCCATTTCTGCTTTAAAAACCAAGTTTGAAAAAAATATCCTGTGAAAGGACAGCAGACTTCAACTCAGGCCAAAATAGCCCTCTGTGTAGCCTTTTTGTCACACCATTCATAAGCTACACAAGCAACCACGGGAGCTCTGTGGGGGGGGGCAGATGTCTGCCTACACTTCAGTCGGCATTCAACTCACTGTCGAAATGCTAGGTATGATATTGCTTGGAATGGTCATTAAGAACATATTAAGCGCATGCATTTGTTAAAGAATCTATGGTCTGAGGATTTTTCTTTTTTTCTATATGAAAGCAAGATTGGGTCTTCAATCGCTCTGCGTGAAATTTACAGGAGCAAAAAAATAAGCACTGTGGTAGGTAGACAGTAACTGGAAAAAGAAAACAAAAAACATTGACAATGTGCTAACGCTTGAAGGCAGTCCAATGTTTCCCTTGTCCTTTGCATAATTTTGAAATAACTCCAGTTTCAGGACAGGTCATAATTTGCACAAAAAAATAAAAGGAGCGGATGGTGTCAAGAAAATACAGCTGTGAACATGAGCTGAACAAACAAAAAGCAAAAAACACAACCCCACTTTGCTTTGAAAATGTGGCTTCGAGCTAGCTGAAGATTCTCCTTTTGTGCTGCCCGTACCACTTAGCAGAAAAGAACAGTGCAGACAGGGGCCACTATGCGGAGACGTACCCAATGATTTGATGCCACAAAAACAGCCCAGCCACAACACTGTCCATAAAGCGGACTAATGTGTCCAAAGTGGCTTCAAATGTGAGACAGGAGGGGAAGAACAGAGCAGAGGCCCTTATCCATCACAACATACAGGGAGCTAAACAACTTTTTACCATTTACAGAACAAGCTGGTCCTGACACAACAGGTGTCTGGATCTCAAGGGGACCAGAAACCGCTGTGTCATTCCACAGGGCAAATGCACCTTGGAAATAACCTCTGAAACTTGTCACATTGTGCTGTTGCCTTTACAGCAACAAGTATGGTCATTCTAATGTTCAAAACATCCAGGTTGTTGATTTTACACAATGTCTTTGGAATCATTATGCATATCTATTCATTGTTCTACATTAAATGAATGTAGTTTTTTTTATGTTTTTTTTAACCAGTATAATAACTCCTAAACATCTAGCACAATATCAGTTAAAGTTATCAAGCTGTAATAAACGGAAAGTATGTCATTGCCTGATGGCGACACAGCCTTGAGTAATAACATATTTGATTAACATAAAACAGAAATGGTGTTTGTTTTGTCTGCTTCTGAGTTAATTGTGTTCTTCATTAATATAATGCCGCTTTTACTTAAAAAAAACCCAATATAATTAAAGGTTTCCTTTTAAAAGGATATTTTTGTTCTAACAATGAAAAACATGTTGTGCAGGTGCTTGACTTGTGGCACTAAACAGATCATATCAAACTATAAGACACGGCTTAGACTTTGGCATTAACAAGGAATACATGGATTCATGTAAAATGGGTCAATTGATCGGTTACAATTTTTCTGGATTAACAAGTCAAAATCAGTATGTAACTTTTTAAATATTTGATTTCTAAAATTTGCATGCAGTATTTGGACGTATTGCGTTTGTGTAATACAGGTCTTTGAACACTGACTCTCTTTGGGCGTGTTTTCTTGTTCTGGCTCTGCGTTCTGAGTTACTTCTGCTGCTACTTAAAGGTTAGTTTCACATAGGGGAATTTTCTCATTCTTTATAAGTCTTAACTGGATGTTCACACACACATTCCTCTAAATAATATCATCACCAATGATGGAGATGTCCAAGGTCAGTTTGCATCCTACAGTTGTTGTCCTTTAGGCTTTATATTATCTGAAAACAGCAAGGCATGGGCAGATAGACAGAAACACACATTTCACACACACGCAAAATTAATATTCATCAGCAGCATGTCAACGCCAAGATAACACCAGGTCAGGTCTGTCAGATTGTCTTCTGGCCTTTTTCCAGTGCAGACAAGAACAGTTCTCAGATAATGGCGGAGACGCATCAGAGTATCTGTTTGATTTTAACCTGTACCGACACAACCTTTCAAAAGAGGAGATGCTTACCTTGCAGCATTAAAAAAAATCAAGCATTTTAATTGTGTTACAAAATATCAAAAGGGATGCAAGATATAGAGTAAGGTGTGGAAACAGGCAAATAAATGCAGAGCAGCAACCTAAAGCTGATCTTTAACCTTGGGTTCATTAATCCGAGGAAAAGCTCAAGGAATGCCATCCGACACAAAGTCCTACTTCTGACACCCTGATTCATTGTCAGTGGATTTGGTGGAAGGGAGTCCATTACGCTTGTAGTGAAAAATTGTTTCAGCCTGCAACAAAGCCGCACAAACAGAGCTATTTCCAGACGACTTTAATGGATATCTGAGTGATCTCAGTGCTCTTACTTGATGTTGTCCAGGCAACCAGAGTCTGGTTTGAGAATGGCTGTGTGATGGAACATCTTATAGAGTGCGATGCCCAGGAAGATCACGTTGAGCTGGGAAGAGACAAACAGAAAGACAGAGTGACAGGAATGAGGATTCTGTATTTCCCATTACAGTGTCATTCATTCATTTTAGATCAGAGCACTTTGTTTTGAAACGTGGAACACAGTAGGATGACTTGGGTTCCCACTTTGCCAAACAGAGCACAAAATCCTATGAAGCCCTTATGGTGGTGAAACAGACTGTACAGGGACCACTGAGACAAGACAGCTGCATTCTTGTGCACAGGAGTCTTTCCATCTGACTTATCCACACTTGTCTCATCATATTCACACTTAGAGTAAACCACAGGGGTTTTCTGCAACTGTGGCCACTCCGTCTAACAGATGGAAAATAAATGTTCACCAAGTGTTGACATTTTTCTGTGATGGAGGATATTGCAGATATTTCAACAGTTAGATCCTCAGCTGTCCCGCTCCATCATAATCGACAGATAATCAAAGGTTCAGATAAAACATCAAGGATTTTGAATATGTCACACAGTAAATGTCCTGTTGCAAGACCAGAGAATCAACAAAAAGACAGAAGACGGGTAATAAACATTTTAGAAAGACTTTTGTTTTCAATGTGTTTCTAATGCTCTGTAATTAGCAGGGAAAATAACTGGTATAATGTTTTTTGGCAGATGGTTGTCAAAAAAGAAAAAATATGAAAAAAAACTTAAATTAGATATACCCACTCTATTGTATCTCATTATATTTTTTTCACTCTCTGTGCTGGTGATCACCAAAATAGAAAATGAGTCAATTCCGGTCACAGCATGGGGGTCTATTCTGAGGAACTCCTCAAAAATTGCAGCAATTAGTCTGATGCAACGAACGGTACTCGTGTGTACAGGTGACATTCAACTAATGGGAGGTGAGATACATTTTTTTAAAAGCATTAAAAAAGTAAAAGAAAAAAAATACAGTGCTGGTAAAACATCATCAAATTTGCCAGGTATTAAATCAAATCCAAGTTGTAGAAGAGGGATTCTTTTTGTTAATTAAAAAGAAAAAAAAATTAAGCTTTTTGGTTTTGTGATGATCAATCTTGACAATGATATAAATGTTTAAGCAGTTTGAAAAACAATTGTTGTGTTTTTGTCGTCGTTTCTAAGGTCCGGAATCTTTTCATATGTTCATATGTCGATAAACCCAAATAATTATTGTCACAAGTAAACATATCTTTAGATGCAGTTTGTACAGCATGGCTTTGGTATTAATATTCAGATTAAGTTTGTTAGATGTATGTTCTGGTAATAGCAAATCGTGCCTGTCCTGGTTCATCGAGGCACAACTTAGGTGCGTGTCATTGCACAAAGCATGTGTATCAGCACCAAGAGCTGACTTTGTGCTTTGGGAGAAGAAGATGGAAAAAGGTAGTGGAGTACGAGTTGGAAGGTGAACAAAATCAATCATAATTGTAGTGTGGATTACTCCAACGCTGCATACTGAGCAGAGTTCCCTCTCTCCTCCTTTCCCTACTGCTCTGTTTCTAGCTCACCGACACGGCGCTGCACCGCCCAAAATGGTCTCAGCCGTGGACTGCAGCGGGGTGACAAACGGCGATATATTCTCTACACCCCTCATTCGTTTTTCTGGACGGCACTGTGCCTCGCGGTGGCATATATGCTCGCCAGGGCAGAGAGGAGAGGGAGACAGGAGCTGGAAAAAAGAATCTCTGCGGAGCATTTAAGCGACGACCCGCAGGCTAAGTAGGGTTAATGAGCAGAAGGGGAGGAGGGCGAGAGTGAGGGGTGAAGCTTACCATAATTATCAAGGTTGCTGGTCCTATGAAACTCCAAATGAAGTACGTGTCCAGGCGAAGCCAGCAACTGCAATGACAGAGAAAGGGTGAGAGGATGTGAAATAAAGGTGAGGATGGAAAGTATGAGTTTGCCGAATGGGAGAAAAAGATAGGAGGTTATAGCTTCATACTCCTGCTCAGAGGATATACATCAAGTGGGAGGCTGAAGTGACAAAGAGGAATAGCTACTTCAAAACACAGAGGTTCTAAGTATCTGAAAGAATCATGGCCATCATGGTGAAAATTGGGAGGACAAGGGCCTCTCTGGTTCAATGACCGCCATCATGACCACCTTTCATGGCCAAAGCAGGTGTAATGCTTAAAAGATGGACCGGCCAAAAAAAATCTATCCTTTTTCATTTTTGTCTGGTTAAGATAGATAATGGCTATTATAAATGATAAAGTATGCTTGAGTAAATTATTCCTAAATAGAGTTGCAACTTAATCATTCCAAAGATATTGGGTAGACCTTGACCCTGATAGACTTGACTATATCGGGCTCTCAAATGCCCCCCAACTTGACTTACATGTTGTATTTTAAGCGATTGCTTTTCAAGACTGCGATAATCACATCAGTAATGATTTAAAGTGCCCTGCTGAACTTATACTTCATTTAAAAACAATACAGAATGGCAATTTCCCTCTGCTGAGGACAACTGAATACAGTCAAGAAGAAACAAGGCCAACGGAAGGTGACAGCGCTCTTTTGGCAAAAAATAAAAAATAAAAAAGTGATTCATGACCTGTGGTTGAATTATTAATCTTTTAATCTCCGCTACTGCAGGAGATAGATGCCTCCATTTTTGGCCAATGGAAAATTACAGTTCATCCCACAGCATTGTCATTCAGCCTGACAGGGAGTGAAAATAAAAGTGGCAGAGAATTAGCTGTAATTCGATAGCATTTTAAGACCAAATTGAGCTGTTTGGGTAACTTCAAAAGAGATTTTTCATGGAAGGATATTTTGTTGTAAAAAAATGATGAACACAAATGTGAAACCTGTCATGTGGGCTTCATTGAAACTGTTAGAACCATTTGAAGATACATCGTCATCTTTCACCAAAAAAAAAAACTAAATACAGAACCAGCACGATGAAACACAAAGAACGAATAATCACTCATTTTATTCTTCTACTAATATGACAGAGCATCTCACGTGTTTGCATCAATAGAAACTTCGTTCCTGTGAAAAGCTTAGCTCATTATGTCTTTTTTCTGTCGACAAACAACTCTGAATTGTATCATACAATTCTTTGAGAGATGATAAAATACTATACAAGTGACACGACAAAGACTGACTGTTCCTTTGCTATTACTGGGACTTCAAATGTCTCTTTTTCGCTGTTATCAATTGATGACAGGAGGCAACATTGAGAAGGAAAAAAAAGAAGAAAGAAGCATATGGACACAAAAAGCACTTAGAATACGCAAACAAAAGTTGAGCAACATGCACTGTGCTCTGGCAGCTCATCAAAGAGCACGCTCCGAACATTGCTGTTATAAATTATGCTCAAGGTTCTGTTGTTCGCTTTTGCCTCCTTCCTCCTCAGATCATAGTGAGATTGAAAGAGCTAGTAGGCGGCAGGAGCTGCGGGCTGTCATTTTCTCCCTGCCTCCTCTTACCTCCTTTTCTCCACTTTTGTCTTGCTGGTGTCTGGCTTTTGGAGCACACACAGCTGACTTTCATCTCCCCCCTGGCATGCAAATTTTCACACTGCTCTTACAGATATCAAGCAAAATAATAATAAAGAAAAAAAAACTCTTACAAACAAGGGCCAGTCCTATCATAAGTCACGCCTGTGACTACACATTGAGCTTAGTTTTCTTGTTCTGAGGCCAACAAATCTGGAACGATTGGAAACATTCATCAACAGAAAAAGGGTCCAAGGCAGCAACACCAAAGGGAATTTTATAAGAGCTATAATGTTGATGGAACAAATAAGAAAATAGGGCTAAGATGGTAACAAGTAGTTCTGTGATTTCACCGGATCTGACGGAGCAAATTTTTTAAAATAATGGTGAGCCTTAACACCTGGAAGGTAAGATGATTATTTTTTCCAAAAGGGAACTGTGAAGTCCCAGGCTGTAATATTTGGTTGCATCAGATTCAGATTCGGTTATGATGGCTTATGATAACCGACATGCGAACAAGAAATATAAAATTGTTACGGTATAAATTTATTTAATATTTCTCCAAACCCCTCTATTGATGATGGGAGAGTCAGCAATCCCAAAGATTCTCAATGGAATCAAAGTCTGCATGCCCTGGTGGCCAATCCATTTACAAAGTCAGGAACACATTTTTTTTGCAGTCATAATGTTGCTGAACCCAAACCTGACCACCTCAATCAACTTCATTTATGCAGAAGGCATTAGTCATGACGAGTGCTGCAGTTCACCTCTAACCCTTTTTAACCTGATGCACGATCTCTCTAGAGAAATAAATCTGAACTCCTCAAGTCAGATGACCTTTCTTGGTGGCTCCACAATTCAATCTTTATGCTTCCTCGTAAATTGAAGATCTTCTTTTTCCACTTTTCCTCCCTGTTAAGTGGTTATATTGACAGCGGATAGCAAACCTTTGAGATTTTCTTTCAAACAGTTTTCTTTCTTGAAGATGATGGCCATCTTTCAGTGTTCATAGTAGGTCTTTATGTACATTTTAGACAAATGTTGGAAGTTTTCAGATATTTGATGTATCCACTCTGACCTTTGAAAAAGAAGGTACTTCACAAGCTACTTGAACATTATGCTATTAGCTTTAACCCTGTCCACATCTATGAAGACCTGCTTAAATTTATGTATCTTACTCCATCTGCTCCTGCTATGTAACTTCAAATTGTTGGAAAAAGTTACCCTCCACCCATGTCAGCACTGCCATGGCATAAAAAAAAAAATCAATTTGCAGAAGGATGAGTTAACAGCCACCCCCACCCAGCCACCACTACCACCTTTTGCTATTCACCACGTGTCACGCCTTATCCCTTCGCTCATCCCTCAATGGCAGCGTATAATTGTTCCACCGGTGGCAGGCTTTAATTATTCACATGATGCCAAGGCTCAGGCGGTGGCAGCTATCGCCTCATCCATCACCAAGAACTATTGCACCGCCAATCTACAAATGCACTGTCTACGAGTTGTGTGGCAGTTTATGTGTGTGTCGCACACATGATAAACATCTCGGCGGCAAACTGCTGATGCTGGTCTTCATTATTTTCAGATGGGTTAGAGATTAACAGAGAGGAATAGAGAGTTATCCTCTGCTTGGCTTTACACTGCTTTGTAGAATGCAGTGTGGGAAAGAGCTGGGAAAGGATATCTTATGGTGCTTCTGAAGGAAAACAAATCCTGTTTGTCACTCTGTCTTTTTGGTAATCTCCTCTCACTTTCCTAATATGCTTCAATCTCCATCTCTATGTTCATTCTCACTATCTCCTCCCACAAACATTGCCGCTCTGTAATTTGTGCGCCCGAAACTGCTGCAGATAATAGCCCAATATTAATCCAACAATGCCATCAATTGAAATTAGCATTTTCTTTCCCTGCCTAAACAATGTCCAACAGTGTGGACATTTATGAGGAGCTGTTCTGTTTCATTAAAAGCTGATGGTCATTACTATTGGACTACTATCCGAGAGATTATTAGTCCTAAAAACCAACATTAACAGTTTTTAAAACTGGCTGTGAACACACTGAATCTCTTCTCCACAGAAAGATTCAATAATGTGTTGTTGTTTTTTTTACTCTTTGCTGGAAAGTTGAGCCACTTACTAATCACAAAGGAGGGGGGGGGGGGATAAACGATGTAGAAAGTGGAAAAATATTTCAAAACATGATATTCGGATTGTCAAATGAGCGCTGGAGCATTTTGTTCTTATAGTGGATTATAACAAATGGAATCTTTGAGCTTGAAAGAAAAATTTTTTTCAATGGTTATAGTTAAAAATCATTACGTTTTTATCCTAAAGTACTTTAATCTTTATGTGTTGTCTTCTAATGTTAATCCTGGATAAATTCTCTACCCATGACAGCTGACCAATAAAGTATTGGTTTGAATTTGTAATACATTTTGTAATAAAAAAAAGGGAAGTCCTCGTGTACTCACACTCTATCTGTGCCGTAACTGCGGTAGTCCACCGCAGCTGAGACGGCCACAATTAGCGCAGGTACTCCGTAGCCCACCAGGTAGAAGTAGCGTCGGCGTGAGTGCTCGCTCTCGAACACCTCCACCAGCATGATGTAGAGCTGCACGCCCTCCAGGAACATCCATGTGAACGCCGCCAGGAAGAAGAAGTGCAGCAGGGCGGCAAAAACGGCACAAGCAATCTGGGAAAGGTGTTGTTGCAGCAGATAGAAAGAGAGATGTGAAAAGGAAGGGGGAAAAGAAGGGGGATGTTAACTTTACTGCTGAACACAAACTTAAATCACTCTTGACCCTTAAATCACTCTTGATCCTTCACTTCTCCAGATATTTAAATGCCATGCTAAAGGCCATAAGATTATAAGCAAAGTGAGTCATGAGTGACTGCAGCACAGCAGCATTTTCTCACCCCGACATGTTTGTGTCTCTAACAATTAGCATTGCGGAGCTTTGTTTGGATGGAGTGATTGGACGTCTGCCTGTTGTGACTGGCAGAGGAAGGTTGCAGCCACTGAACCCGTGTGGTGGTGTTTGCTGTAGCTGGCATGGATGAAAGAAAGATATCAAGAAGGGAAGTAGCCTTTTAGAAACTACAACAGAGCCAGGTGTGAGCACATGATGTGCTTACTGACTTTCTGAGCTAATAAAGAAAAGTACGATTGGGACAGGAATCCAGCAGACTGACACTCAAGTGTGTATGTGCTCGATTTTTTTATATGGACTGATTCAATTATGGGCACAGTTGAACACGACTAGTGAGTTTTGTCACAGAACTGGTTTCAATGGATTCAATTAAATAACGAACAGGTTGAGTGGACATTAATTGCAGTGCAGAAGAACAATTTCACTGCTGGGCTGAGTGCCACCCGTAAAACCTTACGGAAGGAAAAGGTGCAGGCCTGAAACACCTTTAACATCACATGAAGTCAGCTTTCTGAGAAAACCCAGGACTGTTGGTGGTTTCTTTGATTTGCTTCTGGAAGTTTACATATCTAATGATTCTACAGCTCCCAACTGTTTGGTGATATGAGTAATGGAAGCAAATATATCAAATTTATTCAAAGGTTATAAGTTTCAAAGTGTATCCCAGTGATTTCCCAAAATTGCAAATTGAACTGCAAAGTCTCACTCGTTAGCATATAAAAATGTCAGGACTGTGGGAAGATGCAGGTGGATGAAAGCTCTCTGTCGACCGGTTTTCATGTAATGACTCCACATTTGTCTGCTGTATGAGTGTTGAGCATACACACTCGAAGATTACCGTGCAGCGAAAGCATGTCTCCACCTGCTACCACAGCTGAGCTCTTACGGGAAATAAATGCCATCCAAACTACAGTTATTAAACGAGAGGGAGGTTTAGTGTATTGAACAGCTTAATCCAGATTAGTGTGAAGTGGTTGCAAATTGAAAAACTTCAACAAGAGGTGGTTGTAGGGTGAAAAGACGAATACAGGCCAGTGAGAGTGCTCTCTGCAACAGCGGTCTCTGCATGAGAATGTGACAGTGAGTTGAACGTTGATGCAATGTGGGCATGTAGGTTTTTTTGTTTAAGTGTTTGCTTCTGTACAGTCGTGGTTGGTGGGATGTGAGGAACAAAGAGCCCCTTAAGCAAAGTGTTTGGAATCTGCAATTCTCAAGTCATACCTCTAACAAAAAAGGTGGTTTACATTTGGTGTATTTAATTGAGTTCAATTAAATTAAAATAGCTTTGCTTTGTGAATTGTTTGTGTATTTATGACCATTTTGATTTTTTTAAGCTATTATACATGATCTTCTTTTGTTTTATTTAATTTGGGTGCCAAAAAAGTGAGAGAAAGCGTTAAAAATTTAGGGACCAAACTTAATTTTTCCCCTTTGTACTTCTGAGCTACTTTATTATCTTTTAATAAGTTGAACTTTCTGTTAATATGAACCATGGGCTTTACCGGAGCTAGCAGGCAGAGATATAAACAATAAATCAAGAGCTCACTTCACCCTGTTCAAAATGATTGCACGCATTTCCATTTCTTACATTTACTAATTTAAAATAAGAATCACTTTAATTTACTAATTATATCAACCATGATTTTATTTGTTTTTTTTATGGGCTGAAGAGGATGCAGTCTTACCGGCTGGTCACTCCGATTGATCCCCACCAGGAACAGGGACTCGGCAATGAACAGACTGATGCACAGGTTCTTATGGATGGTGTTGCGATCACTCTGAAGGCCCCGGAAGAAGCAGAAGGTGAAGAGGCTGATGAGCAGGCAGACCAGTGAGAGGAGGATGCCCACCCAGGTTATGACATCCAGAAGCATGTCGTGAACAGGGTCTGTGTTCTGCAACAGAAATGATTGAAAATAACAAATAGCTTTTAGGATTTATTGAGGGAAAAAGCCACAGCTTAGGACAGTATTTCTTATTAATTGAGCGTTTAGCCAAAAGCAAAACAAACAAACAAAAAAAAAGAACAATGCAAAACCTTTTATTTTCTGTTCTGCTTTCTGGGTGTAAAGTGCAGTCAGTCAGTCCTTCCAATAAACCACTACACCCGAGCCACAGGTGGCAGATATGAATCATAAATTAGTCAGTGTGAATCAATTCTAAAATTCACCCCCTGTTGTTTCATTTTGGTCAGGCAACAAAGTGAAACAAAGTGAGCAACCCAAAGGGCCACAGGTGTCTCAGACCAACACAACAGGAATTCAATCAGACCATAACATGGGCGATATCTTTTACTCTGCTTTTAGATAATTTTTTTTCAGACTGTAATTTGCCACCATAGCCAGTTTTTGGCAATAAAAAGCTCTTTGATCACAATAAATGTTTGGCTTTCTGGTTAATATAAGAATCAACACTCATCTTGCTGCAACCATAAAAGAGAATTTACATCGTCCCATGAAAGCCAGGTGCACTAAGGGAGCAGGAAAAGAAAACACATAATCAATAAAGTTCGAATCTGCCGAGGAGCTGACTCACTTGGCCTTAGCCAGGTTAAAACACAAACAAGGCAACATCTGAAGCTTCTGAAGTAGTAAAAATAAAGAAAAAACAATCATAATGGAGGTTTCTGTCTGTCTGAATGTCCAAACTAGAGCTAAAACACCTCTTTTGAAATCGGTTGGAAAAAAGAGAATGGATAAATGGTTATACCAACTCAAAAGCAGGAAAAATAAATGTAATCCTGATGAAATCGTTCAAGTCAAAAGCTACTTAACTCAATGAATATTCTTAATAAAGACATGGTTGAGTTGAAAAAATAAAAAAGCTGACGTGTTCATATCTGCCCAATGAAATTTTGGAGAAGTAAGAAAATGTTTCTCGTCCTATAAGCACATGTCATGGAAACAGATGTGCGGATTCCCAAAGCAATTCACATCTGGAATTTGAAATTGCTTTGCCACTGATTGGTAAATCTGCTTGTGGTTAGGAAAAGGCTTATACTGACAGATGCCATCTACCGTATATGTAAAATACAATAGGGATGACAGAGCCAGTGTTGATTTATTAACTTAACATAATTACTGCACCCAAAGACGGTCTGCAAGTATGGCTTAGTAATTTCCCCAAGGAATTGTCTTCCCTCTCAGATGGTCAGGTATTGATTTTGTTTTTTTAACTCAGAAAAAGAGAGGTGAAAATGTGCATGTCTGAGGGGCTTGGAGTTAATTCTAAAAGAAAATACCCACCAAAAACTAATGATGCAAATGAAAAGCTAGCAGGCATCATTTTAAAGCAAAGCCATGTTAAAGATGCCCACAGCCAGGGAGTGAATATGAGTTGAAAGGTGTTGGAAACCAGAAAAAGAAACAGCATAAGTGAGCACCTCTTAAATGCGTAAGCACTGACATTTTACTATATATATATATGTCAGACTCTGAGCCCAGCTGCTTCAAATGAAAGGTTAAAATGCAATGAGCCTGTGCAAAAACATGGAGCAAACCCAGGAGGTTTTTGCATACAATGAGAAATAACACGACAGAAAACCCACTAATGTGTCTGTCTCCCATACAAGCACGTTTTTAAGTCATATTTCGCATAGTCAGCAATATTTCGACGGGGGGGAACTTCAGGGAACGGTTGCACAAAAACCTTGTTTAGTGGCAGCTCGGCTAACGCTAGCAGAGTGGGGAACAGATGCTGATCATTAACGGGCTCTGGTACAATAACAGCCGCAGTGCTCCTCGAGTCTGGGGAGAGTGCTCTTTTGATTTTCCTGCCTGATGAGCCGTTGTGTATACGTTGGAGGCGTGGAGGGGGGGTGGCAATATGTTGTATTGAGCAGACATCTGCGTGTGTGTATGTCTTTGTGTGCTAGTCTGTATCAAAGTAAGACTGGTTTCAGCCCTCATACTTCAGAAGGGTGCCTTTGCAGTAGGAGGCAACAGATGCCAGTGTTTGGGAGCGCTTGCTTTGTGGTGCATGTGACACATTAGCCTGCTCTCAGGCCGCTGCAAGATAGAGGTATTGATGCAGTGGGTGGTACGTGCCATAATACATTCTGAGGGGTCCCTAAGTTCTTTTGGGCTTTGCAGTGGCTGCTGGCTCTATCCATCACTAGTTCACCTCTGATTGGAAAGGAGCCAGGTCAGAGAAAAAGAGGCTGGAAAACATACTAGGAGAATAAGAGACAAAGCTTTAGAAAGAGAGAGAGGGGCAGGCAATGTGTCTCCACCTGGGTGATGGATTTACTGTGAAATGATTTCTTTGTTCTTCGAGGTGGATGATGGCTGACACGTCACCAGCCACAATGTCCGTGCTTAGAAGGTTCCTTTTACTTGGGGGGCTTCACTCGGGCAGGATGGCAAATGATGTGATCTACAGAGCCCTCTGCAACTAACCTCACACCGACAATCCTCTAAGATGAGATTCAGTGTAAGAGTCTCCAAAGCAGGCAGATGTAATTTATTCGGAAAATTCACACACTGCACCACAAGGGCAGCCCAGTCACACAGCATATATGTTACTTAGCAAGGTGAGACACATTTGATTTGTCGTCCAATCTTTCTCCAGCATTTTCCACTTATTTCTTGAGCACACATATATCTTTTACTTCGGATGGATGCCTGGAGAGAATGGCGATACCTCTCATTTTGCCAGTACGCTGCACAAAACAAGATTTCTTGGCGTTTTCTGCACTTTGGCCAACACAGAGAAAACATGGTAATAACCCTCTCATTTCATGAAGTCATTCTAGCCAAGTGACCCGGAACAATCCCTTGCCCTTCATTATCTTAAGTTGATGTGTCCAAAGCCAAAATTGTCAGAATAAGTTCTCTAAGATGTGGAATGGGGTAAAGTGGTTCAAGGAGCAGAGTTTCAATCCTTTATATCTTGAAAAACTGCTCTCAGCATGGGGCCATGAAGCCAATCCAATTAAAATGCATAAATCTCCCTATATGCCTCCAGAGCTGGTGGCTGACTTATGAAATACAGTCGGGCAGGGCAGACTGTTTCACTGAGCGGTAGCGGCCCTCTGCAGGGACCCATGTGACAAGTTCACCTACGGTATGACCAGGGATTTATGAGCTGCACAGAGATGGGGAAGAGTTGCGGAGCGAGGGCACATGAATCAGGGGTCCTGGTAAATTTGTCACGTTTAAAAGGGCTGGAAGAGAGATTCCAGCTTGTGTGGTAGGAGTTGACATTCAGCACATGCACCTGATGTCACACTGTGTTCTAAGCCTCAACAATGAACGAGCACAACTTTCAGTTGCCATGGCAGTTAACATAGTCCGTCTCTTCTCTGTGTGTGCTTTAACATATAAATAGATTTATTCTGAACCATTGCTCTTGGCGTGTGTACAGCATTGCAACATTCTTTTTAGGTTACATCACAAAATACAAAGCTAACCTTGACTGTCCTCTCTCATCATAGTTACTGACGGTGCCACAGTGGAGATATTCCATGAGGACAATGATGAATGTTGCCCAAATATCACCCTCTAAATCATCCAAAGGGATGTGCCATTGATTTATACTTACTGGTCTATCAGGAATAGGGCCGCTTACCAGTATCTCAGTGTCTCCCTGAGGCAATCTTAGCACGCACATTTAGCACGTAAATAATGGCCTGTAGGTGGAACCTGAGCAAGCCAATGTTTTTTTAAAGTAGGGCTAGTGCTAAAGCCCCCATCTGAATGATTTTTTTTCTAAAACTCAATGCCCAGAAGCAGCCGTTACAGAAAGCAGGCTTAAATTCAAAGGGTTCAATAACTAGCCTTAGGAGGTAGAATGGGCGCAATCCATTAGAGGATCATGATCAAAGCAATCCTGATGAAATGGTGGACATCCACGATGAGTTTGTGTGACATTCACTGAACTCCAGCATCTGCTCAAGAGAGACCAAAAGACTCTGAAATGCAGAAGCAGCAGCCAACAAGCTGGCACCTTCCATCAAGTTGTATGAAGGTCAAATCATTTCATTAGAAATGTTCATCCGGTGTCCACGGTCACACTGCTGTAGGAGGAATTAGAGCCAGACTTTCAAACTTAAGTCAAGTGGGGTGAGGTCACATCAAATCACTCCCACTCACACAACTCAAATCTTCTAAAAGCCTGTTTGCAATCATTCTAACAATACCGGATACTTTGAATCACTCACACTCATCTGTGGATTTAGTACTTTTGTGTGGCCAGTGGCGTTCATCCACTCAGCCGGAGGAATCACCCAAAGTCATCGGCTCTGGACTAGACATCCCGGAATTAGCAGAGAAAGGGGCTTCACTCAGATTCATTGTGATTGCTTTGGTGGAGGCAACCAGAAATTCTATTTCTGACTGATGCAGTGGGTTTGTGCCAATACATGCTCTGGACCAATTACAAATATACTATCTGGTCTTTTGGTTGAGGATGTTATATTTAAAAACAGCAATTGCCCTTGTATCTTTTGCTTGATTATTTGGCAATTATACTGAAGAACTAATTGACTTCAAACATAATTAATGCTCTTTCCCACTCACACCGTTTGGTAATTGAATTCAGGGTTCACTTCACACGAATATGTGCGGAATGTGTCTATTCTACAGGAATGCGTCATCATTTCTACTGTAGGATTACGGTAAGCACCTTGGTGAAAATATACTTTTTCCTGTAATACTTCTTTGGTCTCAGGAGTGTAAGTTTAGTCAGCGAGACCTTTAAATACTCTATGTTTATAACAGGTAATTTTACTGAAGACTGTCATACATGTCAGGTGTGATTACATATAATTACTGCATAAAGATTGTAATTCAGAAACAATGCATCACATCCCACTGAGCGAATACAAACGCCCTCCAATAAACTTTCAATGACTGGAAAATCTTTGTACTTAATGCTGGCTTTCAAAGTACCAACAAATAACAAAGAAACGTGATAATATAAACTAGGAAACAAGACAATAATCTTACTAATTCTAAGACCTCTGAACCCAATTATTTGAAGCTAGTCTCTTTCGTATTGATCTAAAATGTATTGAATTGAATTGAATTGAATATACTTTATTGATCTCCAGGGAGAAATTGACTTCCAGTACAGCCCGTACCAAGATCAAACAAACAAAACACATAGACACACCAGTTCGGGAAGACTGAGGGCAGCCACACAGGAGGGCGCACCAATTTTTCTTCAGAACAAAAAGAATACATTGGGAAAGCGGTTGCGGGAAGAAGGAAAAAAAAGGCCCAGTGCCACGCCCCCTAAAGCAGAGAAAGGGGCTTCACTCAGATTCATTGTGATTGCTTTGGTGGAGGCAAGATTAATGATGGATGTGATACTGCATCTACAGGTAGGAAAACTGTAACTTCCCTGGAAAATAAACAAGGATAAAATATAATGTGTTGCTCTGAGGGTAATGATTAACAACGAGGAGTGCTAGGTTCTGTTGCCATGGACACAAAAACTGAGTCGTTGAAAAAAAAAAAAAATTGCAGTCACTTTCCTCTCACACCCACATCCACACACACTCCTACTTTCCCTGTATTCGCCATGTTCTCAGACCCAGCACGGTGACAGTTTGTCAAATAAAAAGCCTCCAAAGCTCCCATTTAGAGGCAGCATCCTACAAGTTGCCTTTTATAAACATCCGAGTGGAAAAGATAAAGAATAAGGAAAGGTGGAAAAACTCTATCCCTCAAAACTGGGGTGTAACTGCTGTCCACTTTCCTCCGGTGAATGCAGTGCCACGAGCAAGCCAGCCTTTTCAAAATGTTGGGGATTGGCTTGACTGAAAGAGTGCTTTTACAGCTTCCTTTTTTCCCCCCTCTTTTCTCCTTTGCTTTCATCGCATGAAGGCTCCCATTCTTCATGGCTCCCTCACTATTCCAGACGCGGAATCAGCCCTGCAGGGAGCTTAGTGGGTCCAGAAGTCATGCTGCTGAGTGACAAACAGTGGCTCGCTCTAGTCCCCACCACCTAGGGAGGAGAGGGCTGTGGAGGGGGGGTGAATTTCAAGTTGCGTGCATGATATATATTTTTTATGTGTGTATGCAAGTGGGTCTGCTCAATGTCCATGAAAAAAATAAAATAAAAATTTAGATAGACTGTGTCTAGTGGATTTATGGACAAAGGCCAGAAATGGCTCTTGGAGAATCTATTTCTTTTGCTCCAAGGTTCAGAAGACAAGCCCCGAAGAGACTGATGCCATAACAGATACCAAAAAATTCCCTCCTCTGTCAGCACTGAGCTCTTCAGACCTCATGTGACAGAAATAATTAAGCTGTCTGTCAGTATCAGAACGGAGACATCTTTCCTTGACCGAATACTCTGCTGCATTTTCCATTTCCAACAAACTCAGTTCTATCCATTTCTAACATCCGCGTCACCTTTTACCCTTCCCACTTTATATTTCTTAACACTTATCACTTGCTTGGAAACTGTGATTGGTATTCACTCCCCATCAATCTCACAGCCTAATTATTTTACTTAAAGAGTATATCTTCTTTAACTCCCTTAATACGGTCACTTAATTTCTAATGCACAGGCTATGTGCATTGGAATGTATTTAGACAGGTCTTTTTTTTTTATAGTTTGGTGATTTTGCCATTTAGGTCAACAGAGGGAGTTTTTCCTTTTATATGTGAACGACAAAAAAGGCAAAGCAAGTAAGATTTTGGGTAATGGGTGGTAGATTAAAAAGAAAAAGCTCATATTTTTGTTGTTAGGTTTTTAGTTGGAGCATCTGACGCCCTGATGCTTTAAATGGGCATAAGATAGAGACTTAAAAGAAATGCCACATAGATAAGCCAGTCACAAATTTAGGTTACTTGATGCATGAGGTTTTGAGGACTTCTGCGATCGATACACGCTTGCACAAGATCTTTATCTTGAAATTATATGAATTCAGTCCAAATTGCAACTTCAAATGCAAGTCTATACAAAGTACTGTGAAGGTCAAAACACAGCTATGGTATTATACTCACTGAGCGAAAAAACAGGGAGAAAATAAAAAATATTGACTAACATCTGCCATACAATGCTTTTCGCTTTGTGGACCTCACTTTTCTTGTCACCATATCTTTGTGGAATGGTCTGACTGTGTAAACTATGATGGATCAATACATTTTCCATTCTGTAGAAAGCATTTTTCTAAACCGAACATTGAGCAGGACAAATGTATCCATTCACTCACATTATGGAAAAACAAATATCTGGCCTACCTTGACATCGACATGGGCCATGAGGACAGCAAAGTTGGTGAGATGCGTACAGGAGCACGTGGTGTGCGTTCTGTTGGTTCCGAGCAAGCGGCAGTCCTGTGTTGACCAGTAGCCAGTCATTGTTCGCCTGGAGTAACTCCAGAATGAACAGTTGGGGTTGAAATTTTCCTTGGATTGCTGTTAGAGGGCAAAACACACAAATAGCCAAATATAAGTGTCCCCACGCAGCTTGAAACTCAGGAGTGTGAAGTTAATCATGCAAAGTCCAGGTGCACATGCATTTGATTTAGAGTAAAAAAGATAAAAATAAAAACACAAAAACAAAAAGACGTTAATTTTTCCCCAACAGAATCCATATCCATTCCTAAGTGAACAGCAGGTGATTTCACCGTCATAAAGAAACTCGCAACCCATGCCTCTGTTTCATTCGTTTTTCTGACCTTTCTCTTTAACTTTCACTGCATGACAATGGACTGTCCTACTGTTTAATAGGCACTACTGCTGTCTGTCGGGCTGCAGTCCTAATGGCAAGCACGCCTCCCTGCTATTTTTCCTTCCATTTTATAAAAGTCACCCACGGCACTGAGGCTGGGTAACTAAACAAAATATAACTACAGAGAAATGGTTCCATGAAAAAAGTAAATACACCCATCATCTGTGCGCTGCACTCTCAGCACCCAAGGTTAAACGCAACTGCTTTATTTCTGTCAATTGTGTGAAGAGAGGCAGGTTTTTTTTCTTTTCTATATATCCATTTTTGCGCTACGACAATTAGTTTAATTAGGTTTATCTACTGTGAATGTATTTTTCCTGCTGATTGAGTTTATCCTTCACACACCTACACACAAAAAAAGAAAAAAAAAGAAAATACGGAGAAATAAGGAGATGATATGCCCTCTGTCACTATTAATGATTTTAATTGGTCCAATTAAATAGTGAGGCAAGGAAGCGAAACAATAACTAGAGGACGCATCATCATCCTAGAGGCCCAGCAGACCAAGACCTCATGGTAAAGATGGTGCTTAACTGTCGGGCTGAAACAGGATCTCCCGATCAGCAGCTGGCTTAACGTGTCTAATATGTATATATAATGGTTCAGACGTTTAGGTTGAGACTGGTGTAGCATACTGAAGTTGAAAATTAAATGGGTGCAGTAAAATGCTTTAGAATTATTCAAATTTTCGCTATCTGTGCAAGTGGTGGCCAATATTTTCAATGTCAAAAAAGAAAAGGCCATATCAAAATGACTAGAAACTATAAGAAGAAAGTCTTGGAAAACAAAGCAAAAAGAGAGGATTACAAGACAAAATAAGACTGCCATGCTTGGAAAGCCGAGACCTGTAAAACGACAATATTTCCCCAGAGATTGGTTAACCAGAATGAAGAGTCGTGCCCTCTAAATGATGCAAAGCCAATACTGGACATCGATACTGGAAACAGTCAAGTTTAATTATTAATCGAAGTCAGACTTTAATCATCATTATTAAGGGATTAATTGTCCAGTGCCAGGCATATACAGAATATACTTTATATGCAAGTGCCTCTATGTTTCCTGTCACAGAAGGAGATAAAAACTGCAAACACGGTACTAA
This sequence comes from Menidia menidia, assembly GCA_907169785.1. Taxonomy (NCBI): domain Eukaryota; kingdom Metazoa; phylum Chordata; class Actinopteri; order Atheriniformes; family Atherinopsidae; genus Menidia; species Menidia menidia. The sequence goes on from CAJRST010014446.1 coordinate 2,780,009, forward strand.
TAAAGAAAAAAGATTTTCAAAATGGGCATGATTTATATAGGAATTACTTTAAACGAGCAATAAAATGGTGTTTAAAGAACAGCATACTAATATTATTTAAATTCTTTAAGAAAAAAAGCATTCAAAATTCCTCCTAGTGAGTCAGAGCTACAACTACTATGACTTTGCCCCCTGTCATTTTTCCACCATTTAATTTTGCCATCCATACAATTGTCCTTTTCTTCTTTGTCCCTGTGTGCTCCGTCTTACTGCGGTTGCTTTCTTACACATGAGACCTGGTGCATGGCTCTAATGGTTGTTCCACATTTCTGATAACATTTCTGTCAAAGGTCTCATTTGAAAAAAAAAAAACATGGATGTTTTCAGGGTATTAGAGAAAAGACTTAGAGTCAAGAGGGAGAAGTCACAACTCCCCACCGTGACTGAGCAATGTTCTACGATGCCAAATTTTACAAATGATTGTATTCAAAGAAGTCTAGGACTAATAGACAGCAGCATTCATACCCACGATCATGACATTGTGATTTAATTTCAACAAATCGTAGTTTCACACACCTCCCTATTTACTCAGTTTTGCTGGTTGGATATAGAATTTGCACATTAATGTTGAAGATGTTATGATGAAAGCTATCAAGAAGGTGTCACAGTAATTGTATTTTCTTTGTAAACAAATGGGAAAAGACAAAGAGCACATTAAAAGAGCACCAACATCAAAGAAAGTACAAAACACACACACCCTTCTCAGACACACACTGATGCCGTCTCTGGAAATTACCTGCAGATGTCGGATGGTAAAAATGACAGGGTCAGACAGATAGACTTTGTTCGAGTCCTTGTTGATGGCAGCTGTGATAACTGGTGAGTTGACAATGACGGAGTAATTGGTAGCCATAGCTTCGCTGCCCAACTTCATGCTGGCATTCTCTGTAGAAAGGTAGACGTCGATGTGTTTGTACAGGACGAAGGCTATTCTGATTTCACCTGCAAAATAACAAATACAAGAAGCCTGTAGTTAACAAATGACAATTTGGGCTCTGAGTGAACCACGTTCCAATTTTTCATTCAAATTTTGGAATCCATCCATCATATTTGCCAGATAGGCTACAGTTTCCACTGACCCATTTTAGTAAGAAACCCATTGATGGATAAAATTAGATCATTCTAATTTCCGAATACAATGACTTTGTAAACTCGGTGATAATAAATGTCATTTTAAAAGAATGCAGGAAGCATCAAACGTTGAATGTGGGACATTTTACTGATATATGAAAAACTATCAACTTAACTCAACAAATGAGAAACAGATTAGCAACTTATCTGAGTATTAAAAGAGCCCCTTAGAGAGGCAGAGTTCAGATTATTGTACTTATTGTACTTATGCAGAAACAGTTCAGAGCAGTCCAGTATGCAGAATAAAGAGGGATACAATAGGATCAATTTACATTATTTAGATTGCTGGTGATTATTTATAGTTTTACTTTACATTGTTTATACTGGATCATATATTTATGCTGGCTTTATTTCCCTACCTGGCATTCATTTAAAAAGCAAAGAAAGAAATCCATTTTACATAGAAACATGTTTTCTTACTGCACATATGACAAACTTAGAATTTTTGATCTGTCTTGGAACTAAATGCACACACTAAATTCAGTCTGAGAGGACAGCTAACATGCCATTTGCAAATGCAGGTTAAAGCTTGGTCATACAAAGAGGAAACCATATGAGGGCATGACCCAGAAAAACAGCTGTCTTCCCTGGACCAAATATAATCCAAAATGGACTGAGGCAAAGTGGGAAAACTGTTGAGCTGTTAAAGAAACTGAAATTCACAAAATTCATACAGATGTCATGGCCGCCAGACCACAGAGGAGAGCGACTTTCCAGCTTGTTATCAGCACTTAGATCAAAAGCCTGTGGAACAGGCCACTTGCACAACTCGAAAGGCAGTTTCTGTGCTGAAAGGCAAACAGGTTTCAGAGCAACATCTGCTCAGATCCAGATGAGGTCTTTTTCAGGAACCTGGCATATTTTTTACAAGACAACGCCAAACCAGGAGATGACTGCAGACCAACTGAATGCATTTGGTGCACAATTAAAGTCAAACTATAACAAAAACGTCTCAGGAATTCTGTGTCTGACAGCACAACCCTCTTAAACTTCCTCAGCGTTATGGTTTACCTCAGCAACAGACGTATTTGACAAATATTAACATTTAACAAGAAGATCCATTTGGACTTCAGATTTTGATCGCGCTCATCATTGCTCAATTAAAAAGTCTGGCTTCATGCCATACGTATGCCGACAGATGGAATTATCAACAGAAATCCACAGGAAATATAAAAAAGGACTCTTCAAATTATTACTGAGCTTTCTGAACGCTTGTTAAAAGAAGAAAAATAGATATACATATTAAAGTTGATTGTTAAATTACAGTTCCACAACATAAAATCTGTCAACATTTCCACAGATACTTTAACCCAGTTTTTAAAAAAAATGTGCTTACCACTTTCCTCTAATGACACTGACAAAGAAGGGATTTTTCCTCCTGATTAATTTCTTCCCATATTTCTCTCACATCCAAATCCCCTTCCCCCCTGCAGTCTCCCTTTTAAGCATTCGTATGAGAGAAAGTTCCCTCCTGCTGTGATTGAGATCACTGACTCAGATGAAAGGAACACAATTTGAGTGCTGTAGCACCACAGAACAGGGAAACATGAGCCACCAGCTATAATGATCCACCTGGTCACTGCTGGACATTGATGCAGTCATGAAGCTGAGAGACCCCCACAGCAGCAACATTTGACTATGATTTGCATGAGATGATGATCTAGGCTAAAATTGGTGCAACATTTGGAGGTCTCGAAAATAGCTGTGTATCATGCCTAACTGCCTCATTTACAGTTTGGAGGCAGCACTTGAATGTAACTAATTCAACAGACTCCAGAAAGTTATCTTCACTTCTTAACTTGAAAAAACAGAAGCAGCAAAACTAGAAAACGGCAGCGTCAAGCATAAAATGAAGCTGCTCAGAGAAATATCAAGGTTTTTTTTTTTTAAAGTAAATATTTTCATATGTTGTGTGTTCAGTTTACAGCTGCTGTGAACCGCACACACACACAGAGGCTTCACACAGGTAACGAGTTAAGTTGACATGAGATAGTATTCAAAAGGTTTGACATCTTACCATTTCTTCCATGCTGCTTGAGTGTATTCGCTGACAGGTGGATGGAGTTGCCTTGTCCTCCGCTTTGTGGGAACTTCAGATCAGGCAAATTCCCATCTGTACTCATCCTCGCTACTTCCAGCTCTGCAAACAAACAGGACAAACCATACCAAGCCCACATTAAGGAATCAGTAAAGGTGCTCCCGGGACCACTGATTTCACCTCTTTTGTATTTTATTTGATAGAGTAAAAATGGGTATTTCAACTTAATTAACAAGCACTGTCTTTCAGATTTACACCACAGAGGAAATCTATTTTTTTCTTCCATCTTTGTTCTTTTTCAGACTGAAATGAGGTAATAATTAAATATGACTTATATCAAATTCATATAGCTATTAACCATAAAAATATACAACAGTTAATTTTATGAATAGCTGATTAACAATAGGTCCCCCTCATATGGCCAAAGTATCTGACGAGTCGGGGCATGGACTGAAGGGTCTTGTTCTGTGGGTTTGGAAGCTGGATCTTTGAGGGCTGGGCTTCCACAGAAGACTCCATCAGATAAGTAACTTGGGGATTTAGAAGGTCGGGTGAACGCTTCTGATTCCTTTTCATTCTATTTTAGTCCTTTAAAGTGTTTTCTGTAGCATTTTAGTTGCTCCACTGGACAGAGATGCCATCGTACATGTGAGGTTCTAACCGGACAGAACGCATGTGGGGATTAACAGGAGAATAAAGGTGCTATTGAAAACCTTAAAAATCTCCTTTCAATTGTGTCAGTGAAACAACGAGCCCTTCCTCTGTACCCCTTTTTTCTTATCATCTCAACATTTCTGAAAATAACAGAATACGGAGCTCTCTGGAGCCAGACGTTTGAATTACAGCCGCACTCTCAACAACTCAGTGCCTCACCAGACTCTCAAGTGCACAGGTGACACTCGTGTTTTTTTCCCCCTTTTTTCTTTTTTTAAAATGTATTTATTTATTTATTTTTATCGTGGGCTTTAAAAAAGAAAAAAAAAATCCCATTGACTGTTTGGGAAAAAGTCCCTATATCAGGGAATCAGTTCTTATTAACAGTAGTGACAGCCGGAGATACTAAGAGAAGATAAAGAGCAGTTTCCACGGCAGCTCAACAGCTGTAGTGTCAAGCAAGCTCCTAATTTAAGTTTAAAAGATTCTAGTGGCACACAGAAGCAGAAAGTAAGCTGCTTATAGGAGCCCAGCTAAAATAAAGACCTTATTTCATCAAAGTTATCATGATATGATACAATTCAATTTAATAAAGCAGTCTGCTCTAATCTCAAGTACCGGTGACCTGTGTGAAATCTTGGCATTCTTAAATGTCAAATTAACGCCTAAAGGATGTATGATGAATCGCCTGAATCATCCAAGGTAAGAAAGTTACCAAGGTCAGAACAGCATATCATACTAATTTCAATATGCCTGTGAATGCACAAACAGACCGTTTGGTCAAAGACAAAAAAGTAAACATCATGAAACTATGTTTTCACAGTATGAAAGCTGGCATGTAACCATAAAAAGGGGTGCAAAATTGTACTTGTTCCTTCAGACACTAACATAAAATTCCAAACTATTCATGTTATGGTGTCATCATAACTCATTTCAGACAAAAGTGCATGTCTTGATTGCAAAGCAATCTTAACATCTTTTTTTTCCTAAATTAAGGAATGCATTTTACTGCACACAGCCGTGATGTTCACCTTAACCTATCAAGTGTTTAAATGTTGCTGAAAAATGTTCAGTGGCTGGCTGAAAGATTAGTTGGAAGTAGAGACTCATGACTTGATAAAGTTGACTAAAGTTATTATGATGGACAAATCGTTTGCAGTATTGTTCTTTTTAGCTCATGTGACCTTGCTGCGTGGCGTATTTGAAGGCCTCTAAAGCATTACAACAAACGCATGCATATAGCTGTGTATGTGCATGGTTTAGATGAATGTTGTGAGGTAACAGTTGTGTTACGAGTCAGCTGTTGGGGGAGCCAAAAAGCAAAAAATCTGTCTCATCTCCAGTGATGTTTCAATTAAACCTGATAACAAATTCAGCCTGATGTCACTGTCACACACTGACTTTGATAAAGGTTAGAACAAAACAGAAAATCTGCAAAGAGGGCACATTTAATACTCCCTTTGTACTGTTTCTCCTACCATGTCCTCATATAACTTAACTTATAAAAAATCTTTTGTATGAGCATTCTCTTGTGCTTTGGTAGAGGATAAATGTTGGATATATTCCTATTCAACTTAGCTAAAACAATACCAGGTAGCTCATTTCCTGGATTCCAAGGCTGCCTTTTGAGTAAAGGAAGCTATTCTCCTCTCCTTTTTCTGGCCCTCTTTTCCCTGCGTGGCTGTGTAAAACAGATTACCCTGGGCTTCAGGGAATTTCTTTGATGCCAAAGGAGTTGTTGCACCCAAAGGCAATACCTTCAAAGCTAGTTTGAATAACACTCTAATCGGCAGAAATCTGTTATAAGATTATCATGCACGGAGTGAAGCACAATCTCCTGCAGACAAAACCCAAGACCAGCACGCGCATGGTAACATGTAAACACAAACACGGACACAATGAGTGAGGACGTATCGGTTTATGAAAGCAAAGAAAATAGATCTCATTATCAGCTTGAGGGTAAAACTGTAAGGAGACTTTGCCGTGGCTCGAGGTTTGCTTTAAAGCACATAAAACCAGCTGACCTTCTCACGGAGATTGTGTTATCAGTTTGCATATGTGCCTGAGATAAATCTGAACACACTAAACGCTGAATGTGAATGATCAGCCATTAGCTGCTGCTCTGATGACCAAATGCATTAAAGGCCCTCCCTGTCCTTTACAATTCCTGCCAGCCAACTGGCTGACAAAAGGACATAAAAAATAATCCAAGCAAACACTGAGATAAGACATCATAAACATGTCACCGGCACATAATTAACCAGACTACCAGTACGTGTTAGAAACTCTCCGTTGAGCTGTGCAGGCATCGTCTTATTCCCCTCTCCAAATGAGCCTTGAATCTCCTCAATACCCAGATGAGTTGTGTGCCAGATACAATAAAACCCCATTTTATTAATTCTCCTTATGCTTGCTTCCTTTTAAGTAAGTAGACCTATATTCTTACGTTGCCATGGCAGCAAGAACATAGAAAAAAATCTCTATATGTTAAGGAGAGAACGGTAATGCATCTTGACATCTTTTTTGTACACACACACACACACACACACACACACGAAGAAAACAACTAATAATAATATTTTTTGTGTTCTACAATTTGTTCTCACTGTGAATAAATATAATAAAGAATTAGAAATTTTCAGCTACTGACATTTAGTTTAAGATGACCTCTCCAGGGAAAACACAATGACGTGATTTCTGTTATCTCTGCTCATTTAGTATTAATATACTTAATAATAATCACTGATCTATAATCTCTCAATGAGTGCTCGACTGTGGCTAGTAACGGACACAAATTTAAACAAAATCGTATAGCATGATGGTCAATTTAAAGCTGACTGCTATCAGTCATAAGTAGTCCCGTCAGACTTAACATCTTGCAAGAGAGAAGTCTTACTACAGTCACCTTCACACTTGATCCTGAACCTCAAAAGCTCTGCTGTCAATAAGAGAGTGGTGGGGATCAATAGCAGCATGGTCAAATTTGTGAGCAAACAGCAAGAGACAAAAACAGGACAACACTAAACTGGATGGGAGATTAAGCAAATTTTTCCTCATTAAATGATCATAAAGCCGTCAGGTGTCATCACAGGCAAAGCAGAATCTTCCAAATGAGCGCTTTCTCTATTTTTTTGTAGCTTGAGAGGGTAATTTATTTCGAGGCAGTTTATAGATACAATGGCGTCAACGTTAAATTTTATTTTCTGGCTTTTATGTGAATGTCTCTTAATGTCTATAAATCAATCCTAACACATGCTGAAATGAACTTTATTCATTTGTTTTCATAAATCACTGTATGGGAAAAGTTTTGATGGGCGTTTGAAATTCAAATAGGAAAAGTTTATTTTGGTTTAATCTAATTACATCTAAAGCATTCAAGATTAAATCATGACATTGTGACTAAATTGAGAGGCAATCAGTAAATGTTCACATCATCTTCATAGAGGGACATTTATCCATATCCAGTTAAATATCAATAAACAGAAATATTCGCTACAAAGAATTCAAAGAAGTCTCTGAGCCTTTAAAAACGTATTTTTTAAATGCTCGGTCTGCTCTAACTGATAGGTCCAAATTTGTGGTAAACTACCCCCAAGGCACACATTACATAAATGTGTTTCCAGGCAATGTCATTAAGAAGGACAAAAAGCTTGGACTGCAAAGGAGGCATTTCGCGTGGTAAAGGTGATGTGTCCTCTGTGGGACAGGAGGAGTATGTTTGGGCTTTGTAAGTGCACGAAAAATTAGCATCTCACAAACTCAAGTGAAGGAGAACATTAAAAAAAGGTTCAGTTTTACATTTAGTTTTTTTTTTTTAAGGCCTGGGGAGCATTTTCATGTCGGGTCTGGGATAGGTGCAGCACTCAAAAGTCTTTCCTTATACTCACGGATGTTGTCAGTGTTTTCCTGCACAATATCGGTCTTAAGAAGGTTATCGGCCAGGACGAAGGCCCCCTGCTCCACCGTGTCCAGCAGCATGGTGGCGGCCCTCAGCTGCTCGCCTGTGCTCAGCTCCCTCCATGCCGCCCGGGCCTGTGGCTGCAGCAGGTTGTTGACCGTCTCCACCATGGCCTGGGGAGACCAAACCATTGATTTAATGAGAGGAAACTACGCTAGCCCGGGACTGGTGTTGTTTGACACGGCGATTTGATAAATGGTATGAGTAAATGGAGATCAGAGAGAGTTCAGCACTGAAAAACAAATCGCAAAATTCAGTGGGAAAGGGAATGAAATGAGCATGACTGTGGTATTTTTTTCCACTGAAAGTTAAAATTCTGCCACATGTTTTCAATGTGTGTGACACCTACGGCCTTTACAGGTAGTGACAGCACCAGCAGTGTGACTGGACATTGCCTTTAATTTGTTGCTGTTTCTTTTAATCTAAAGGAAGAATTAATCATGTAAATGAATCAGTACCAATGCTTACAAGACTAGAGGCCAGTCCCTGCATGACTTGAGGCTACAGTCTTTAATTGGAGAGATAAATGATCTTCCATGCAGTCAATCCCAATACACAAATGCTCCAAAATAAATGGATAAATAAATGAAATAACACACCACTGAGATATTCCAATGGGTATAAAAGGTGTTAGCCCGTAGCAGCAATTTGTAACCATTCAGTTTAGATCTGTAATGCATATTTATGGCATTGGATAATTATTACACCTTATTTAATTTCCCCACAACAATGTTGAATCAAGGTAGCGAGAAGAAGAAGAAGAAAAAAGGAACATCCTCAAGACAGGATGAAAAATGAAGAGCCATTAAAGATTTAAAAATGCCAATGGCAAGATTTATGAAGGACTACTAATTGGTCAAGTGAAGCAATTCATTCCTGGTACCACTGCAACAAAGAACAAACCGAGCTTACTGCCCCTGGAAAAAGCTATTCTTAAGCTATTACAGGACAGAGGATGGTCAGAGGTGTTATTTCTTAGAAATTTGCCCAATGCTAAGAATGGTAATATTTTCAGGCCCTTACAAAAAAATCGATTTAAAAAAGAGGGAGAAAAAAATATTAAACTAATATTCCTTATTCACCTCAAAAAGCAGCTTGTAAACTTGTGAATATGTGTAGAACCATCTCTCAAAACTTTACTCAAAAATCATTTCTGATCAACACATTATCAAAGGGAAGAGGAGTCTTAGTATGACTGCAAAAAAGCATGGGGAGAAGTTAAAGACGGGAAAAAAATCATGTGTAGGGAAAGAATTTGTGATCAAAAAGAAAGAGGGTCAATGTAAAGATCATGAACAAGTGCAAAGGATTCCTCGGTTAAGTAAAGTTAAGTTTTACATTCATTTCAAAGAAGTGTGAAAGAACCTTGCAGAATGTGTGCAGTGTAACATTGACAGTTAGAAAGGGGAAGCAAACCGACTTGATGTAATGTTTATAATAATAATAGCAGCCAATCAAACCACACATTTTGACATTCAGCAAGAGGCAGAGGTTGATTCATTCTCAATTAGGGAGGCTTGTTTCCACAGGCACAAACATTTTTCCTCCTTTCTGTTCATTTCTCAGAACCCAGAAATAATGGTTCTTTAGGGTATGGATTTATGGATTTTTCACATACAGAGGGGACGTAAAAACGTTAAAGGTGGGAAAATAACCGGACCACCAGTCTGAAGGATCAGATAAAACATCTCAAGGTGAAATTATGAAAATGTGCAATACATAAGGAAAAAAGCGAACAAACAAGGTGGAGGATACAATGTTCCCCAAATACTGAACCAGGATTAAAAATCCATTTTTAATCCTGGTTCAGGATTAAACTTACACTTATCCTTCAGGTATTCATACCATCGACTGAAGGAACAGTAAAGTCAATTTGATGTTTTCCATTCTCTGACTGTGGAAAATTTCTGCAGTTAGCTGCGCTTCTTTTTAATATAAATACAGATGGATAATGTTGCCTCTATTAAAGCAAAGAATTGCATAAAAAAAGGTAACAGGTCCTGAAAATCTGAACCAATCATATTTGTAGAGCAAAAGAAGGTACAGAAACTGTTTGTTGTTGCTATGCAGAGTTTTTTTAAATGGAATAATCCTGGGAAATAGGAGGCTAAATGTTAATGATGTAAATGTTAGTGCTGAGAAAGACATATTTTCCTGCCTACATTAAATAAGGAGTTTGCTGTTTGCAACCCAAACGGTGCCCCATTGTCTTATCAAAATAGATAAAAACCATCCAAGTTGTAAATGGTGACATAGTGGACTTTAAAATGTCATGTGTTTCCATCACCTTTTCCATCTCCGTTAAGGGTCAAAATGATTTAGCTGACAAATCATGAATCAAAGGGCACATATCCTTTCACTAAAATGTCACCATAGAATGAAGCTACCAAGAAAAAAAAAAGCCAAAAAAATAGCAAATGCATGTCAGATAGTTGCATCTGCTACTGAAGGGAATATCGCCATTGTCGATTTTGACGACACTGACATTTGTTCATGTATTAAGTGATTGTTTTTGCATTGCTTTTGCCATTGTTGTTTCAACTTTTTAAACCAAGGTACCTCCCATCATCCAAAAACAAATGTTAGTTGATTTGAGATTCTAAACTGATCCTGTTTGTCTTTTTTTTTGTGATGCTCTGGTGACCTCTCCAAGGTGTACCACGCCCGGCTTGCATAGGCTACAGCCCAACAACAACCCTGAATGAGATTAAGCAGGTGGAGTAAATGGATAGCAAGATGGATGGAGACGCTGCTGGAACCAAGAAACACAATCTTGCCACCGTCATTATCGGTGCAGTTTAATAGAATATGTGTGGGCATGCTATTTGCATGCTATTAACACATTGAATCTCCATCTGTCAAATGCTGTCCCTCACACTCCTGCTGCAAACTGCCAATGATTTTTGAGCAAATGCTCTAGGAATAATGGTTAGATATTCTCTAAAACATAATAACTTTGTTTGAAAATGCTCTGGGACTGGAGCCTATCCCAGTATTCAATCGGGTCCGCAAGTCCATTGCACTCCGACACAGGGAGAGCAAATTCCACACAGAAAGTTCCCGTTTCCCCCGGGGTTTGAACCCAGAGCCTTCTTGCTGTGAGGTGATGATGCTAACCACCACCATGCCGCCCTAACAAACAAGCAAAAAAAAAAATGTAAATAAATATTCAAATGCACTTCCCTTTGCATGGGGACATATTGGTCATTAACTTGAGTCACAGCTAGAATGATCCAGTTGGAACATGGATGACAACTGACCGTGAAAAGCTGCAGTGCACAGCCCATTTAAACCGATGCAGGAGGAAAGGAAGGAAGGGAGAGGTGCACATTAGAGTGAGCTTGGCCAGAATCCAAGCCAAGTGGTGGTGTGTGCGCCTCTATCTGTGCGCTGATTGATGAAATGAACTCTGGGTCTGGGAAATAGATTCTGGCTGAGGCTGATCTCCCTCTCCTCCCTTTCTAACCAGCTCTGTACACTCAGTTTCCATCCCATCACTTCTCCTCACTCCTACCTTCCTGTAAACCAGTTGCTTCCCGTCACAAAGCTGAGGTCTGTACTCAGAGAGACAAAAAAAAAAAATTACATAACATTCTTGGATTTCTTGTTCTTTCTGGAGTTTAGGCACTCTTGGCACCTCGAGCCGTTGCATAACATCTGCCCTTTTTATGACAATTTTTTTAATTGTTTCACCTGCTGCTCAAATAATCCAAGATAAATAAATTAATTCATTAATTCATTCAATTATAGTAATAAAATAAGAATCAGTGAAACCCTCCACTAATATTCAATGACTCTACGGCTCCATTAATCAAAAGTTTTCCAAGCAACAAGCAATGGTTTGCTTGATATTTTGACTCCTTTGGACAAAGATTTTTATTCCAAGTTGTATTTGCATTTTTATTGTATGTATACTATCAGTGCAACAACAAAGTTGTTGCTATGTCATTTTGGTATGCCATCTATCATGAAATGCTTCATTCTATAAACTAAAAAAAACACCAACTTTTCTTTCATTACTGGCTGTGCTGCTCTGCCTCTCTGCATTGTTGCTGGCCTTGCAGCGACAATGTCTCAACGAGTGGCTGCACCTTTGAAGGTGTGGATATAAAACGAGACCAGTGAAACTCATATGTTGGGTCTCTTTGTGTTGCAGCCCTTCATGTTGCATCATCCCACTGCAAATTCTACCTGTTTGCACTGTCTGGAGAAAAAGGCTGGACTCGGGGACAAGCTATGTAAATCTTTCCGTAATCTGCTTAGAATGCAAGTAGAAAAAACAAACTGTGTCCCTTAAAACTGTGACTGACTTATCTTGCGCTGATTTGTTGATAACTCGGCTCACTCAGTGTGAAGTATTTACATGCCATGCTTTATAGTGCATAGTGACAGAAGAGGTTCCTTTCGACAAATGACTAGCAGGGACGTTAAATCCTCTCATTACATTTCTGAATGCAGAGCCTCCCTCTGTTTCACCTGTGTTAAGGTCATCCTGCGCTGCTACACTCCCCTGCTCATCTTTTCATTCAGAGGTGTCATTTTAATGAGGGTCAGAGCTCAGTATCCTCCCCTATCTTGAAAATCCACACTCACTTGGCTCCAAGTGAGGCCTGAAATGTTTTCCTTTGTGTTTCCCCCCCCCCCTTTTTTATGCACTCACGTAGGGACAGTCATAACATGCTGCATGGCAAATCCTGAAATGGCAAAAGGAGAGGCTAGCGCGTTTGACTTTGGAACAGCACGGATGGATATAATCACAGTAATTGGACAACCATAATGTCAATGCCTGTAAACAAGCTGCCAATGATATGACCAAAAGGCAACGAAGGCAGGGCGCCATTTTTTATCATGTTTGCTCAAAATCAAAGGGCACAACAGAGAAACATTCCTGCAGGGCGAATACAGAGCATGGAGTTTATCATCAAGCGCTTTGTTGCCTTATCAGGGCCAAATCCTACTCGGTGGGATTAAATCGGACATGACATGAAGCAGATATGACTCTTTAGAAAGATTCAAAAGTTGTCAGAATCTTTGTTTCATCTGAAAAACCTAAACTGAGACAAGATAATTTCTAAAGGCTGAGGATTTAGATCTCAGAAGGAAGTGTTTTGACGTGTCATTTGTGTGCTTACTCCTTCAAAGTTCACAGCCAAGAATAGAATTGCTTCTTCTCTGATTTAGCCATCAACATCAAACCCCATAGTTTATTTTGGACAATGTCTCTTTCATTACAGCAACACCTGCAGCTCCTACAATCTGCCTTTAACCACGGAGCTGTCACTGCCTGTTTTCTGCGCCATGCACCTCCTGGAAGCAGAGGGACAGCAGAGGCAGGTGCGCCTCTCATTTGCTTTGTATTCCTCTGCTAATACCTCTTATGCCCACCACCAGGGTCCTGCTGGAGAAGACATTGCCCAATTTCCCTAATCAATGAAAGTCCCCCGAAAGGCCGGGAGCATGTGGAGTCTATGCCTGTGTTTGGTAACTGCCACATTATGCCGGTTCTTCAGGAGCAACTGTTGTTCGAATTTCTCAAGCCAGTAAAGATAATCTATATGTGTAGTCATGTACAGAAAGAATTAGCCAAATATGAGGAGAATGTTGTGTTTGATGAAAGTTTTTCTTTTAGCCTCTTCAATTGCCGTACTTGAGATTTAAAAAAAAAATCTTTCCATAAAGCATAATGCAAAAGAAAATGTCCTTGTTTCCATCACTGAAATGTCCTACTGTGCATTAATGTAGGCATTTAGCATCAGTTATTACTGAAATAATGAAGTTTCAGTTTTTTCATTCAGACTCTAAGTAGACTTATCTCTAAACAAAACTGATGGTGACTGCTTCCATTTGTAATCCTAATCTGGCTTTGTTGTGTAAATGTCTATTCGCAAAAATCCCTTTACAAGGTTTATATTCTGGATCTCCTGTTTGTCTGGAGCACTGCAGAAGAGTGGCTGTGGTAAAATGTTACTTTGGTGAAATACAGTTGCCACAAGTGGAGCCCTTCTGTGTACAAGTCATCTTTCGTTTTTGTCAAGGTCTGTTCAACAAAACTCACCTCAAAACACCTCACACTGAGAAACCCATTTGTACATAAAAACTCACTCGACCGTACAAACACGTACATGGCACTCGGATGTTACCGTTCCACGAGTATAAATAAACTGCCTTCTGACAGGCCTCAAAGGAAATGAGGAAAAATGCATATTTCTTAAGAGGGGTGCGATGAAGCACACACATTAAACAACAGCTGGCTATAATGCGCAGCATAATTTAAGCCATCTGTATAGAAGACATGGCAATTTCTCTCAGTTCTCCTTTCTAGGTAGAAATTATTCCAATGACAACTCAAATGTCACTCCTGGGACAATGATCACTCAGTGGCCTGAGAAAAAAGCTTAGAAAAAAAAGTCTCTGATGTAAATAGGGACATATTGTATGTACAATGCATCAGGGAGAATCACAACATGCCCCATTTGATTCTTTAAAATATGATGTTAACTGTGGGAATACGGTAGAAGTTCTTGCTTTTTAAAATCTTGCTGGAAATGTATAAAGTTCCATTTTAAAAGGCATTCAGACACCTGAGCAAGGCAGAACGGATACATGCCACTTTAACCTATTAAAACAACGTGAGCCGCATGCATAGCTGAAGCAAGGGGAAGTCATGACATATGCATGCAAAGGATGTGAATGACATGAGATTCACACTGTGAAGAGCGACAATGACATTTTGGCCTATTGAATTTCTCACCATGCGTCTGATATGTTGAAGCGGTTTACACTTCAAAAGAGGCTTAAGTTCAAATTCTGAGGTGACATGATGAGGAAATGAAACATGCGAAGGGAAATGTGATCCAAATACCTGAACATAATACCGACATGAGCGCTCTCTCTTCTGCAGCTGTAATCCAAAGAAAATGCAAAAAGAGTTAGCAGAACGTAAACAACTCACAAATAACACAGTTAATTAGGTTTTTGTCCTATTAGATCTGGTTATTTTTTCCATCATGGAAATAAAGTTCTTTAAAAGTCACTTGACAAATCCTAAGCATGTTTTACCTTTTTTTTAATAACCTTTTTACCTTTTACCTTTTGGCTTCCTCGGGGCTGCTTTACTGTACAGACTGTTGCATTGCAGCTGGGATGGTGATCCTACAGTTATGTTCTCACATCTCTGCATAAAACTTCTGAAGCTCTGTTAGACTGAACACTTACTCAATTTTATTGGACAGCCAACCTAAGGAGGAGTCCAAATGTTTTCACACCTATTACATTTCACAATCACTGAGGTCATTGTTCTCCTGGGAGCACTGAAAGGTTTAGAAATGGTGTTAAACCCTTACCCTGATCTGTGCCTCACTGCAGATTCCAAATGAGTGTCTATAGACTGTTACTTGTCTTGATATCTTGAATTTTTGTCCAATCGTGCAGCGTGCAATGTGCCAATATGTCAATACAGAACAAGGCTTTTATACAAGTTTGTATAATCTATTTAACTTCAATTTGGAAAGAACCAGTAGAGCTTTAGAACAGTTCTGTGGAAAAAAGAGGCTTCATGTGTATCGTTTTGGTAAAAGAAAAAAGCTTTCATATTCAATTTAGGTTCTAGTTTCTGACACTTCAGTGTGCAAAAAGTAACACAGTTGTAAGTGACAATGTACATTTTGTCGAAAAACTGTTGTGTTAATTAATGTTAAAATGAAACATGGAAGGCAAGTGGGAAAATCCCTCTTACACTTTTAAAAATATTTCAAGTTTCTCATCTGTCTCACAGTTTTACACTAAAAGAGACAGTGGGATGATGGAGAAGAAGTGAACTTAGAAGCTTTTCTACTGCTGAAGGAGAAATACTGCTTGTATACATTTGGCATGCCTGGATATTAAAGAAACGTTAGAATACTGCATTAGAGTAAATAACTAATAGTTCTTGTTGAGTCAATGTGGTCACCAGAGCTTCCATATGGCTTAACGGCTCTGCTCTGGTACCAAGTCCAATTTAACTCTCATTAGAACCAGCTCTAAAGACAACCATCACCACAGGCATGTCTTCTGGAAATGGCTCGTCCAAACCATTAGCAAACTACCCTCAGATCATGAAAATGACAATGATCTCTCTGTTTGCCAAAATTGTGCGTCTATTGTCTGCTGGCTGAGTACGCTGTGTTTTGCTATGAACAACAATCATAAAAACAAAAACATATGATACATGAACTATTTTCTTAGCTCTTTACAGATTATGTGAAAATAAATTATCTCTAGGGGAAACATTAGCCTTGCCAGAGCAAGAATACAGATTCAAAAGAGTAATTACAAACTCATGATGCTCCTCAATCTGAATTTACTTATCATGCTTCCTTTGAAGGCCGTTGGGGCATTGTTACTGCCTTCCCTCTCCACTGAAGAGATCTAGTACTAAAATCTCAATAGGAACACCTGTGTCTATTGTGGTAATGAAATAAAAACACTTCCCAAAAAAGCAATCTGAGAACAGGTGCTAATGCTCGTCCTTAAGTGACGTCGTTTCAGCAAATTAACGGCTGATATTCTGCGCTTTGCTAATGTTTGGATTTCTGTCGGCTGCCCAGCGGACAGTGAGTATAATTTTGGTTCGCTTTGCCTGATTGCCTTTCTGTGCTCTGCTGTCAATTAGGGAATACATGCATTAACTTAAGCTCTGCAAATATAAAAAAGTTGTGCATTTCAAATGTTCAAATTCCCCACTATTCCAACAGTAAAAATAAAGCAGTTCCTTTGCAATGCTGTTGGAAATCAAGACACATGAAATACATGTTTCAGAGCACATCAGGTAAAACTGATTGAACTTATATTTTTTATATTATATATTATACTATATTATATTACAGTATGCACGGTGAAAACAAAGAATATCATTTAAAGAAACCCACTGTTTCAGTAGCAAATTTTGTGTGAGGTGTGTCTTAAGTTTTCAAGTTTGGGAAGGTTTCTCACTGAAGCAAAGTTTGTGTAAAAGCACACAGAAGAGCTGTGGACAGTTTTGAGTTAAATTTTAAACAACAGCAATACAAAACTGTGAAAAATTCAACATTGCCTAAAAGCCGTTGATTTAAATAGAGCAGATAATAAGGGGGCAGGTCACCATCCCTGTGGGTTACGTTTGTCCAGCCTGTTGGCCTTTCAGAATAGAGTGTGAGTGAAGTGAGTCAAGTACAGATTTTTTTTCTTTTTATAAAAAAAACAAAAAACAGATCTTGCTACCTTGTTGAGGCTCCGTGCTGCACTATCTTTGCCACCTGGCGTGAGATTCCTGAGCTGCACGTCCAGAAGATCCACCAGCTGAACCATGGCCTTCACTGTGTATGTGATGTCGCCCGCGTGAAGGTTACTTTTGGTTTGTTCCGCAAGCTCCCGGGCAATGACCGCTGCTGTCTCTCCAGCTTTTATCTGGGGACATGGAGAAAGGCCAAAAGAGAGCCAATCCATTCAGTATTTTTGAATAACTATACAAAAATCGGTGGCCTCCTCTTATTCTTTACAAAATGCATACCATAGACATGGGAATAAATGATAAATTGCAATGTACAAGTCATCCACCCCAGAAATATGCACAGTTTGACCCAAATGTTTTCCCCAACAGCTACGATGCTGCACACAATTAATGTGTGTACGCACAACACAGTGTACTCCAGGGCAAAATTTTGTGTCTGCACATAATTATGAAACTATTGAAGGAATTTCCCTGGATAGCCTTCCACTTTTATGAGACCAATGGATATTCACCTTGTGGAAAGCAGAGAACATGCAACAAAGGATTGCAGTCTTTTCAATATTAATTTTTTATCAAAATATTAAAAACAGAGATTTTGGAACCGCACGATTCAAGAAGAATATGTATTAAAACATTTTAAGAAGTGTTTGCTCTACACCAGAAAACAGCATCAAATGTTAGTAGTTAAGTACAGATTCTGGTCAGATTTACAATCCTACTAGCATTGAATGCCCCTACAAAATTGTATTATTTTCAAACTCTGGTAGTTTTAATGAAAATAAATAAGCAAATAAATAAGCAAATAAATATATAAATAAATAAATAAGTTAGGATTGGACAAAATAATTAATCCCATGAAAGTCACATATCAATTGCCTCTGTACCTCTGTACAGTCACATCATATCAAACCCGGCCTACATAAACAGAGATGGACTGGATTGGACATTTACTACAGAAGCAAATTACACATAAATTCTAAATATTGCTTGGTTTCAAGGCCATGGAACACACAAGGGAAAAATTAATTCACGTAGAGAACATACAGTATCTCTTTGTGGCAGCAAACAGTATCAAATAATTTGCCATATTTGTGATAATCCTCACATTGAACAGCTGATCATTTCTACATCTGAAGAAAATTCTGTATCCACACTTTCTTACAACCAACAGAATGAAAACATGTGCCCCGTGAGACGATCATGAAATATTTCTAGAACCCAGTGGTTGCTGGTGAAAAAAAAATCTTGGTGGGGATGGTCTGCCAATAGATTTCCCTGCCTAACCCAGTACATGCATTCAAGTTAAAAGTCGGAAAATTACTACAATTCCACAATAAGCATTTAATTCCCTTATCAGAATCAGCAGTTTAGATATACAGTTAACCATTTAAAGATATATAAGGTCTTATTTTGGAAAGGAACAGTATGAAATACAACACTCAATTTCACTATTTGTCACCAAACACACAAAGTAGGCACACAGGTGGTTAGCTTAACATGGTTAGCTTACAGTTTTCATGTTTCTTAGTTGTTCAGAGAGGTGTTTTAAGTCTGTCTGTCCAGACTGTTTCCACGCCAAATCACTCCGGTGACTTTTAAAAAGGAGGCGGTAAAAAACAAAAAGTGCATGGCCGTCCTACAGGCTGTCAACCAGGACTCAAGGCTGGAACCAGCTCCTGTTAAAAGGCCGGCTGTAGGACTTAGCTTTTTCATTGGTTCGCTGCGTTAAATTTATTTGGAGCTTGTCAGGTTCCCAGCTCCTTTACATTGATGTTTTCCACCATTGTCCTTCTCACGTAAGGGGAACTCAGTAAAGATTTCACTGAGTTGTGTGAAAGCTGCTCTTCAACTGTCGTCGTCGCCGTCATCTCTACGTCACTGCCTGACTGACCACTAGCTATACGTCTATGGTAGCAGGGGCGCCAGTTCCAGTCGCCCCAAAAGCCATTCATTTCGGCGATTCTGATTGGCCAAATATTTATTAATCTTCCCTAGCAACATTATTCAATTGGTTATTTCGCTGCACTTCAGGGGCGCTTTGGGCTAGCGCCCCTGAAGAGAAACGATACGTTCTGTTGAAGGAGAGTCAATTGGTGGAAGTTTTGTTTTAATAATTCATATTAGATGTAGCCACATACCATTAGGTAGAACTGAGATTGATAATACCTAAAAAAAAAAGATATATATTATAACTTTCCCCCTCCACATCTAGGGGGGGCAGCGCCCGAGCGCCCCCTATAGGCCAGCCGCCACAAGGCTTAACATATATTCCAATAAAAAGATGAAATGGAAACAGTCAGCAAAATGCCTTTCTTTTGATGAAAAGTGCTCACAGAGAAGCAACTTTGATGAGGAATGGATCTTACTGACAAGACCAACACCCTGTGCTGTGGCCTTACCTGCTGAATGCCAACAGGGGAGGACTAAACTGAACATTCAAAACTTACCGCAGCATAGGATGCTATTATTGCCTGCGAGTTTATTAGTGAAGCAATTAGGCTTCTTACATTGGTCCTACCTTAGGTGTATGTATAAGTATACGTCTTTGGAAGATATCTTCCTCCTCAGCCTCCCTGCACTCATCACCTAATGAGGGGAGCCGGATATGGGTAAATAGCTCTGCTATCCTTTCCCGTCTCGCTCTTTCCGCGAGTCTGCTCTAATTTCTCTCATTTCATTCTCTATATCTTCCTTTCTCATTTTGTCTTCCAGTAATGAGCAGTGCCACACATAGGACAACGGCTCTGGACGTAAAATAACGAAGTGCTAGATGGGCATTGCGAATCGCTGACAGGTTGATCTTCATTAAAGCCTTCCTGTCTCCACAGCGACAGGCACACTGCTCAAGTGTGATTTCCTTTAGAAATAAAAAAAAGATTAATGGTGCTTTTGCTAAAAATACAAACATTACATGACTGTCGCAACGTTAGCCGGATTGGAACAGGAATTATTCTGCACTGGAGTCACACTGATACAGAGCTTTTCTATGCCACACGACAAAAGAAAAAGTTAAGTCTATTTCCTCTAAACAGTGGCACATATTGAGGTTTTATTGCCCTGCTGGAATGGGGCTGCAGCATAAAGAGATGCAGCTGATAATTTCTTTACCTCTATTTCGCTCCCCAACAGCCATTGTCGGCCCATATCTGAAAACTGCTGTTGGTTTAATGGGCTGAGCTTTGTGCCATTAAGTAGAACATAAGTGTTATAACATGCACACCTCGGGGTCCTTTGAGTTTAAGGGAGAACAGTTTCAGCATCACCTGCAATTCATAACCTGGAACCCAGATCCTCACTTGCAGTAACCTCCTCTTCTGCCATTATTCCATTACAGATTTAAACATCGGAACCTTCATATGCGACTATGTGCAATAAATAGCCTGCAGAGGTAGAGATACAAGTCATTTGGTCTTGAGGAGTAGAGGAAGGAAATAAGTGGATCATGTTGTAGGGCATACGGCGGTCTGCATAAGCCCTTTCCCACTGTGGTACATTTAATTGTGGTGTTTTATGGCATTTGCCCTCCACTTCAGCCGAGAAAAACATGCAAAGGAACATATAATTTTCCAATTCACAAAAATTAGGCAAATCAGGGATACTTTGTGTATATAAAAATACAAAACAAACTTATAAAACCTTGTTTTCTTATTTTTCCCCCTCTTTTTTTTATTTATCAAAACCTAAAGTTATTCTCTACCTTCTGGTTAATGATGTTGATCCAAGGGGAGGTACAGTTGCTTAAGTCAGGTCCCTGCATGTCCCAGTATCCTTCTGGGCCCAGACATGAAAATGAAGCCACACCTAGTGAGAAGAAAAAAACAGTCAACAGATTGGTAAGGACCATGTCATCACCATTGTTTTAACAAAGGGCCAACACCAAAAATACACCCAGTCACACACATTATCTTCTGGCTGATACAACCCAATTGTTCTTAATATAAAGTCCTTTATTTTTTTCAGAATTTGCCCTAAGAAACAATACGTTAAGTGAATAAACTAACAGAAGCAGTATAATGTAATTGGATGAATTTATCTTAAATTGATTCAAATTAAATGTGATGTGGTCAATCAGCCATCTGGGCCGAGGCACCATATTCAACAATGTGGCTATTATCCGTTGAGTCTTTTTAAACCATTTCTACTGACCTTCATTTTCAACATCATTAAATGGGATTTTTATCTTTCATTAAATGCCTTTCCTCAATACAATTTCAGTATTATTTAAAAAAATACCGGCTATCTATTATTTTGTGTTAAACACACATACTTTGCTCCTGACTACTTTCCCCATGTAACTTAAATAACTTGAATCTGTATTTTCACTGCTGACATCAGCAGTGCTGCATGCTGACATTAAATTGCCCTTTCTTGTATACAGAAGGTGGGGTGTTATTGGAAGGTGACACGGTCTGCATTAGCAGATATAAATTCTGATTGACATATAATTTCCTTTCCTTGTGTATCTTAGACAGCCTCATGTTTGATGGGCTTATAAGATAAGTGACTCTGCATATCCTCCTATATTGAAAGACACGAGAAAGAAGCATGAAAGCGAGAGGGAGAAAGAAGGGAGGGGAGTCAGAGGAGGTTAGGGGGAGACTGAATGACAGCGAATGAGAAAAGTAGATGGAAGGGGAGCTCGAGGAATTTTCAAAGAGTGGCAGAGGAAGCTCACATAGTCGTGTACTGCTTGTCAGTGTCGTCTGAAGTGCGATGGCTTTGAAGAGTGCGCTAAGAGGAGGTGGGGTATGTGTTCCTCTTATCTTGCCATGTGATGGCTGTTAGTGAGGTCTCGTCGGGCGCTGGTGTTGCCCATTAATGAAGACTGCATGTATGTGTGAGTTCCCCAGTCTGTGTGCTGATTGATGAAAAGAATAGATTTTTTAGGCTCCGAGCTGGATCTGGGCGCACTTGCGCAGACCCTGTTCAGGAGTGTGACTGAAGTTGTGTAGTCTTCGCACTGAACATATGCAAGCACCACAATTTCCCAATTTGCCCCGAACACCTCAAAGGCACACAGTTGGTTGCTGTGAATATATAACCGACATACCTGTTTTTCGAAAGAGGCCAGCTAGAGTGTTCTCTTGTCGTAGGTATTAAAGGCAACCTGGATGGCTTAAACCCCAGCAACCGAGCAGATCACATGCCACTTGAGGAAGTGGATGAAACAACCCCATTATAAGTTGTCTAATTTGTCGATGTGAGCATGCTGTGAGATCAATTGATTTGATTGCTCTGTCAACATAGATCTACTCCCCAAAATTAGTTTGTCCTTCATTTCTTTGCATAAAAAAATCCCAACAAAAACAAAGTTGAACAAAAACGCTGTTCCAAATATTGCCACAATATTAACTGATCCCTTTAATCAACACTCTTATTTTCAAATTTAAAGAGTTTCTTAAACCCAAAGTAGCATAGACTGATTTAGGTTCAAAGCAATTTTGGCCTCATTTTCCCTGTATTGATACAAAAGAAGATATGGAATGGAACAGCATAAAGAAAAAGAAAAACAGGGATTGGATGCCTGATCTTCATAGCACAAAAACCCTTGCAATGAGCCAGCGCTCAATCTGATCTATTGTGTGCTGCAAGATAGGATATTATTTTGGGTGTATTGTGTACTTGTTGCTTGATTCCATACAAATGCAATACACGCTATCTTTAGCCTTGCATCAGTGAGTCAGGAATAGAGAGAAAAGAGGGAGGACAGAAAACAAAAGAAAAAGAGTGCTGTAGGAGGAAAGCAAACATAAAGTAAACACTCCACCACCCAACGCTGAGGCAAAGAGCCTTACGGCAGACTGGGTCTGTTTAGGAGATTATTGACATCCTCTAACAGAGCGGAAAGAAGTAAATATATGTATTTCATAAGGACACTCCCTTAGTTTTAAATAGGAATGTGAGAGATTTTGGATCAGCAACAATCCAATAATAAAACTAAGATAGACAAGACAATGGCTTTTGTCTTGGTTCCATCTTGCATTACACCCTGTTCCACCACTTTTCGCTGCATTGCAGACGTGCTCATAGGACATTTTAGGGATGGTGGAGAACCGTTTTAAAGTTAAAATATCAACTTTTCAATCATATTTTTTGCATGATATGCAAACATTTGTTTACTGGCTTTAGCCAGTTGGCTTTAGCTTTTGCTTCTAATCACTTATAAGATTGTAAAAAACTGATGAAGTCAGCCCATCTAACTCAATCTGTTTTCATTAACCATCAAGAGAAAAATGTCACATACCTATGGTTCCAGGTGGACAGGGCATTTTGGCTACCATGCCTTGCTTGGTCTTTGGCCAAGAGATGTCCGTCATCATGAGCGGATTGCAGTACTCCACCCTGATGTTGGGAAGCTTGGAGGAAGGTGGTGCTCTGTCGTTGTCTTCTGGCTGCGATTCTTCCACGTGTGTCTGGACCGAGGTTGCCGCCATCAATGTCGTCCGAGGCCACTGAGCCAGTGCAGTGGTGGCGGGCATCCTGGTTGTGGTTGTCCTGGTTGTTGTTGTCATGGTAACGGTCGTCGGCCGAGTAGTAGTCCTCGTAGACGAGGTTGTGGTGTCCATATAGACCATTACGGAGGAAGAAGTTTCTGGTATATCAAAAAGAAGAGAAAGACAGAGATTGTGAATACAAATCTGAGGGAAAAGCAGGAATAGAAAAAAAGATGGCAACGAATAAATGGCTTGTTTTTCCAATGATATTTCATTTGCATCTATGAGGGAAGCATATTTTAGTGCAGCAGATAAAAAGAAAAAGGGGGCAGTGCACACATGAGGAATCTATTATTCCTTCTTTTCCATGTGTCAGTTTAGGAGAAGATAGTTCAAAGAGGATCAAGAGGAGCTGGCAGGTGTGACTAACATGAGCAAGCACTGTGTCTAGTTGGGACCCCTGCCGTCAAAGCCAAAACACACACACACACACACGGCACAGACTGCACAAAATTCCAGCTGTGCAGTTTAAATGTGGCTGTTGACGAGGGCATATCTCTGCAAGTCAATTGCTGGGTTTTGTAAGTGCATGCTATTTCTGGGTCAGCTGGGACAAACCAGAAACCCCATTTCTTCAATACAAGTCCTCCCTGTGGTTACACTCCAGGAGTTATTCGCTAATGACGCTGTTTACCTGAGCTCTTGGGGGACAAGGGCAATCATAACACCGGCACATGTGGACATCGAGATGCGCCCATATGCTGGCTCAGTTATCCTTCTCCTCCCACTCAAACACACGTGTAGCACCTCAAGTGCCTGTCATCAATCATGCTTTCTACCACCCTATTTCCTTTGTGTATCTGATTGGAAAGGAGGGGTCCAAAATGAATTTAGTTTCAAGCTTTATATGAAAGCCTGGACTCTGATAAGCCCTTTAAAGCCAGAGGAGACACGGGGTGAACATATCTTCAAAGTATTTAATGAGTCATATACATTTTTATTGCTATTCTTTAACAAAAATGATTGTGAGCACCATGGCAACAACTCTGTGCGTCAAGATACAATTATAGCATGTGGCTCAAAAAGGGCAGCTTCCTGCAGCCTCTTTTAAATGAATAAAAGAGCACTTTCGGACAGGCAAACAATTTGGACCGTCACAAAAATGCAATTTGGGATAGTCGTCGTTTCCGCCCCGTGCCGAGATACAATCAAAATGACACAAGTGACAAACGATCCTAATCTTTGTATGAAAGGACGGCAAAACTAAATTTAATGAAAGTCAATTTTGCGTCGGCAGGTTTAATGGACGTCACACCCACGGAGCTCAGATAACAGAAACCCAGTTCAATGAGATTCAATTTGCAATTGGACAATTTCTCAGTGCGGTAAATTTGCAGGAGTTAAAATAAGACAGCATAAATTAGTGCCGCAGTTTGGGACGCAGAGGCTCATGCAGGCCATAATGACACCAGACTACTATCAGCAGTCAATGCATTCTGCGCTTAACAGCATTCAACGACAGCCCAGGTTGATTAAATGGTTTGCCACCTCAGCAAGAGTGCTGGCTGATTGAGTATTTGTTTTCCCTTGCTAACAAAGGAGTTTGCTGTGTTTTTAGGATCTGTGGGTATCTTCAATACTCCCGTCGAGACAGTCTATCAGTTAAAAAGAGCTACCAAAATTCCAATGTACACTAAAGACATGCAGAGCCTTAATTCCAAAGTATCAGGTGATAAGTGGACATTTTTGACAATGTAAGATTGAATTAACAGTATGGAAAAAAAAATGTGCCAAAGTTAATGGTGAATAGAAATAATAATCAATGAACCAACCACATCTTTTGTCAACTGGTAAATGAAGAAATGTAGGCCCTAAACGTAAGCTATTGTGACAGTCTCATGATCACACAGTTGTAGCCACAGACTCACACAAAAAAATCTGGATAATTATTTCAGACAGCTCCCACCAGCAGGGCTTCAAAAATATAACAACTTTAACATTGAAATGGCATTTAGCATTTCTACTATCCATTAGCATTTACATCCTATAGCCACTATTAATCATCATCAAGCTGTACCAGGACTGCCTTCAGCAGCAACAATTATGAGATAAGGAATACCAGTGTCTTCACTTGATCATTTATGAAAACCCTTATTTGTGAATTTTGGTCTGAGGAAAGAATCACAATCATGTTAAACGGAATAGAGGAGAAAGAAAACCGTGAGGCTTTCTGATGAAAATCTGATTAAATAAAAAAAAAGGTGAAAAAAATAATCACTCCTCATTCCTCCTCAGCTCTGACCTAACCAGCATCAGATAAACTGGTTACAGGATAAACAGGTGGGCAGCGAGCCTTTGAGGAAAAGTGAATTATTGTCATAGTCGGGAAGACTTTGTCGATATTGGCGGTATGTTTTTGCTGCTCTTTATGGTTCCTCAGCAGCTCTAAAGAACAATGTATTAGGCGAAATTCAGTTTTTTTCTTGGCATCATAAAATTAAAAAAAAGAATTTGAAAAGAAAATGTAATCTGCGGGGTGACAGCTAATCTATGACCTTGTTAATTTTAATGTAATTGTCTTCTTTTATGTCACAGAGACTGGATACATTGTGTAAGCATGGCTTTTGGAATTTTCCCCTCAGTATAAATTGTAAATATCATCATCATCATAGAATTAGATCATTTAGATGGAACACTGCTCAATTTAATTTGATCTGATTTGAATAATTTTCAAATAGCTTTAAAGACGAAAACAGAGGATGCAAATGAATTAACTGAAAAGACCTGCAGCAGGTCCATCCATCTAGGCTGAATTCTTCCAAGACAGGAAGTAGAAAATGTGTTGCTGACAATTGAGAATAGATACATTTTGTTTACTCATCATTCAGAATTTGTTTTAATTCTTAATAATATCATTCCTCTTCTTTTAACCTTTATGAAAGTATCAAATAAATATCCCTTGAGGAAATCTATTTTATAGCATGAGGTTCATTCAAAGTCACTGTGAGCCATGTACAGAATGTAATTCCATACTTCATGATGATCCTGTCGTGTCCGCTGATAAATTATCTTTTTGAACGTTCTCTCTACATATTGCATACTAAACACACCTGCAAAGGCACGCACTGGAGACAGAGCAGGATCGTAGAGTTGTGATTGTCCTTGAGCGGACTTAAATGTCTTTTCCATGAGATGAGCACAAAGGAAAATAAATAAATAAATAAGAATAAAGCCCGCAGCAGACAGCAGCCAGAGACAGGGGCCACCATCGCCTCAGAGACAACACAAGGACATTTCGCTTTGCTTTGCCAGCTTTCCCAGTCCATCCAATGGGACAAACTCAAAAGGGGAGAGGAAATAAAGAACCCGAGAGCACCAGAGAGGTGATCAGGTCTTTGTTGTGCCCCTGGGAAGTTTGAACTAACAGGCTGATTTTGAATGTATGACGCATTCGGGTTGAGGGTTTTATAATGCGTTTGGGGTAAAAAAACAAACCAGTGAAACATTAAAATGTTATTACTCCTGAAATGCTCTTTTACTCATGCTATTAAATAACCATGTCCTCAGGGGGAGTATGTTACAATATAAGCAGCATTATTAATCAGGGAACAGGTTCCTTAGATATAACACAATGATATACCACAAAGACAACATGCTCCCCTTTCCTCTGATGTTTGGGATTAAGCACACTCTTAAAGTATGCTAAATGTTAAGGGCCATTCCCACATCCAAACCCACAAACCTGCTCATTGATTTAAAAAAAAGTATGCTTCTGCAGGCACTCCAGCTTCCTTTCCCATTGAAACGACAGCTCCACTCATCATTTACGCTTCACCACCCCCCCCTCCTCGCTAAATTGCGTGAAGTATGTTTCCACCACACGCATTTCTTTGTGCTTCATTTCAAAGCATTCATTTCTAACTAATTAGCCTCTCTCGCTGTGTTCCAGGGCTCGTGGCTTCAACAATTAGATAAGCCAGCTCTATTTCGCTCCGGGAAAGAAAACTGCAATACTGTCATGAAATGAATCCGGTTTATACGACTTGCCATTTCCGCATCAAGAGCCGGCTCAGCGGCTCTGACAAACTATTGCAGACCAGAGATGAAACAAGTTTGATCTGTAGGCCTTTTGGGGAGGGAAAATGAAACAGGCATCAGAAAATAAAGTGACACTTTCGTCCTCGTCCTGAACCCAATTACCTCCTAATTTTACTCTGTGCATGGTCACATCTTCGGCAGGGACTTTTACAGAATGGAAAAAAAAAATCTGTCTATGGCCTCACAGTCCATGTGTGATGCCACCCATTGAATTTCTACAAACCTGTTTAAGGCTTGCATTGCAGAATTTGTGGGTGCTGGGACAAATTTCCTGACTGAGGCATCCTTGAGGCAAAATTCCATACTCACGATCACACGGTCACAACTACGACATTTGGCTGACTGTTTCATTTTGTGTGTTTGATAGTATAGTATTTCTTCCACCTCGCCAGTCTGTCTACTTCTATTTCACTGATTACATTTATTTTCAGGTCCAAGTGGCAAAAAATAACCAAAACCGCCACGATTGATATTGACAAGTTGAACTGATGATATCCCTTGTGATGCCCTCATCCAGAAAACAATTAGTTTTAATTACCAGCTCTGTCGTGGGTGTGATTTCACTTTCAAACTATGGAAAATATACTCCTTAAAAACACTCTTTCCAAAAATGTGTGACCCAAGTTAGCAGGTATTGTAGCTTTTCGTGTTCACCACAGTAAGAATATTCTGGTCCACTATTCAAAATATAAGAAAAATAACATAAAATCTAGATAATCTTATTTGATATATTTGTTTGTTTTGTTTTTTTATCAGATTTTACTGTGTTAGTTTCAAGGAGGATGTTTATTTCTGATGAGTTGAAATAAGTTCTAAAAAATCCTTTTTAAAAAACATTCCATGTTTTCAGTGAAGCAGTGGACCTTGAATCTGCCACGCAGAGAGTTACTGGTGTTAAAAAAGAAAAATCTCATTGAAATGCTCATTTAAAAAGGAAATTAAAAGAAAATTCAGAATTTCTCTGGAAGTCACTAATGGGTCATGTTGGCGAGTTTTAATAACGGTTATCTGATAAAATACTTCACTTCAACATGCAGCTGAAGATTAAATATGTGCCTAAGAGTGGCTCTAACCTCAGAGAACGCACACAAAGATAAGTTGAGAAAAATTAATTGTGACTTGTGAAACTTAAGTGGTTTGTCAATTCTGAGCCAGCGCCCATGTGGGAAGTCACGGTCTGAAATGTTATCTCTGAACAGAATTATTTAAATCTCATTCACTCCGTACCTGCCTTGTGATTTACACAGCTTATCAGTTTCCTTGTGTTTAGCACATGCAGTCCAGCAGAAATTCTACATGTAAATGGTTGGAAAATAAAATGATGAAAGTGCTGTCATTTAATATTATCTTTTGCGGTAAGCCCAGAAATCCATCACAGTGCACGACTGGGATATGAAAAGTTGAAGAGGTGCTGGTAGTGGGGAGGAGGAGTGATAAATTATGCACCCATGCATCCAGTAATGCTTCGATATCATCTGACATGATGAGAACCATAATGGATGGGAACTATGCATTGTTTGGCAATTAATTTCTTATTCCCAAGCTCTTTTCTCTGGACTTGAGAGGGCATCAATGGAGGTCAGACAGTGCGGGGAGAAGTGTGTGCACTGTGCTGATATGTATGCACGCACGGACACGGGCCCGGGGAGACGCTTCCTATGTTTGCATTAAATGACAGAAGAGACGGGAGCTAAGCCTGCCGGCATAGGCACTGCACAGCTTTGCTGAAAATGCATTAAAAGTAAAAGACGAGATATTTTTGCCTAATGTGTAAAGGTCTTGCTGAATAAATCTTAATTCAATTGCATTTCATACACATGGTGTCACAGCAACTACGACTAAAATGATTTTTTCTCATTTTCATGCATTTAGACATCTTTTGCAAAAATACAGTATAAGCCCAGCTCTTTAATATGTGCATTAGTCCTCTGAAATATAATGTTTAGCAACCTCTAATGGCCGTCTTTTCAACAACATCAACAAAAAAAAAAAGAAAAGTGAGATGAAACACTGAATACTGTCTCAGGCTTGCGACAAGTCCAAACATTGTCAAATCTAGCCAGTTAAGCAGAGGAGGAGGAAAAGTGAATATGAGGACATGAGCAGAGGGGATTTCAGAATCAGAGCAAAGAGGCTCTCCTTCTGGGTCTGACCATTTGCCGAGAAAACCCAGAGTGAGGCTTTTCAGAAGACTATTGGCCTTCTGTAAAATGGGCCAAATGGATAGGGCAAAGTCGGTGTGTAGAAAGCGACTCTGATGATAAAGAGAGTTAAAGATGCTTCAGAGGCCTCTCTCCAGATTCGCCTGGCTGATTGGTCAAAATAAATAACTTGGAGCGTGTGTGCCACCCAGCCTGTTGAATTTAATGTGGTAGTTTCGGGGGATCTGGGGAAACTGCTCGCCAAACTCAGACACACACAACAACAAAAAAAAGGGGTAAGAGGTGAGGAAGATCTGGCACAAACACAATGCCAGTTCTTAGTACACCAGTGATAAAGGTGGGATTTCTGGTTCAAGGTAAAGCCATCACAGCCAGGGATGGTGGATAAACAGGCACGATAATAAGATATCAATTGAAAAACTTAGAAAAAAAATAAAAAACACACTTGTAAAGTGAACAAGCCTGCTCTAATTGACAAATCCTCTATTGCTTTTCTTTCATCCAGATCCAGGACCAGCAAAGATAAATGAAAAAAAAAAAATGGTTCAATGAGTTTGTACAACAATTATTTATTTTTCTTACATGGGGTAATCGAACTCAAGGTGTCCGTTTCTTACAAAGACATGTTTATTGTCGCGAACACCAAAAAAAAAAAAAAAAGAGACAAAAGCAGAGGTTTACTGTGCTGCACCATGAAAAGATTTTCTGTTTAAAGGATGTGTCCATATGTTTCCATGTGTAATCAAGAAAAAACAATTACCGCCAGAGAGCACCACCAGAATCTGTTTGGGAGCCTGTCAACAAAAGCAATAACAGCTACCTGAAAGGAAGCACATATTGTAACTTCGGAGCAATGTAACCGAAGGTTCGTGGCAATAATAGCACGCTGAGTCAGACTCAGATCATCTCCAGTGACTCTGCCAGCCCACATTTACTGCTTAGACAGTGTTAATCAATTTAGCATGTGTCAGGCTCTTCCAAATACAGCCAAGTTGGTCTTGAGCGTCCAAAACATTGGCTGTTTCGGCTTGAAGGTCGGGGTGCCACGTCTGCTGCCTCCCTCCAGGCCAACAGGGCTGGCACCGCGCCCTCGCCAGATGGCAACATGTGGCGAAATTACAGCAATGCTAGACAATGAATGGGTCCATGACACCAACTGTGCTGCATCTGATCAACTGACCATGAGTCAACAAAACAATCATTTCAGAGAGAAAAAAAGCACCAGAGGTTGTCTGAATGAAATGAAAAGGAAGCCGCAGCGACAGAGTTGCTCATCCTCAACAGACGGTCTGTATAATGATAGAAAAAATACTCCCATAAGAATCAGGGATAGTCTAATGATGCAGGAATGAAACTAAAAACAATAAATAAATTAAAACTGCACTAATCTGAAGTTTTGTGGCACAATTTCACATATTCTGCTGAAGAAAGGTTTGGGGGGGAAATCATTTTAATAATCAAGTTATTTCTGAAGAGTTTCAGCGGAACCAGAGAACGCTTGGTGAATCGTAATGGCACATTGTAAATACACATTGCACCATTTAAAATACAGAGCATATTTACAGGTTCCTTTTTCACCTTAAAAATAATGGCCATTATCTCTAACTTTAAGACCCAATGGTGATGAGCAAACTATGATAGACTGTTCTCATGACCATAAACCTCCACTAAAATGTACTCATTTAATGTAACGATACATTGTCAAGTATAGCTTTCACAAATTTCAATGTAGCAATCAGAATCAGTGTGTGTTTTTGAAAAATCTGGGGTATGGCAGTCAACTGAATATGCCTTAGGTCGCATTCAGGCCATAATTTCGTATATTTCATATAAAATAATATAATATATGAAAATAATTGTTGTCCTGTGTCAGGGAAGAAGCAAATGAGGTCGTCCACCCACAATAAAAAGGTGTACTTGTTTAATAAGAGGTTTACAAATAGGGAAAGTTTTTATCTTGTGCAATTTGATGTATTTTTACAACCACAATGGTCAACAAGCAGGGAGCATTTAACAGGAAAGAGATTTGGGGCACTTTTGCCCTAGTTTCATTTTGTGGACTTGCAGGCTACATCAGAGCCTGTATGGAAATGAGACAGTGCACTCATAAGTAATTTCCTGTATCTTTATCACTGAACTGACCTTTTCGAAGACAAGCTCAGAACCTGCGTTCATTTCAACGAGAGAGGTAAATGTGAGCAAATATTCTGAATGATTCTTTCAATGAATGCTTTCACAGGATATAAAGTACAAAATATTGAACAAAGCATTTATTTTTTTCAAATAGTATGGAAATATAAATGTTTTCCTGTCTAAACAGTAAGCACTTACGAAATCTGGAAATTATGTATTTCGATATATGCAATGACTGGGATTTACTCCAGACCAAATAATCTCAACTGACAAAATGTTACAATCTAGATAAATGCACTTAAACAAAATTTGTATCTGAAGTTAACGCCGTTCATAGGAAAAATATTCTATCATTTTTTAAATATATTAAGATGGTTAAATGTGCTGAAAGAGGCAATAATTCAACTCAAAGTACTAAAATGATGGGAGATACTGCGGTATATTTTCTTACATCATTTCCACTTCTGAAGTTTTAAGAGCTTTTCAACATGCTGGCTGGCAAGCTTTTGTGTTCGGACACAATCAAAAACCAGGCTATCCTAAATGGAGTACATCATTGTGCTGAATCATACAAGGATGGAAGTGGTGAGAAACAATCTAAACAGGTGAATGTGGAGAGCTGGGTCATGGACTGTCGGGAGACATTTAATTCTCTGAACTATCAGAGAATCCATAACCACCAAAGAGGTCATGGTGGCCTTTGTAATCATTTTCATTCATGTTTTGCCTTCTCTTATACTTTTAAAACACGATGTTCCAGTCTGTTCTTGTTGTCCTTGTGCATTCTACACTTAATATGGTCATGAAAAGTGGTTGAGAGCTCTTGTACGCACTTGGTAATAGCCCCTTCTAATACACAGATTTGTCACATATTCAGTCAATTATCTGCAAAGGTGTGAATGAAGCACTCTCAGGTGTTAATTAGTTGCCCTTAAAACAGCCTATCTTCATCAGTCTAGACGTGTTTCTCCGTATTTTGTTTGTGTCACGAAAAAAACAACATCACCAATCTACTCAATAAGTCCAACACTGTTTGCTTAGAAAGAAGGTTTCACAATGTTGTCAGCCACTCCAAATCCCATTGCCCTGTCCGTGCCAAATGCCCTTTGGCGTGTGCTGTGCCCTGGTCCTTGTGGTTGGGTGCTGGCCCAGCTGCGGGCCTGTCCTCGCCTCTGCTGCTCTGCTGCCCACATAGCATGCTCCACTGGTGTGGCAGGTCAGGCATGCTCATGGGATTGGAAGCATGAGTGGAGAGAACCTGTGTTAGCACAATCAGAGAATGACACCTCTCTGAGAGTGCTAACAGGCACTGTGATCATGACACTGGATCAAATTTCAGGCAGCGAATGAGAGAAGCTGTTGGCTTTGAAATCTGGTGTTCTGGCATGTTGACTCGTGGAGTCACATTTTTGGCCTCGCCGGGTGACTTGCCATTGTTTCTGTAACTTTCTGTCTCAGATATTTATAGTTTGCATCTGCCATGCCTTGCTCTCTGATCTTTCTCACCTCAGTGGAATTGCAAACAAGTCAAACAAACACCAGGATGCAGCTACAAATCAAGGCTAATTTGTGTGTACTGAAGTGATACTATGATCCTGAATCAAACAATTTGGTGGTACCTGGCAAATTGGAATTATGCACCTTAGGAGACAAGTCTGTAGAAAATGTTCACAGTTAACAGTTGCTCCAGTCAGAATTAGCCTCTAAGATGATCAAACTAGTGTATTTACTTTATGATTCAAGCGTCCACTCAATCACTCTTTTATTCCTTATCAGTCTGTTTATCGGACGTTTATACTTCCTCTCAGACTCTATCCATCCACTTAATGCAACATTTTACTATCTGTATTTATGCAGTAAGATTTTGGAGAGCCGCCTATTCTGAGCAGCCCAGCATTTTTCACCAGGAAGCCCGATATTGAGTGCGCGTGTCCATTAAAGTAAGGAACCATTGGGCATACACAGTGCAGGATTATTCAATACAGAAAGCACATAACACCACCGATTCAGTATCCTTAACTACGCGGCTTTGCCTCTTCAAAACCAAATACTATAAGCACGGTTACTGAACCAGTGAATATATTATGGATTATGGTGAAGTGGGATTTCTGTAAAAAAATAAAAAAGTACAAAAAAAGTTCTGCTGAACAGTGGCAGTGAGCTAAGGAAAATGTATTCACCTGGCAAGTGGAAGGTGGAGAAAGCAGAGGTACGAATTTCACAGTCAAATAACTCGTGACTTTTTCTTTTTTTTTTTTGACTAGAGCTGAGATGAGATAGCACAAAGAATGGCCCTGCTGTGTCAAAACAGGTTCTATTATCCTGTAGCATGCTTTCCAGCAAGCACAAAATTCAAAGAAGAACAATGGATTGGGGAAATGAGTTTGTTCAAAAGAACCTTGGGAAGTTTTATTTGAACAGTACTTTTAAACAACATATCGAAAATATGACTTAACTTCAATTATAATGCCTAAAAATTCCTGTCCAGAGTTTGAATAGGAGCGATACAAATGCTGCTTCATAAATAATATGAAAATGTCGATGCCTGATATTCTAATAAGTAACAATCACTGGTGTGACTTCAGGCAAACATGAGTGTTTGGAATGGAATCGTTCAAAAGAGCAGATTGTGTCTAATTTGACAAATTGTGAGTCCAATATAGCACTAATATCTGTAAACTGAACTGAACTTTCCTTTTAGATTTTTCTAATGCATACTGAATAGAATGTGTGGGGAAAAAGTGAGACCCCTTCCTGCCCGCTATGCTCTAGTAGAGGCTCTTTAGAACACCTCCTTAGCGGCTGCCCGAAGGCTCTGGCTGATGGTCGCTATCGCTGGCGCCATGACCAGGTGCTCAAGGCAGTCGCTGAGAGCGTAGCCTCAGCCATCAACTCCAGCAACAAACAACAGGCTCCAAAGAAGGCAATCTCCTTTGTCAGAGCTGGAGAAAAACCCAGAGCAAACCAACGGGCTACAACAGGCCTGCTCTACACAGCATCTGACTGGCAGCTGCAGGTCGACCTGGGTAAGCAACTAAGGTTCCCCCAGCACATCGCAACAACAACCCTCCGCCCAGATATGATCATGACCTCTCAGTCTTCAAAACATCTGATCATACTGGAACTGACAGTGCCCTGGGAAGAAAACATCGAGGAAGCCAATGAGAGGAAGAGGGCTAAATACCAGGAACTGGTGGAGGAGTGCAGGGGGGCAGGCTGGAAGACATTCTATGAGCCTATAGAGGTAGGCTGCAGGGGTTTTGCAGGGAGGTCCCTGTGCAAGGTCCTCAGCCGCCTGGGCATCGTAGGAGCGTCTAAGAAGAGGGCCATCAAATCCGCAAGTGAAGCCGCTGAAAAGGCCACTAGGTGGCTTTGGATAAGGAGGGCAGATCCGTGGGCAGCTACTGGGACGCAAGTCGGGGCCTGATCACCCCCGGCTGGGTCGCCTGGGTGAGGGTGTATGATGTTGCGAGACCCGAAACACCCAATGACCCCAGGATACATCACTGATGATGCGTCCCAGTGCATCCATGAGGTGTATCTTGTATAGCATTCTCTTCATTCAACTGCAAGTACTGCAGTTTATATTAAATTAATATTTTTTCAGTCTATATCTCAACAACCTATATGATAAAGTTGTGAAGAAAAAACAACCTGCTGAGAATTTTACTGTTCTCTACCTTTACCATTTACTGAAAACCAATTAATCCCTATGTAAGCGGGTAAATTGTAGGAACTTCACACGACCTGCTGGACAACTGCCAGTAGAGGGGAAAGATTGTACTTGTCATGGTCAGCTGAACATTTGGTCAGGACAGCTGCTGCAGAACAGGTTAATTAATCAAACTAATGGGGAATCTGTATATATCTGAGTATATGCAACCTTTATACACACCAATGCTATTTTGGAAAAGTGACTTTAGATCCCGTGTTTATGCACACTGAGGGAGGGAGTCAAGAAAAGTTGGTCTTACCGAGTCTGTTATCCAGTGCTCCGAAGTCAAGAGAGTACTTCACAACATGGTAGTTGTTCCAAACATATAGTAGATTGTCCCTGGGATTATAATCCACAGCAGCAATGTACTGATAGGAGTTGGGGAAGGGGATGTCCAGAAAGCCATCTTTACTTAGTTCTGTGTTGTAGATATAATCGATCTTGTTTCCTGTTGCTTCATTGTCATCATCCTCGTACACCGACTTCACCACATAAAGGATCCCGCAGATCATGAAGGCGTTGGATGCTGAGCGCTTGTCGTAGGCGGTGTCCCAGGTCCCCTCCACGCGCAGCGTGTAGGGATTGAGCTGGCTGATGACAATCCGCCCGTTGTTCTGCTCAGTGGCGTAAATCACCCAAAGTCCGTTTTCATCTACGGCCAGGTCAATATCGGATTTACCTCCCCAGCGGTAGGGGGATGTGTCATGGTAGTTGGCATTAGCTATGATAGCCTCACCGCTCTTGATACGAGTTCGCAGGTCGAACTTCACAATGTTGCGCGTGCGCTCCTTGTTGAAGAAGAGCGCGCCATCATACACCACAAAGCCTGTGCCATCCACACGGTGTGGGAGCTTGTAGGTTGTTGTTGGCCGCCCAGCAATGAAGTCTTCTTTGGAAGAGTATTCAGTCAAGGTGTCCGTGCGGTAAGGGGTCCAAGGCATGTAGTAGATCTTATCAGAAGCCTGCAGAGGGTCCTTGCACCAGGCCCCAGACTGGTGGTCCGATTCAAAGAGGTGCTCACTCTGATACACCCTGCGCAGAAGCCCTGGGCACAGGAATACTGAGGAGCCAAAAATGTGGAAAGACAATTACAGAGTTACATTGGCAGGTACTTGAACTACTGATTCGAGACAGAAACTCAAAACCGTCCCTCAAGTTTAAATCTGCAACCCATTTTTCATGAAGGCTAAAAGGCCTTTTGAGTTCTGAGATGAGTATAAAGAAAACAATTTGATTATTGTCTTTAAAGCATGTCTGTAATTAAACAGGACACTGCCAACAGTCAGAAGACACTCAAACTGTGCCTCATGTTTGCAGAGAGCTGAAACAATAATCTACAATCCCACTGAACCAACTGTCATGGTGGTTGAGGGGAGACTAAACATTTTGTCATTGACTTAATGAAGAGCTGACCACATGCACATCCCTTAACTTGCCTTAGCCCTGATCACGCACATTAAGACAAGATATTTCCTGTTCAGCCTGTACTCAAATATAAATAAAAATACAGTAGGAATGTAAAAAAAATTGAATGGAAGTTTTAAATTAATAGGAGACACAGAGCCCAAATTTTGATAAATGGCTGTGTCATAATAATTGGCCAAGACAGCCTCTTTGGAAAAATGAAAACAAATCAAAAGAAAAAACAGAAAAATTACATTTTTTAATCAACATGACAGTTTTGATGTGTAGTATGATTTACAACACCACACAAGATAAACTAATTACATGTGAACTGGTTTGTCAAATCTGATGACGCTCAGCCAAAGCCATTCAGCTGGAGCAGGTCAATAGTAGGCACCATTTGCAGGAGTCAATTTCAGTTTCAGCCATTGATTATTGAGGAGTAAGGCAATTATAATTTTCTCTCTTTCTAAAAAGATATCTGAAT
Organism: Menidia menidia; assembly: GCA_907169785.1. NCBI lineage: Eukaryota > Metazoa > Chordata > Actinopteri > Atheriniformes > Atherinopsidae > Menidia > Menidia menidia. The sequence goes on from CAJRST010014446.1 coordinate 2,817,509, forward strand.
TCACAATTGTATTGACCACAAAGTAGTCACTGAATATATACAGAAAATACGAGAAAAGTCTTGTTAAATGTAAATAGGAATAAATGCAGCAATGAAGAATTGTTGGATTTTTCCTTTCTCCACAGCATGGAACCTACTCTACATTGGCAATCTTACAAAATGCGTGTGTGAATGGTCTTTTCACTGTAATGGGCGGCAGCCTGACAGGTTCCAGCCGCAGTTCTGCTAAGAGTCAGAAGCGGCTCCAATGGAAAGGAGAAACAAAAAACAGCAGAAACAGAGGCTTGTTTCGACTGTAATCTCCCCAGATTAAACACATTGTCTTCATGCAGGTGAAGATGTGGTGAAATGCACGGCGGTGTCTCAGAGCATCCACACGCATCTCAGGTTTTGCACTGCTAGATTTTAGGAGATGCTTCTTTGCTTGGAAAACACAAGATGTGGGAGTGTGCAAGGTCAGAATAGCTAAGCTTTGTACTCACAGCACACGGCATCTGCGAAAAGAAGCTTTTTAAGGATGTGCGCACTGAGATGGAGGAGTATATGTGAAAAGTTACACAACCATGGCTTTCATGGGGAATCTGACAATCTGTTAAGGCAGCAGCACGGTCATTTCGATTAAGTCTCTTTCACTTTCATTGCTGATTCTCTCACCGCTAATTTCAGTGGTAAGTCATTAATTAATGACTCCTATGAAATGTAAAATGTATTTCAAAGCCATTAAAACTCTACCCTTGAATCTGGTGTCACCCTTCCACTTTTCACCTTTGATTTTAATCTAGCATCATGTCCAATTTCAGAGAGAGAAATGTATAATCTAAAGCTAAAGTTTATTTTAACAGTGAAATCAACCACTATGGGGCACATGTGTAGCGCAGCATAGCACACTGCTGATAGTGTAAGACTGCAACTGCAATGATTTATCTCCAGTATTGACTTGTGAATCCCTGAAGGTTGCGGCCATCATCATGTTAGAGCTATTTGAAAAATGCTGACACCTTATTGGACAAGTTATCGATCAACCTGCAAAGCTTTCTGCTTTAATATTATGCAGATGATAAAGCAGAGCTGGAATAATTTTCAGTTATTGCAGGAAATAAAAACATCCTAGTGTTATGGGATATTAGTATTGAGCAGGATTGTAATGGCATCTTATCCTTGGGCATTATCATATATGTTGCAATGTCAAAACATGCATCTCAAATGCTGGTAATGACCAAGAAAAATGAAGAGGAGTCTACTGAATTATTCATCTTTCGGTATCCTGTACAAGAGGAATAATTTAAAAAAGAGGTTTCAAGATTTTTTGTTAATCACCATGTGCTTGAACAATTTAATTTTCCCCATGAATTACATGTTGAACCACACCAATGAACCATACAATGAACATGGAAAACATTTGCCAGCAACCTGCTGCAGCAACCCATCACCAGAAAATGCAAGCACAGACGAAAATGAAAATGGAGGTGAATGAAGAGGAGTTGTTGGATTTTAGTTACCTTTTTGTTCCACTTCTATTTTTAGGCATGACGGGGAGAGAGAGAAAGAAAAATAGAGAACAGATTAATGATGTGAGAACAAACTTTATTTCACGGTCACACAAAAGAACAAGAGGAGCGTTGGGTTAGTGGACACATTAAACATTTTAATAATAAGCTTTAAGAAAAAGGGAACATTCTCTCTCTCTCTCTCTCTCTCTTTCTCTCTCTCTCTCTATCTCTCTCTCTTTCTTACACACACACACACACACACACACACACACACACACACACACACACAAACACACAAGTCTGCTGCAAAAGAGAAAGGTTAATAAAGTGTTAAGATATTTCCAACTTTCAACTATGTTGATTTTTTCCCCTGAGTTGTCTACATGGGATAAGAATATATATATAAACATTTATATTGAACAGTTTACATGTGAGCCGCCAAGTTGAAAATGGAACAAGACGTTTTCCATAAGGCAAATCACTCCAGTTTTGAACTCAGTTACAGGGTTCACTGCGTGGTTTAACATGACCAGTGCAATGTAATGTAATGGCTAATGTTCTCGGTACTTATTAACTTGCATTTATAGATCCAACACAGCAATATCAGCATTGGTCATACCACTGACCAATTTTAGGATGGTATCCACTAGTGGTATTTCCAGCATGTTTGGAATTAATAACATTTCACCCGAAACTGCTTTGATATGAGTTATTGTAATAATAAATATCTTCTTCCTTGAAGAGTCGTTTCCAATTAGTAGTTCTACTCTGTAAAACCCCTTCATAATATAGCCTACACATCCACTTTATGATGGCAACCAGCTGAATTTATTGATATTAAACGAGCATCATGCAAAGGTTTGCATTTAATTTTTTTAAATTAATCTACGAATCCAAAGTTCACTTCAACTTCTTAAAACAAATCAGTGTCTTTTGCTTCTTTTCAGAGAAGACAACGGATCAGCTGCCGATTACTCAAATAATCCAACAGCTAGTTTCAAGCTTTGTATAAATCTGAGATGGAGTTGTGTACAATTAAATGTAAAAGTAATGGCTAGCAAAAGGATAAATTATCCATAAAAGCCCAACAGAACTTATGAATGATGAATGCAGATCCCCATCAGAACTGCCTTTTAAATAAATATATGTCAGAGTGATAGGTGAAGCATTAATATTAAATCTAAAAAGGAAAGTATTTCCAGTTTTTCACGTGTGCATGTCAATAGTGGTGTGCTCTAGTGTGTGAATGCTGCTTTGATTTAACTGCCCAACAAATACAGTGATCGCCTGCTGGCAAACTATTAAATCCCAACTCTCTATATATCACCTCCTCTTTAGACAAGCCTCTTAGGTCAGTCATGGCATTTTGTCATTCTCCCCATTTGAGGTTGGGGTTAGCATCCACCCAGTGTGCCTGCTTCTGTCCCTCTCCCTCCAGTAATCCGCCTTCTAATAAGAGAGGATTAACCTCTGTTACCGGGGCTTACAAGAGTCCTCTCCTTCATATAAAGAGTGCAACAGAGTGCGGCACAGAGGTCAGTGAGTAGGGGCAGGCAGGGTAAAGTTTGAAAGATGGGAAAGTTATTAGAGGAGAACAATATTAATGCAAGTGAGTGAGCCAATGGGGAAAAAAAGAACCATGAGTCAGAGCTGTGACAGGCGAGGGGAAAATACCGGGCAGAGGCTTTCAACAAGTTGTCTCTTTGTCAGATCATAAAGTTGTATGCTGCTACAGCGCGGCACCTCATTAAGAGCAAATTGCTCGAGCCGTTGCTGAAACCCAATAAGTCCATACCAGGCGAGAGCAACAGTTGCTCAGGGCTACGTGTGAATCACCATTACTGGCAACTCAGATTTGTCAACAATGCCGAGCTGCATGTGGACCCCATGCATCAAATCAAAGTAAACAGCGTAACCCGCCTGATCGAAGACTCCTCACCTCCCATGAGCCATGACCACACAACAGGGACCACAGGGAGGCCGGGCGTTTCTGATTGACTGATTGCTAACAGTGGCGAGGGGAGAGCAGGGTAATGATCTATAAAAAAAGGCATTAGTGGTTGGGATGTGAGAGGTGGTATACGACGCAATCACCGGGGGAGATGGTGTGAGAAGGGAGTAAAGGATGTGGATGAAATCCCTGACAAGGAAATACACCAATCCCCGGGCAGTAGTCCAGCATGTGGCTCTTTCGCCTGACCGGAAGACGGCGGGGGATGCAACAAGGTCACCCGTCAGTACACTCAAAGTAATTTGTTCATGTCGTGTCTACTCGTGCTTCACCGCTGACTGAAATATACCTGTGATTCGGCTGCAAATACAAGAGGAGCAGTGGGAGAAGCAGGGACGGAGAATTGATTCATTTGAAAAGCTTCTTTACTACACCCCGCCACCTCCATTGTGACCTTAATACGATTTTGGTCACAGCTGTCACTGAGTCACTAAAAAGCACTTAGCTCTCTCCTCTCTTCCATCTTTTTCTCCTTTCTCCTCGTCTTTTCCTGTTCCCCCCTCTTGGAAGGTAAAAAAAAAACTTTTCAAAATATGCACATAAATGTCATTAAATAATAAGAGCTATTTTAGAGATGTTCTTGCATCACTGGAAGTGTCCCATCTTATTTCATCACACAAATTAGGCCCCTGAGAATCACATTCAAAGACTTTTTTCAATATACTTTCTCATTTGGATGTACATTTGTACTAAAATCTAACTGATAAAAGCTTTTTGGTTACCTTTCAGGACATCTTTTCATAAATCAAATGCTTTCCTTCAACAGATTTTTTTTTAAAGCTAAAAATAATCAGTTACTTGCTTAAATTCAATGTAGCGATATAGAAAAAGTAAATCTAGCACATACAATGGAGATGAGAACCACTGAATAATAATAAACAGTAATGAGATCATTCAAAATAACATTATTTTGTATAGAAAAATGTTAAAACGTCAAATGATGTACATGTTATGCGAACAAAATGTTGTGCACATTACGTGGTCAGAGAGATGTTTGAGGCAGAAAAAGAGAAGAAAGATACTCAAAGTGTGGCTTCAATGGTCATTTAAAACCATTACTTGACCATTGAAAGCACCCATTTGGAAGCTTAATCGGTTGATAAAAAATTTCAATTCTACTTTTACAATGGAGAGGCCAGTTGGGTACCACTCAGAGTCTGCAAGAGTTGCCAGAGGACTTGAAATGACCAGCTTTAATCAGCCTTTCTTAGCTACCAATGCCAACTAGGAAGAAAGGCAGCTTTCACTAAATTCAGTTTGAGACACATCAGTGATGAAGGCTTAAAAATAACATTTCTCTGCACAGTTGTGATCAGGCACACTTGGAAGAAGTCCAGTGCAAACAGTCTTATCGTTTGTGTAGGGAGAGGCTCCGCTCGAGTAGTCTGGGGTTACTCGCATTGCTTTAACATACCCCAGTGCCTCTCACCTCCAGAACCACAGGAACGGTGCAACAGTAGATGACTGCTGCCCAACCTGATCAGGGAACAGCACACAACCCTATAGGTTGGTCATTACAAGCATTTTTTTTCTTCCAGTAAATAGAGATTTGCTGCATCTACAGACACAACTGCTGATGCAATTGTTTGATTAGGACAATTTTAGCTAAACGCACTCTTAGCCAGATCTCGGCATCAAGTCTGGGCAAAACAATTATTCACTGAACCGTGTGCATGACACGAGCTGTACCTTGGCTGCTGTTTGGTGCAGCCTGCCAAACACTGCAGCCCAATTAACTGATCGAGCTTTCAGCTGGCTGTCCAGGCAACATACATGAAAATGACTTGTTTCAGTGTTTATAAGAAAAATGAATAAATGCTTTTCTTTGTGAGTATATGCTTCTAGTTCGAAAGGTTGGCAGACTATACTCGAGCACACTTTTGCATTGTTACATTCTAAATAATAATTTGTACTTCTACAGCTTCAGGATACTTTACACTGAGTACTTTTTTGTGGTCTTCTTCCCCTTTAAAGAAACATGCCCAGCAGCTAACAATAGAGACCTTTAGCCAGTCTGAGCAGCGAGCCCGTCATGTTAGCAGCAGCTGTATAGATTTTCATTTGAATAATTAATGCTTCCCAATTTCACACTAATGGTTGAGAGGTATCAGAATGGTATCATTAGCCACTAATAGAGATTCATGGCAAAATGGCACCATTTTTTTTTTGTGATATCCCATCCCCCACACACAGTTTTTTCGCCTTCTCTCTGTCTCAGTAAAGGAGTTAGAGAGTGAAAACCCCTTAACTCCATCCCATCATTTTTTTAATTAATGACACAGATTACAGGGCTTGGAATAGCATGTGCCTAAGGATGGGGGAGGACTTGACGGGCTACCATCTCTCTTTCTCTGAATTCCCTCTTCATCCTGTCTCTTTTTTTTGTCCCATCATTTCCCTCGGTCGGCACTCACGACTCTCCCATACCATCATTACAGGTTCTATTTCTTAACAGCCCTCTTTTTCTTCCAACCACTTGTCTGCTCTCTTTGTGCTCCCTTATGCTACTTATTTAATCTCTCTTTATGGTGTCTCCTTTCTATCTCGATCTTTTTCCTACTCCCCCCTGCAGAGGAGTAGCTCTGCTATCATATAACCTTGACAATATGGGATGCTGTCTTTGTGCATGCTTTTTCTTCCGTCTGTGGGTTAGCATGTGTGTTTTCCTGTCTTTAAGGGACAGGTGGAAGAACTTGGCGCTCACCCAGCCTGCTATCCTCTCGGGAAGGACCAGCCGAGAGAGGGAAGGCAAGTGGAATCCAGGAAAAACACAATTAAATACATTTTAGTGGAACATGGCAGCAACTGGAGCAGAAATAACCTAATTGCACCTCCTAAAATATGTCTTGATTTTCAAGATAATGGAGAAAAACAGAGGAAGGGGAAGGAATATGAGGGAGAGGTGATAAGACTGAGTGTTCTGTATTGTGTACGGCTGGATAATGGAAACCAACTGACCATATAATACATAGGATAAAGGAAAAAAACAACAACAAAAAACAGGAAAATTATAAAGAGGAGCTTTGCTTAGTGGGGTGATCATTAAAGGGAGTGAATCCCTGAGGAGACCGATCCCTAATTAGCACTATATCCTCGACACTTGGCACCCCAAGAAAGCTTTCAAACATTAACGGTTGGGTGCATTCGTGTGCATTTCTGGCAGAGGAAATACGAAGATAAAAGCTTTGCATGTGTTTATATTTAATCGCAAAATTTATGGAGATCCCTATATCTTGTACCACATTTGTTCATTATTTTGTCTATCCAAGAAAAAGCGGGGAGGATCCTGGGTGTTTATTAGCAAATAATAGAGCAGCTGCAAGAGAACCAGACATTGACAGATTACAGCAACTTATTTAGCTATTAGTTGGGGGGAAAGAGTTTCCACATGTCCACATTTACCCCTTTATCTCAGCCATTTATCCACTTTGGTAATCATAGTTTAGCCATGCAATTGTTATCCCACTTGCATTAAATGTAATTTATATTCTCTGATACTGGACTTCAAGCATCATCTTTGCAATTTGATCATTTTGAAGATAAACCTATTTAGCATTGAAATAGGTCGACTTTCTGAAAGAAAATGTGATGCGTTGTTCAATCAATAGTAACTGGAAGCAAATTTTAACTTCAAGGCTAACCCCTGAATTGAATCAAACATACCAGAAGCCTGTCAACAGAATGATTCTACATCTGAACATTTGTAAAGCAAGGTTTTCCGGCAGATCCTGTTTACTGTTAATGTATGAAACTGCAGTTACAATATGTGAGTAATACGTGATTTATATGGTGGAGAAACACACAGCTCTACAACACTGTGCTTTCATTTAAGAAGTCAGTCAATCTAGGTGTTCCTGCAAAAAAAACAACTGTGATGATGATTGATTGATCAGGTCAAACTGAGAAAAAAAATCCTCATTAAAATAAAACAGATAGTCAGGCTCTAATAAAGTGCCCCAGTAAACCACTACAGCGTGACGGTGTCACTGCAAGATAAGCAATTATAACCATCAAGTCACTGTTAAGTTACTGGACTTGACTTGAAAGAGAGAATAACAAATGGCACGAAGTTTCTCCAAAGAGTTTTTAACGACAAAATCACTTCCACAAGTTCCGGTCACTAGCTCACCTTATATTTGGTGTGTGAGTGAGACATATGACAGCAAGTCGCAATCATAAAAGCCTGCTGCTGTGGCTGGGGAGTGGTCCGCTGTCACTGAGTGATGAGTTGGCATTAGACGCCCCCTTCACACATGAGAGGAAGTGTAGCAGGTCACTCAGGTGGGAAGAAGAGAAAAAAGGAGGAAAAAAAAAGGTATCCGAACAAGCCGGCTAATGCTCACTGGTATTTCAGCACAGAGTGAAGAGGGTGTGGTTTTGTGATATGTCTGCAATTGACTCCGATGTTGGATTCAATAAATGCAGATTCGAAAGCTCAAGGGCAAAAAGCACTGAACTTCCAAACAATCTGCTCAGTAGATTTACTGATAACATCAAATGGGGTGATCTACTCTTCAAGAAGATTAGAAGTTGCTGCAAGATTATCCAAGGCTGAGAGGACTGACTGTTTATTAGGGAAAATGCTGATGATGCTGATCATTGCGCATGACCAACTAAATCAAAGATTTAACTGTGAATATATGTGGTTTTTGCATCAATGCTGAAAAAAAAACTAGCAAGTAAAGTAAAACTAAAGTAAACCAACTGCTTAAAACCAACTGCTACCACAAAAGAGGCCCCAGTCACATTCATTGTTTGTGTGTAAATAGATGTTCCAGAGTTTTGATAAGAAAGTCAAAGTGCAGAAAAACATATTTACTGGGTACAAGTTTGAAGGCTTAGGAAAAAAGCTGGGTAAGCATTACAGATAAGGTTTATTCAGTCATGGTCGGGATTAAAACAGTAACATAAGATATGTGTACATAAGAAAAATGTCAGAGGTGACAATATCCACTGTTGGGCTACACTCGCATGCTGGCCAGCTTGCATTATCTGTTTAATCCACAACTGTTTCCCCTGTCAAAGATTGTTTAATTTATTATTTACAGTTTTATAGTACTAGCACATACAGCCTGAGTGATTTTACTGTCATTTTGGTAGATGACGTCAAGTCCTTCACAGCATTGGTGTGATCCAAGACAAATAAAATATTGTGTTTCTGTCATTCCAATCAGTCACTGTACTGCAATAAGGTGGACATATTTACATGAGAGATGACAAGGTACAAGTTAGGAAACTTCCTGATTAATAGGAGGGGGGAATTTGTCTAAGTTATTGTTATAATTGTTATAAATACATCTACATTGTTTACAGTTATATACAACACTGATGATCTAGTTTTACGTAATTGCTCTTGTTTCAAAAGAGGAAAGTGGGATCTTAAAGAATGTCCCCCCCCTCTGGCTCAGCCTGTGTTGTATGGCATTACAACACAAAACCACCCCGCAGAGACACAATGTTCAAATAACAGCCATGAAGTCCTGTACTGGTCACACAGGTGGTGCACGCTTAAAGCGTGACTGCTCCAGAACAGACCCTGTAATCACCCCACATTATACCCAAGCTGTATTCTGAGTGATGGCTGTGAGCAGAGCATCAATTTCATGGATTCACCTGCCAACACAGAAGGATAAAGACTAGCAGCAGGTGTTAAGTTAAACTTGCCAAAACAATCTACTCTACAATTCCAACAGGACCTCCTGAATCAGTTTGTGTTATTAGGAGCTAAATGAATTAAAAGTCAATTAGGCGAATTTGGATAAAAAATACAAACACGACAAGTTATATCAGGACCTCCAATGAAGCATGCAACTTGGATTACACTTTTCTGAAGAAATCTGAGAAGTGACTGCATGATTTTGTGATCTGTCTTGGCATCCAAAGTGTGAGCAGGGCTGAGCTGGATCCCACTGTGTGAGACAGGATTTTACATTGTCCTTATTAGCTACAAACAGTGGGGGGAACTAGTGGCTTATGTATTGCTACAGACTGCCAGCAGGTTCTCTTCCTTTGTTCTTCCACTCTGTTCTCATCCCTGCCTTTCTGTCTAACACTTCCCCCTCCACCTCATCCGCCGTATACATCCAAGTGTCAGCTCTGCAAAGTGGATGGAACAAAAGCATCTCCCTGAAAGACCAAGTAATTATACACCACCTCATCGTTTTGACCACACGCTCAGACCAAATCAGTTCATTTGCCATGGAAACCACACAGCGAGGTACAACTAATTACTCAAAAGAGATGCTTTGTCAGAGAGAGAGAGACAAGAAAGGTAACTACAACCTCTCAACAACTTTGAGGGGCAAAAAAAAAAAAGAGTCTCTTGCAACAGAAGAGTCAGAGCATGGCGACGCGGGGTTGAAAGCGCTGTCTTGTGTGACAGGTCGGAGAGCTTGAGGGGCCACCGAGGGGATCTAAGTGCTTCATTACTGCCGGGGAAGAACACTGGATGTGTTGGAGGGAGACGCAGTTGTGTTGACCTCTTATCAGGTCGACTTTTGGGAGGAGCTGTTAAAACGAAAGTTACACCGAGAGAAGGATGGAACAAGCGAAGGAGAAAGGCTTTAATAAGCCACTGTGAGAATAGACATGCATCTCTCCACCGAACTGTGGAAGGTCACGGTGAGAGGGCGGGGCAAAGACAAATGTCAGGGCACCGGAGCATAGTCATGTTTATGACTCATCACAATGGGTCAGCATATCACTTTTGCCTAAAGGTAGCCGTATTCATTTGTAAAGTACATTGGGGAGGGTGTACAAACTAGTGCTGGTACAAAGTATGTTTAGACAATATAAAATAATATATGAATAAAAACAAGGGGAACTTGATGCTCCTTCAACTCGATTCTAACTTAAAGAGGATAAATGCAGGTATATACTATTAGATTATGTGAATTTTCCAAATAGAATTTGAATCCAGTTCTTTTTGCATGGTTTCACCTCATTTCACTACTGCTCCCCTCCCACATCACTCAACAAAAATGTATACCCTCATAAAAAAAACAGCTCCTATGAAACAATCATTCATAAAGCAGCTCAAATGGAAATATGATGGATTGTCTGTGCTCTGACACTGCCACAAAGCACAGGCAAACACTGGCACTCTTACCGGTAATTACTGTAACATTTCTCTTTTTTTTTTTGTCATTACAAATGATGGAGCGGATCAAATCACAAATTAATGAAATCAATATTGTATCTACAGCATGTGTCCATCGATTTGGCACATTCCTCGGCCATTATTAATGGCAGATCTGATTGTATAATCACACCGTCATATAATGATATGAAGAGAGGAAAGAAGCTCCCCAGATAAAAGCTGTGAAGGTGGCCGAAAGGAGAGAAGGGATGACCAACACTGCAGAGTGAAGGAACAGGTAAACAGCAAATAAAGGAATATAATGGAATGGATGGATAGGGGAGGGAGAATGGAGAGCACTTAAAGCACAAAATGTAAGTGAGAGTGAGAGAGACTTGTAAGAAGTTTAAAAAAAAAAGGAGTATTAGGACTGAGATAGAGCTTGTCAGTGGAATACAGAGTCTACAGAGCCACTAAAGGAGAGTCATGGGTGGCTGCCTCTCTTATTAAACACTCAAATCCTTCAGTGTGTCCCAGAAACTTGTAAGACTGAGCTGCCACGTCTCTCTCCATACATGATTGCCAATTAACACACAAAGGAATACAGCACATTTTTCTGTTTTGCAGGGAAGGTGATTATTTTAGATGCCAATTGAGAGTGTGACTGTTAATGCAAAAAAGGTAATAAGATCCCCAATCTCGGAAGGATTCCTTGTTTTCCCTTTCCTATTTCATTAAACTTTTGCAGTGAAAAAAAAAAAAACTGAATTCATTCACATCTTGCCCTAAAATCCATCTCTAGTGACCGCTTGAGTTAACACTTTGCCATCACACTCAGCATATAAATAAACGCCTACATAGCTTCTGCTGTGTTAATGGAGTGCCAGCTTTTTTTTCTCTCCTTCCCAGTGATGGTAACTTGGCACATCCTTAGTCAGGAAACACACAATGACTCCATGTTTTTCCCAAACACAAGGTCTGAACATAACATCAGTTAGGATTTAACAATGTTCCTTTTCATTATGGTTTGTCCTTTCATTTTCTATTTTGGATGCATTTACTCAAGTTTACAGCTGCCAGAAGGTACAGAATTGAAATACCCCATTTAGCAAGGGTATGGGGGAATGCCTTTCTGCTTAGATGGTGACATTTTTAATAGGGGTCTAGACAAGATAGGAAAACATGGGCTCTGCGTTAGGAGTTAGTCTTTCAATATCAATTTATGGTTTATGACAGTGTGCCTCAATGGGATTTTAGAATTGTTACAGATTGGAAGAAAAGTGCTTCTTTGCAAAAAAAAAAAAAGATGCCATTGTGTGCGGGGGTTCATTTAACCAGACACCCTATACATACCAGGGTGTCATGATCCTGTCTGATCCTGCTTTGAATGACCTCATCACGAGATGAAGAATCATTGCAGATTGAAAGGAACCGTTATGCTCCACAACTAGAGGACTGATGAAAGTTGTGGCCACTGCAGTAGCTGCAGCTGAGTCAGTGTTTTACATGGACACCTTGAAAAGACACTGGGTGGCTGAAATAGTAAAAATATTGCATGGAGTCAGGTATAAAAGAGCCATTTTCCAGGTTTGGATTACAAGTTAAAAAAAAAGAGCGCTCCCATCCCAACATGAAAGCTGCTGTCAGGCACACTTCTGAGGGAGCCATGTAAGAACATCAAATGTTAGGTAGATGGGATTGATTTGAATTTGAATTACTCAAATTCACTTCAATCCAGGCGCTGCAACCCACACATCTAAAGGCCCAGGAACATACGTTTCCAGAAATTTTTGTCATATCTGAGAGGGCTCGTGGATATCAGAGTCATAGCTGGTATGGTAAGTTTGACTTTGATGGTCTGCTCAAAAGTCATTAAAAAACAATACCTGAGGTCATATGGCAACATCCATCCCACTTCCTCTGGACTCACTTGGATTTCCTCTCTGCATGCTCATCCTGTCACCCCATGCTGATCCTTCCCTTCCCTGCCCAAATGTTTCCACTTAAGTTCTGTGCAGCCTGGCTGTGTTTTTCACCTGCTGAAGTAATTAAATCATTCATATTTACCCCCTTCTGAGATGCCTCAGTAGTCAGAACATTTGCTCGGGTCCACTGAGCTGAACTGAACTGAAAACAACAAGTATGTTTCATTTTGATGAAACGTGAGCGGCCTTTTTTGCTACAATGCTTGCAAGACGTCACAAGATCAGATATGATTCCTATAAGAAATAGAAACACTGTGAGCGGGTTGGGGGCTGATGGCAACAGAGAGTGACATGTGGGATATCAGGAGAGCCAAAGCTGCCATTGGTTAAATACAGGAAGAGCATCTTTGTCCGCTTTGTAACACAAAACAAAAAAATCCCATTTATATCAAATCACTTGCCTCTGAAATCACTATAAATCTGTATATTTAATAACAACCGATGGTACTAAAAACAAGATCAAGTGTAGGTGGGCAAAATGGTAAAATATTTGACATCTAAAAAAGCTTTCCAATCTCTTGCCAACTATATCAAATATAGTATTGAAAGATAAACAACAGCACATCAAAAAACATTCCTTCATTCTGTTGAATTTCATTTATAATTTTTACACGTAGACACCGTCAATAACATTTTCTCTGCTCATACACGGATTACATACATCATTTTGTCACCCCGAATGCCGGGTGTTAATCTGCTCTCCTGAATTGGATGACACGTTTGGGATGTTTGTGAACATTTGGAGCAGCAGTAGCTTGCCAATGACTGAGCTGTTGATGAGTCACTGTTATTGAGAGGAAATGAGCCTGGTTAGGAGCACTGGGAGGTGCTCATCTCTGCGCGACGGCCGGGGAATACTTACTGTAGGGTACGCACTCGTACTGGACCTCCAGATACTTATAGGTTCCCGGGCAAGGGTCAGGAAACACGTCGGGTCCGGCAACAACGGCGCACTGGGTCCTGTTATTACATCTGAAAGCATCAAAAAAGTATTCCGTCAAAAAACAGCAGCGACGGGTCACAATACACAGCGGCACATTAATCAAATGTTTTGCATTTGGTTAATGAAGTTTGGAATATTGAATTCTGCAGCAAGATTGCGATGATTAAAAGCTACAGATCCATGCAGGAACCGCACACTTTGAAGAGGCAAAACAATTTTGCAATTTTGTGTGTGAACTGCTTTGGAGCGTCAGTGTTACTTGATTGAAAACTATTGAGTTGTGCTGCGTGACATGAGTGACGGGATGAAGGTCACCCCTTTTTAAGGTTCAGGTGGTACTGGCAGGGGCAAATTCATCTTTCCATGGCGCAGCAGAGCTGGAAGTCGTGGGACTGCCATCAGGCCACACACAGGTTGCATTGTTATTACCGCATGATGGATGGTTGAGGCGGAGGTAGTGGAGAGGAGGGGGCAGACACAATCAACTGAGTGCAAAATCAGCTCCAACAAGAAATGTTGGTCTTCATTAAAAAACACAATTATGGTGCCTATGGTATTATCATGTGCCATTTTGTTCTTGGCGGTCATCAATCAAAGCCCCACTTCATATGCACAGCTCGCCTCTCGCCTCACATAATAGCAACACTTATCTCACAACATTAACTCTTAAACGTTTTGACAGGTATTGATCTGTTGGGGGCTCTGCATCTGTTTGCAAAATGAAAAGCAACACATGAAGTTTGGGCCATCCTGTTCGTGCACCAATTTCGTACGCGATCTCAGGGCTCGAGTTATGGCGTTCACGGGATAGCAGCAGAATCCATACCCGTTTACAAACTATAATTATTTTGCAATTTATAAAAAGGTATTTATTCCCCGGCAGGACTGTTCAAAGTGCAGGCCTCATGAAGGTCAAGGCAGGGTTGGACACAATGATTCATACGCCACAATTAAAGGATTCTCTACACCTTAATTAACATTGATTGGCTGCCGACTAATCAATCCACACAGTGAGGGACAGGCAAAAAGGGACCCATCTCATTTCAAGCTAACCCAGTAATAAGATATGGTCCGCCGAGTTGCTCCCATGTGAGGTTTATGGGTTCGTGAATCGGCCCCTATCGTTCGTTTCACTCACTCAACCCAGTAAGCTCAGCAGCATTGTCCCTGTCAACCGATTGTTAATTCGCAGGCAGTAAATGCAGGTCAAATGAATAAGGGGTCAAGCCTATGAAACTGAGAAAATCATCTATGGGGCCCTCTCTTTTCCACATCCTCCTCCCCACTCCAATTTCTATATCGGCCTATTTAGGAATGAAAGGTTTGTAATCAGGATGTGAGAGCATAGGTTAGAATTTGGTGTCACGTTGAAGCAGGGGTGATGTGGATGGAAGAGATGGAACCAGCATAAGGTCGGAGCAGAGATGGAAAAGGGTTGCAAAACAGAGTTTACCAATTCCTTTTTGCTTAGCAGTATATAACAGCTGCAAACTTGAATGCTGCTGTTGGTTTTTGATACATAAAATTGTTCAAATTGATAGCAAATCTATTTTGGACTAATGCAACTCTATAAGTGATGCTATGAACAGATACTAAGTTCTAATCATAAAGTAAGTTATAAGGAATTCTTTGTGAAAGATTTAACATGGATTAATGTCAGCCAAACTCAACCCAAATTTTAATATCCCAATGCATCTTTACACCTTCAAACACATATAACCACTGAAGACCTTATTGGATTTTTCTAATGTCCTAAAGGCTCCAATGCCAATACTACAAGGGAGTGAAATGAAGTGGAGAAACAATTACAATCAAATGCATGAAATGCAAATCAATAGCATTGCAATTAACTGAAAAGGGGAGATTTTTCTCGCAGCATGTGCCACAATAGAAAAATGTTGGTGGCGCAGTTCTAACATCATGAAAAGGAAATTAAATCAGGATAAGTAATGCAGGAAATGTGAATAGTGGTATGGGGTCTACGTTTGCACACATCCTGAAAGGAGCTCGTAACGAGCTCCAGCAGGTGTTCACTTGGGAAGTTTCCGGATAAAATAAAAAATAAAGAGATTACTGCATGGCATTAACTTATCTAATTTATTTGTTCTCCACTGGACCTATAATGAAAGGAAGTGATTAAAGATTACACAATCATCTGGATATCAGCATCTATCCGATAAGATCTGAAAAACAGGGCTTAAGAGAATTTATTTATTTATTTATTTATTTATTTTTGCCCCCAACTGTTAATCTTTATTCACCTCCTTTTTCCTCACTTACAGCTTTTTCCTCCTTTTTTCCCCCCCGTCTGCCGTTTCTTATGACTGGCAGATTAGAAGCCAGACTGCCAGCTGACTAGGAGAGATGTGGCACAAAGCGCAGGAGCCCTATGTAAGCACAAACTGTAATCACTGTAATCGCAGGCTGATCCCCGGCTGCCTCTGATGACAGTAAGGGCCAGAGCTGCCCCACGGCGTATTGACCACTGACACAGGGCAAACAATGACAAAACAAATTCAGCGAGCAGATGGTTAAAGGGATGAAAAAATGCATCATCGATGGGATGAGGAAGGGTTAAGGGAAACAGACACACATATGTCCACACAGGACGGTAATAAAGGATTCTACCGCCACTGCCTCTCCGAAATGAAGCGATTTATATCAGGTGGGAAATGCCAACCACACGGAAAGACAGAAGGATTTGCAAGCCTTTCAGAGTTCAGGAGGAGGTAAAAAATGCTTTGCTGATTCTGCTTCCAGGATGCCAAAAAGGCTCTGAGCAATTTCCCATTAAATCCATATCAAAGAATTTTGCCTGAAGTAAGTCAAATAAGCCTGGGGATGATTAAGTTGGCCTTCTGCATCTGAGGGGACATTTCTGAGTTCTCCCACAGTTCACAGAAAGTCTGTCAGATGAAAATCAGTCAGGGAAAGCAAACAAACCATCTATTTGCCTTAAAAGGAAAACATGTTGCAGCTCAGAAACTTACACCCGCTATCAGTTCCCCAGTTAAGAACTAAACAAGGCACAAGGTACTACAAAGCACTTCTTGCGGGTCTTGAAGAAGGACACTTTGGTATTTATGCGTCCTCAGTGTGTGTGAGTGTGTATTTATAAGACAGAAAGGGAAAGGAGAAGGAAAAAAAGTGGCGGACGGGTCAATATCCCATCTCTCTTTTGGGACCCATTACGCTTTACTGATGGTCTTCACCACCCACAGTTGACATCATTCATTATCTTTCTCAGCAGCACGTCGCAGCATCCATCTTTTCTCACTTGAACTGTCTTCTGGTGCAGCAAAACTCCCACAAAAACCCACGGAAAAAATAAGACAATGGGAAGCTATGCTCTTAAATGCTGTACTTTCAGATCATGTCTGACATAAAGAAGTCTTTACCTCTTTAACATGACCTGAAAATGTTCAAAAAATATTTTGAATTATATATTCTTTGATTCCAGCTTTTTTTCTATTAAAAAAAAAAAGACAATTTCACCTTTCTGAAGTATTTGTGGTGCTGAATGGTAGAACGTTATGAAACTTTCCAATGTAAAATGTCTTCAGTGGTGACTGTTTCTTACAGTTTTATGGTTTCCTTAAATTATTAAAGCAAAATTGAAAAAGTTTATTATCCAATATCAACAGAAGGGATTTGCATGTTAATCTTCTGTAATGTTCGGCTGAAAAACCTGGAGTTGTATTGAAAGAAAAAGAATCTTGCTCACTTTGTGGTGCTTTTACAGATTGAAATGATTCATTCTTCTTCTCACCGTTGAACACAACGAAATTTGACAAAACTAATTTTATTAAGTCCTCTTGTAAGCTTTGTATTGAACTTAATCATCTCAACTATTAAATGACATAATCTCAACTTCCCAAAGTGATTTAAAATGTGTGCATTTAATTAAAAAAACAAGTGCCTTTTTTAAGTTTGTTTTCCTCTTTCACGGTGTCAAGCTTTGACGTCTATCTCAGTTTGTACTTTTGAGTCTTGTAGTGTCAGTTCAAGGTTCATAACATTTTTTTTTAAACATATTAAGAAAAAACAATTGTACTGAGATGCAGCAATGAAACTGAAATAACCATTTGTTGTAGCCCTGCTAAATTCAGCAGGAAAATTCCTCCTATGTTTTAAAGCTGGGGGCTTTGTTTCTAAAATATGAAGTGATCAGCACAATGCAGATTAAACCAGAAGACCCAGATTGGGAATGAATATGTACGACACGGACAATAGCCTAGCATGGGCATGGAGGATTTAAAGAGCACTGCGGAAGGAGTCTGCTGTTCTCAGTTCCTTAAACTCACATGTTTTCTGCAGTATCATGCATAAACATCTTCATCCAGATGCATGACGGCATGCACGCTTTGCATAAAACAGATCAATGTGTTGAGTCACAGACATTTAAGGTAGCACTAGCAATGTGCTGCAAAAGTAAAGAAAAAAGTCAAGTTCCATGACATGTGCAACTCCAAGGGAGATAAAACACAGGCCATATTACTTTTTTATGGGATTAACTATGTAGAACCAAAAATAAATTAATAAAGTGATGATTTACTGCATTGCAAAGGGAAGTTGAAGTGTTTATGTACATCATCTATATGAATGACCTTTGTCAGACTTTATGGAATATTTTTTAGTTTTATTAGGGATGGTTAAAAAAGGGGGGGAGGGGGTCATCAAGACTGATCACCCCTCATGAACTCCATCCACAGCTTACATAAATTGAAAAAAAAAAGAACGTCTCAAGCTGATTTTTTTTTTTCTCCTGACAAGCTTAATCCCTCTGAGCCATTCGAACAGATTAGTAGCTTTCATAAGATTTTACATCACACAGTTTAACCCTTTCTCATATTGTATTTAGAAGATAAGCTGCAGTTCATCCCAGTGCAACAAGCAGAGGAAAACACAGTCACGCTAAAGAACTGTGGCTGAATGTTGAGAGATGATCTACGACAATGCTCGACTACTTTTAGGATCCAAGCTGACACTGAATGTTAAGCAATGCAAATCCAAGACACAAACAACCTCAGCTTGATGAGAAAGTGGTGATTAAATTAACACCTTATAACTGAGAAAAGGTACTGGGCTTTATTGGTGGTTTGGGATTAATACATTTTGCATTTATAGTGCTAAACAAAGTCAACTTTATGTATCCAGTTTATCGGCACATTTCAGGTGGTGTCAAAAGTAGCAGTGCATGATGAGTTTAAACTTCTGCATACTTAATGCAACACACCAGCAACAGCTGTGAGTCATGTTGCCTCAAGTTCTTCCCTTTTTATTCAATCATAGATCTACTTTGACCGAATTACCAATTAAATGACAGGAAAACAAGTATTCTTCTATATAAGTATTCTTCTATAGGTATTAGGTGGAGAAAAATGTGGAGAATTGACATTGATCACCTGTGGGAAACAGTTTAGTTACACAACATATTTTAGAATCTGACTGATCGTTGAGGAATTAGGCTATGAATGCAGCATAGAGTATGATGCTGCTTAATTTTGTTTGCAAAACAACCGAGTCCAGCATGAATAAGAAAACAAAAAACAAAATGTTCCAAGATTCAAGGCAGAGGACTCATGTATAAAAAGACTGTGCGGCTTTCACATAAAAACAGAGTGTTGTGTCGCAATTGGACAAGTGTATGCCAGGGGACATCTGCATGAATAAAACTGTATTTGCCTAATCCTGTGCATCTTTACATTATGGATTCCAATGACTGCAAAATTGAGTGCACTTGTCCGAGCCAGCAGGATTCGATTTGGTTTCTCTCTAAAACAGCCATGTAAAATACAATAATTATTTTATAATATGACAACACTCCTTCGGTCCAATCAACAATAGCAAATCCGGATGCAAAGTGCAAATGAAGCCTCAACAAAATTACATTAATGCAAAAATGCTGCTGTTGGAGAGTACTGTGGGAGTTAGACGCATTCAAATTCAGCAAAATACTCCAAATATTATCTAGAAAACTGCCTTTATAGATGGCGAGGTGTGCAGAGTGTATATTGTTTGTGTATTGGTTAGTAATGCTATAAAGGTTTAAACACAAGTGATAATTCAGATGAGTGCTAAAAGTTTCATATTGTTGCATTTCAATTGTATTCTTACACACACTAGTAATATGAAGCGCATTCATTCTTGCAAAGACAATAGAGACTGTGTCTAATGAATCCTCTCCATCACAAATGCTTAACCCTTTTCATAAACTCACTCAAATGTGAATTGTCCGTCCGCTTTCAAGGCTGGGAAACAGCAAGCAGTCTTTCAGAGCACAGACATCAGAGTTAGTCTCTAAAGGGCAGACACAAACTCTGAAGAATCTAATTTTTCTTCGCTGTTTTTCAATAGATATGCATCTAGAAAACTGGAATAGCTCAAAAGAGTATGGCGACAATGCTTTTATTTCAATTCGATGGTGATCACAATCTGAAACACACACATACAGCCCAAATGGAAATTTCAATAATCTATTTTCTAGACTTTGTTTTTGCTCTTTTACTCTGCACGTGCACCAACAACACACATAATGTTTACTGATTCAATGTATTTAAATGCACATTATCACCGCTATCAAACAGCTACAAAAAAGGTTTCCATAGAAAATGTTTCATATTCGTGCATGCACGTAAAAAGCTGTGATGGTGACTAATTAAAATGCAAGCGCTGTCAATCCTGACATTTATAACAAGGCAAATGGGACTTCTGCCGTAGAGAAGTGACAACTTAACATACAATTTGTGACCGTTCACAAAAAGGTATATAATGTAATGTCTGATCGTTTCCCTGAGGGAACGGTTTCTCTCATTTCTGATAAGTAACAGGTTTCCCGTCTTCATAGATTTACATTTTAAGGATATCATCTGGGACATCAGGTACTACTACGATCAATTATTAACCAGTCAAAGAGGCTACATAGACAAAAGGAGATGTGGGAAATCTGTGAAACAGGAGCCATTTAACCATGAATCTGTTCTGCTAACACCCATACTCGTTCAAAATATTTCAATACAAGTAAATAAACACTGTAAACTGAGCCCAACCTGTTATTTTCATATCTCTAGCTGTCAAAAACAAGAGGCGCTAATCCCTGGCTATGTGCTGTTTGCTATATGTAAATCATGACGCCCACAGTCTCTCTCCAGGTACTTTTAAATAGGCACAAGGGATGATTCAAATATGCAGTTACTTCACAAATCGATTTGTTTTGTGTGCGATGCTTATTCACTTGGGTCTGCCCATCTAATGATTTATGATTTCCAGGATGAATTTTTCTATTCTTGCCAACAAAGAAAATCGCTCCATATCTTCCCGGTGACGCTTGATTTATCTTCCACCTCAGGCTTCTGGGGCTGGAGGGCTCAGTCTTTCTGCTGGTGAGGATGGGCAAAAGTAAGTTTTGTTTCTTTTATTTCTCTTTTAATTAATGTAGATATATTTCTGGATCATGAAATGAGGAACATTGAAAGTATGACACGTGGAGGTGGGGAGTGCTTTTTGCTCAGCATTCACGTGCATCAGAGCTTTATTCCAAATTCTGATACATGAACACAAGTATCTCTTAGACCAGGGTTTCACACAACATAGCACGTGCACACAAAGACTCAAAAATACCTTCTGAAAAATTCCTCTGACAGGCTAGACCAAGGTTGGTGTTTTGAACCATCCCTGCTGAGAGTCTGAGCCCATCTCAAGAGCATGTCCACAAGAAAAAGATCCTTCAGGCAGATAGCCGGTGGTGCCACTGCTGTGTCGGCTCTCAGAGGAACGGGCAAGGAACAAAAGCAGAGAGGCAAAAATGCCATCAATTTGGCTTTTCAAGACACCAAGTCATGTCTGTTACACAAAAAGAGTGACGTCTGCTACAGCTTTGAGTCAAAGGAGTGCTTCAGGGAGCTTATGAGACCGCATGCACTTCACAGTGACAACAAAAAGATTCTAATCCTCTCCTTGGACCGTTATTTAATCTCTGATTTGGAAAAACCGAAAGAAATTCTGAGGTTTGCCTCGGCTAAAAACACAAAATCGTCATGCCCCAGAACAGAATAGCTCTCCATTCATTGCATTTATAATCTACACACAAATCAATGAGAACGCTGTATCACTGAAGCCCCCCCACCACCGCGGGGCCATCTTTCTTTCTCTCCTCTCACACACATGCACACAAACACGCCAAGGCCTGCCTTTAAGCGCAGATTTTTCATTTCCAGTTGCTGTCACCATGGTAACTTCCAATGTCCGATTTCGGGCCAGTCTGCG
Organism: Menidia menidia; assembly: GCA_907169785.1. NCBI lineage: Eukaryota > Metazoa > Chordata > Actinopteri > Atheriniformes > Atherinopsidae > Menidia > Menidia menidia. The sequence goes on from CAJRST010014446.1 coordinate 2,839,281, forward strand.
CTTCCAGCGCTTTCCTTCTTCAAAGTCCTTTTTCAAAGCCCAAAGCCACGTTGCTCCACTAACGGTCACCCACAGCGTGCAGCTTCTGGAGAGGTGTTTAGCTGCTAATTACCTCTTATTACTAAAAGTAAAAATATGTGCCTTTAATAACCAGCCAATAATTAATAGATAACACACCTGTCAGTCCAAAAGAAAAGAGCTGCAAATGGAGCTGCAAATGGAGACTAAGCAAAAAAGAAACGGGGGGAAAAAGCATGTACACTTGCTTATAGTCTCTTCAACCTTTTTCCTATAGTGCATTCATTCATTGCAATGAAGAAGAGTGCCTTGGCAGAGCCGCCCGTGCAACAATCAAATATTCCTGTGTTGACCGATCGATGAGCACCACCCCCTGCCCTTCCTCATTCACATCTCAATAATGAAAGACGAGCAGGGGTTATGAGTAACCTCAATGTTCGATACAGGAGGGGTCAGGCGTCAATAGCTCGGCTGGGGTCCAAGGCTGCATTGGTATGCGGGAAATCACTGTGGGTCTTAAGGATTTTGCCTGAGGGATGCATGGTTGGGATTAAAAGCTTGGTTTTGACTGAACTCTCCTCTCTCCTCAGTGTCGATATCCCCAAGGTACTGTCAGTCACTGTGCTCAGCGTCTGTCTGAGAAGTAATATACTGACCCATGAGGGCACAGGGGTGCTAATTCAGTACAAGATGGACCAATTAAACCAGTGGCACAATATCAGGATGGTAAAATAAATATACCGAGATCCATTTGTGCATTTTCACTTGATCTTTTTCCTCTTGAACACAGATTATAAAGTGCTGTCACAGTTTGGTACACTGATAAACTACAAACAGTCAAATACAAACACTTACAAAAGGTTGCTTTTTATTAAGAGCAGCAAAGCACGATTAATTTAAAACAGAAACCAAAGCAACATATTTGTACGGTATTTGAAAAGCTGCACATTGGCAATTGCATGCCAAAAAAACTAATTATTCTTTGGATAAACTACTCAATTATTCAAGTAAATGTTTAGTCTACTGTACTGCAGAAACATTCCAAGATTGTTAATACCTTCCTCTGTTGCTTTAATCCATAAACACTGCCACTTCAGATTTATGAAGGGCTTTTGTTCCGTTGAGCTGGATTTCAGCTAAGGTGAAAACAAAGTTTGAAGCTTTACATAGACTGAGATACACTATATTGCCAAAAGTATTTGCTCACCTGCCTTGACTCACATATGAGCTTAAGTGACATCCCGTTCCTAATCCATAGGGTTCAATATGACGTCGGTCCACCCTTTGCAGCTAGAACAGCTTCAACTCTTCTGGGAAGGCTGTCCACAAGGTTTAGGAGTGTGTTTATGGGAATTTTTGACCATTCTTCCAGAAGCGCATTTGTGAGGTCGCACACTGATGTTGGACGAGAAGGCCTGGCTCTCAGTCTCCGCTCTAATTCATCCCAAAGGTGTTCTATCGGGTTGAGGTCAGGACTCTGTGCAGGCCAGTCAAGTTCATCCACACCAGACTCTGTCATCCATGTCTTTATGGACCTTGCTTTGTGCACTGGTGCACAGTCATGTTGGAAGAGGAAGGGGCCAGCTCCAAACTGTTCCCACAAAGTTGGGAGCATGGAATTGTCCAAAATGTCTTGGTATGCTGAAGCATTCAGAGTTCCTTTCACTGGAACTAAGGGGCCAAGCCCAGCTCCTGAAAAACAACCCCACACCATAATCCCCCCTCCACCAAACTTTACACTTGGCACAATGCAGTCAGACAAGTACCGTTCTCCTGGCAACCGCCAAACCCAGACCCGTCCATCAGATTGCCAGATGGAGAAGCGCGATTCGTCACTCCAGAGAACGCGTCTCCACTGCTCTAGAGTCCAGTGGCGGCGTGCTTTACACCACCGCATCCGACGCTTTGCATTGCACTTGGTGATGTATGGCTTGGATGCAGCTGCTCGACCATGGAAACCCATTCCATGAAGCTCTCTGCGCACTGTTCTTGAGCTAATCTGAAGGCCACATGAAGTTTGGAGGTCTGTAGTGATTGACTCTGCAGAAAGTTGGCGACCTCTTCGCACTATGCGCGTCAGCATCCGCTGACCCCGCTCCGTCAGTTTACGTGGCCTACCACTTCGTGGCTGAGTTGCTGTCGTTCCCAAACACTTCCATTTTCTTATAATACAGCTGACAGTTGACTGTGGAATATTTAGGAGCGAGGAAATTTCACGACTGGATTTGTTGCACAGGTGGCATCCTATCACAGTTCCACGCTGGAATTCACTGAGCTCCTGAGAGCGACCCATTCTTTCACAAATGTTTGTAAAAACAGTCTGCATGCCTAGGTGCTTGAATTTATACACCTGTGGCCATGGAAGTGATTGGAACACCTGATTCTGATCATTTGGATGGGTGAGCAAATACTTTTGGCAATATAGTGTAAGTCTGACCCTGTCCTTTAATTGACCGAATGTTCTTTTATTTTACCCAACACAACACCACTGTCACACCACTGTCTTGAGAATCCAAGACATTTAGCTGCCTTAAAACTTCTCCATACTAACTTGTCTCCTGAGATACAGCCCGAGGATGAGAGGAGTCTCCTTTTGGTGGAAAACAAAGTCGAGAGAGTGTCAACTTGTCTCTTTGTTTCTGCATGGCTGCTTCTCTAACTTTGATATATATTTGTTGTCTGTTTGTTCCAGAAGATTTATTGCAAGGTACTTTGAAATGTGACAGTTTATTTGGATTTCAGTTCTTGTTCAAAACTGTAACTGCATGATAACCTCCTAATTCCATCATTTCTGGTATGTCTTCCAAAAGCAGAATTTAGTCAAAGGCGCGTTCACTTTGGTTCTACCCTTCACTTTGCCTGTCAGATGACTTAAGTTCAAACCCCACTTTGTTCCAACAGGTTCTTATGCTGCAAACCAACCCTCTGAGGTGCTGCTTTTGTCCTGGACTGTTGACGAAAAGTACAAAAAGACAAGTTGCCCCACAATCGATTGGGAGTGAAATGGAGGCACCATTTCTACAGCGTCCCAGCAGAGGGAAAAAGTGCTGTGTTCACAGACACATACAAAAGTACCGCAGTTTGACGAGTGAGAAAAGGATCAATAATGAAAATTACATTTCACTGTGTATCAAAAAGAAGTCTCCATCCTTTCAGAAACAAATCACTTAATAGCATTTATGGGTGCTTAATTATTCAGCTACATTTCAGTGAATGCTCACCACTTCAGCCATGACACACATTTACAGTAAAACTTTGCATTAAATACAGTTAGCATAGTTCAATAAAGGAAAAGGAAAGACGTGAATAACAAAGGTGGAGTTTTCTTCTGGAACTGCATCCTTCCCATAGACAAAGTTAGAAAGTGAATTTGTGTAGAGACTTGTCGCGGCTGTATCAGGACACAGCAAGAGACAAAGTCAATTCTATCAACCTCTCAAGGTAACATGGGAATCCTGATTGTGTTGCAACGGTATCAGCAGGTGAAAAGGATGGAGCGCTGATTCAGATGAAGCATCTTTTATCTAAGCTGCTTCAATCGTTGTCATTGACAATGAAAACCGTCCCAGATGTCCTCCATCCCTTTCAAATTCAATGTAAATCCTTTATATCTTTTTGCTCCCTTGACACAGGTACAGATCACAATCGCAGCACAAAGCAGAGCACTCTCTCCAAGTATCAAGTAATGAAATATAATTACGCTTAGAGTATTAAATCTAAACCGTTCATGTGTTCAGGTGCACTCCCCCGACAGCAAGATCTCACTGTTGATTAAAATTACCTGATAAGTAAAGGTCAGATAAGCTATTCATTAAAATGTCCCAAACGTGAGGAGATATTAGCCATGACGGGTGGCTAAATCTGCCCTGACTGATGATACTGAGCTATTCTTCACAATGTTAATAAAGGAAAAAATCTATTGCATATTTCGGTTTTTACCCCGGCATAGAGTGAAATGAGTTGCTGCAGCACATAAACAGGCGTGTCTGTGGGGAGCCATCTGCTACCTGCATTCTTCATAACACAAGCATTAACACACATTTTTTTAGAAATAAACAAATCCTTGCTTAATGTGAAACTATTTTGAAAATGCTCATTTTCAGATGTGTTATTGAAGGTGAGCATTTTCAGAATGTGAGCAGGGCTGAAAGACTCAATAATACATGTTCTTTCCTTCAAAAATCAAACCATATTTAAGTAACAAAACAGTCCAGTGGACAAAGAGGTCATTGAGGGAATTAACGGTCATAAATGAGAATGAAGCACAGGACAAGTGAGAACTCTCCCGTTGTGCAATATTGACATGCTCCCTCGTCAGAAAAAAAAAGCCCAGCATAATTAGCTTTCAGGAGTCTGGGAAGAGCAAGAGAGGCCACTCCAGACGGACAAAACCCTCAGCTGGAAAGCACGAGCCACAAAGGAAACATGAGGGGCAGACTGCAGACAAGAGAAATGTTGTTGATTTTGCCATCCGATGGTGACTGCCAGCGGATGTAGATTGTGGTTCCATCAACTGGGGTCATGGAGGAAATTAACTTTTCCCCTTCAACATTCACCATAAGCAAGGCATGGACGAAACTCTAAGGACGCCAAATAAATTTGACACAGTCCTGTGGTAGATGGGAAAAATTCATTGTATATTTAAGATGGCATTGTCAAAAACAGCTTAACCGTGGTGAGAGGCAATCATGTGAGAGCTCTTGCTTTGTTTTCCAGCAATAAATAAATAAAGGCAAAAAAACCTAACGGAACATCTAAATCATTCTGTCTGACAATTTTGAGAGATAAAATTGATGGCACAGATGGTGCATCCGACGTCTGACGAAGGGAGAGAAAACAATCAAAAGGAACAGATTTAGACGTTTTTTTCACACTTTGCTTTATTTCTATGCAAATCTGAACTCACTTAGCTATTGCGTTACTAATAACATAGTGGAGTATAATTCACTATGCATTTATGTAAATTAACCAAGTTATCTCGTCTTATTCACGAGTTCTATTGTATTTGTAAACCTAATTTTTATAAGATCCTTTTATGCAGAATTATATGTTTATTGTACAATGCGATGGTTGGTCATTCACTCGGAAGGAGGAATGACAAGAACCTCCAAACCCTGCATTATCCAGCATTTCATTTTTTGTTTAGGAAATGTAAATGCAAATAAGTTCCTCAACAATGTGCTATTCAAACACACACAGTTGACATTTGAAAGAAGCAGCAATCAGAAAAATGCAGGTAACAAAAGAGGAGGCTTCTGGCTTCTGGTTCACCAAGTCAGGTAAACATGGAAGTTGTTTCACCAGTTGGATTTATTTTGAGGACATTTTCTTTAAAGCAAAAAAAATAAAAATCATAAAATCCATTGTTAACTACACACAAACCACAGACCTGACTTGACAAAAGCACCACATCACATCCACTTCTCTATAAGTGCGTTTATCTTATTCAGAAGAAAGGAAGTCTTCTATTTAGCAGTAGAAAGGTCAGAAACATTTGGCAATTGCATTAAATGAGTTCATGCTGAATGTCATATTCAGATGTCAATGTATTATTAATAGTAATTATCGGAGTAATTTATACCCTGTCATTAACTAAAGAGCAGACGAACGTCTAATTAAATTATTCTATTGGTCCAAATGTACCCCCATATAGGAGACTACTGTGGAGTATTCCTACTGGAAATGTATAAAGTCCAAGTGTTGCAAAGTGATGAATATTCAACATCATGGGAAAGATCAAAGTGAATTATGTAATCATGCTATGAAATATTGATCGCAAGAGTGGGTCATCAGATTGAAGCATTATGTTTCCGTCTCCCAATTCAATTTTGGAAACACGCAGGTGGGCTCGGGCCACCAGAGACTGAATCAAGCAATACCTGACAATTTTTAACACTCATTTAACATTTAATAGTCATTGTGATTCCAATAAAAAAAAAAAGAAAACGAAACTAAATCCACACAACTCCAGAAAAAGCTAATGGGTGCAGACTCTTAAAACAGACACTTTGAGGTTTGGAGGAGAGATTTGAGGTAAACGAGGTGAAACTGCCTCTCATCCTATTCCGTCAAACTCGCCTCATGGAGGTGGGGGGGGCAAAGGTAGATCCTGCTTCCCTTTGCAGGGATAGCAGCCCATTCATGCCCATCCTGAGCCCATTAAAACATAGAAGTGACAAAAACATTTTTTTTAAAAAGACACATTAAAGTGAAAACGAAGAGAATGGAACGCCAGAGGAAGAGCGACAGGAAAAGAGGAAGGCATCAGAGTCAATCAGTAATTGAGAGGACAGAGACGGTGGCAGAAGATAGAAGGATTAAGGTTGGTGAAGAGGGTTTTGTAAAGCTGAGCTGAGCAACAACTGGAGGCTTTACGATCCAAGCAGGCTGAGCCTTCTCTCAGTTCAGTGGCACTGCACGACCTCTTTGCAGACTAAACTGTCAAAGATGACTCAAAGCAAAACCAAGTCACCTGACACTACAAAAAAAATCCAACCAACGACGCTTGACGTGTAACCTCACACTATTCTTTTCAGTTCTATTAAATGATTATTTTTTAAAAACACAATTTCTTACTTTTTTTTTAATGCCATGGAAAAGTGGTGATCACAAAACAAGTCGAACAGATACTTCTGATTTGCATTTTTGACTTTGCATGCCAAACTCATGACAACAAGTGGAACTTCGGTTGAAGAGGTCAACGTCCTGCACTGTTTAACAGAGGAGGAAAGCTGTCAGTACAGATCTTCCTTGTTACAGTTTGTCGAAAAAATATTCTTTTAAAAGAACTTAAAAAACTGTGCGATCATCCTTTCAGAGGAGGAGTTGGAACCGTGTGTGGAAAGGCAAACGTTTTCCCATGAATGCGCCCAACGGCTGGATGAGGACTGATATGAAAAACACAGGCAGTGGTGATTAATCATGAACTTTGTGGCGACTCGCGTTTACCAGCTTCATGCATTTTAAAGAGCTCGGTGAAAATGATTTTGTTGTTCTCAAGGGTCAGGATGACAAAGTTTGAATGTAGAGCACTGAAAGGAGGTGATGCACCTCCATGTTTCCTGGGACACAACAAAGCAACACCAGCTCAAACGACTCTGTAAGTAAAATTAAATTAAACGTGAACATTGGATCCATATTCCTCTTTGTTTCTTTCACTTGCGTGATTAATAAGACTAGATTATATGTGGGGGAAAAAGAAGAGACTGCTTTTATATGCAATGATAACACAAGGGCTGCCAAAAGACTCTGCTCGCGCTTTGTTAAAACTGTTTACAAGATGACATAAACCGGCTATTCAAATGATTATTTATGAGACTTTTTTTGTCTTAAGTTTACTATAAAATTTAATAAAAACTTCCACAATCATAACTGTCCTGTTGAAGATCATAATGCGGTTTATTTTATCTCAGATGATTATCGGCACACCGCTCTAGAATTTCCAGACTAGATGAAAAGAAAAGAAGGTTGTGACTCATGCAGTCGCTGCTTCTCACAACACAGCTCTGGTGGATGAGCACATGGAGAAAATTGTTCGGAACAAGCGGTCTTGAGATCATTCAGAGATGAGTGGAAAATGATTTAGGAATTACAAGCTTGTATAGAGTGCGTATGCCAACAATAACAATGGCATAAACTGTACTGTAGCGATATCAGTTATTCCTTCAGAGGCAACTTGAGCTTCGTCCTCAAGTACTCCGTTTTTTTTCATTTTGTGAGCCTGAAGAAAATGCAGAAAAACCAAAAAAATGCTTTATTGTGTGTTGAAAGGTGCAGGGCAGCCTCAAGCACACCAAGGTTTTTTTGTCTATGTCAAACCATTTTGTGCCATAAAGCGAACAAAAAATGATCAGATTATGGTGCATCAAAAAAGACTAATGTGGCTATAGTCAAATGGACAGAAGAAGTAGTAGACCAGACGAAAGGAAGCCTATTTTACCATTCAGAGTCACGTCTAACAGTTTCTAAATATTTTATTAACGTCACATTTTGAATTTGAACAACTTAAAACAGCACCGATCTACTGACGGATTTGAAATTAATATAATTATCTACATATCACACACAGAGATTTAAATATTTCCTGCTAATGATTTAAAAGATAAAATGTCAGATTATTAATGATTTTCGTTGTATTTGCAAGAAAGAATCTCTTTGGAATGCTACACATTACAGATTTGTATCTATCCTCGAAATATCTCAGCTTTATGCTTCAAACCAAGCAATCTTACTTTTTTGCATTTGGCCATCCAAGTAGTAAAACCACAAAACATTCACAATAAGCTACAAAATTTGGCCCTTTTTTTAAAGACACTCAAAAACAACCAAAAAAGGCTGTAAAACTAAATGTGTAAAAGTAAAATGTCCCTCAGAAATGTGCCAACATTTCTGAAAAACTTTGGAAAAAAAAAATTCTGTTTAAAAAAAAAAATTATCTTTGCATATAACCTCAATGTGACGGCAAGTATTTTAATTTGCGCCTGAAATGTCCCTTTTCAAAGTCTGTTTGTCACATACAACTAGTTATCTCAGACAGTATGAACGGCTGAACTCTATCTTTTCATATTAAGCTGAGAGGATAAAAGAGGTTCTGGAATTCATCCCATTCAAAGGGTGTTGTTTTCACCTTTAGGGAGGGATGATGAATATCCAGCAAAAATATTCAAGGTCAATAAATCTTACATGTTCTCTCTGTGTTGCAGTGGAAAATCGGATCTTGAACTTTAAAGCAAGAGGGAGAGAAGGAGAGATGGACATATAAAGGCTACTCCCAACTGCCAATTAGAAAAGGAAAAGGAGCTAAAATAACAAGAATGAAAAGATGATGCAGTACAGAGAGGGGCTAATATCAGATGGCGGGAAGGAAATATCCTCGTCGGCTGCCTGTATTCTGACTTACCACCTGCTCTTGCCTGAATTAGTCCTTTCTTTACCGTTTGGACTCATCAAGTGAAACTCACCCCCCTAGTTGACAAATGACCAGGAAAGGAAAATTGTATTTTTTAAAACTCATTTCAACTCCTGTTTTGTGAACTACCACTGTGACAGTCATTAATCTGAATTAAAGAGTTAACTGTTTCCAAGCTTCCTGAAAAAAAAAAGGGAAAGCTTCCAAACTCTTGGCCTGTCTTGCAGAGTCTGTGCAGTTTTCAGCTTTGTATGCTAAAAATGGACATCTTTACAGCACATTCAAGCCTCTGGCTTGGCTGGTGTCAATCTGCGCCTCTTCTCTCCTGAGAGGAAGTAATCCGATCCATTCGAGCAAATTTCCGTAAACATGTTCCATTTCCCAACACAGGCTTCCCTTTTCCTTCGAATCACCACTGAAGTCATGCTACAATGCCCGACAAGAGGATGCGAGACATTTATGTCACCGACCGGCCAAAATTCAAGGACGAGGATTCCACGCAAAGGCAATGGGAAGGGACTGGAACAAGGAAGCTTTAAAAAGGAACAAGGTTTTAGAAAGATAATGTCAGGTAAAGTCATCCAAAAAGGGGAAAAATAGGAATGCAGAGGAAACTAAATTTCCTTAATTTGAAATCTTGAAAAGAAGGGTAATCCAACAGCAGGAGGAAGACACGCACTGATGAAAAAAAGCAGTTCCTCCTGTAATCCAAAGTACTTGAAATACTGTTTGTCACTTTGCCTGCTTGGAGTTATGCTTCTTCGGAAAGTGAAACCTTTATCGCCTCGTCCTGTCAAAGGTGCTATTAATACTCTCTGCATATTGACTGCAAAATTTCCCACCACTTTCTGTTTGCTCACACAATTATAACAGGCTGCTGTCCCACGCTGTGCTCATTGGTCATGTTTTAGTTCGGTAATTGTCAGGTGTTGAACTTGTAATTGTATCACACAAAAAACAGCCTCTGATTAACATGCTGAAAGACAAAACCAGTGACACAACAGTGAGGAGGGACGTGGGAAGAAAATGCATGCAGTCAGGGATTCATAGATATGAAAGCGGGAGCAGATGTGGGCTGGTCAGTGTTACACCAGCTCCTTCATGTCTGGCTTTAATTTCAAGCAGCACCTGCATCATATTTGCACTTCTGACATTAAAGCCACTTATTAATTCATATGTGAATCCAGACTATAAAACAAGGCTTGATTGCAGCCAATTGATTCGAGTCAAGATCAATGAGTCTTGTATGCTGAGCATTTTGATGAATTACAGACAGCTGGATGTGGGTTTTTTTCCGGCTTTTTAAAATGTATTTTTGTTAAAAACTTTACATGTATTGAATAATGCCGATCTGACAGGGGGACAGGGAAAAGAGGGAGATCAAAGAAAAAAAAACACCCCTAAAAGGAGAAAGATCGTTATAGAAAGAGAGAGAGAAGGAGATAGAAGAAAAACTAAAAGAAAGCTGGCTTCTATATCAAACATACAGATCACATGATACCCCTCTAAATGCAACAAGTTATTTCCTTTATTTTTACTGATCGGGGTCTGAGATACCCATGCCCTCTTTTAGCTGAGTTTCAGCTTTAAATTTTTTTTTTTAAATCACCGGGCCTGACATTTCTCATTAAAAAACCTGGCAGGATCTCTCATCAGATCCTCCTGGTGACCTCTTCCAAATCCTGCAGCTCTGTTGAGCTCTTGGAGCACAGATGTTCTCTTGAAAACGATCAGCTGGAGCTGTAAGTAAAACGGCCGTATTGAGGTCAAGTTCTTTGTTTTATGCAGAGCTGTTTCTGACCAGTCGTGAAGAGTTCTAATTCAAATTAGGACAATTATGTAATGACATATTGTGGACACAAACAATCAGGGAGCTTTTTTTGACAGACTTAATTGAATTGCTTGGTGTTATTCTGTTTAAAATAAATACATTAAATACATAAATAAAAGTAAAGCTTTAAAGTAAAGCTTTGAAAAAATAGAATCAAAACTGATGATAATGGTAAAGGAAGATATTCATTCCTTGATTGGTCAAAACATGATAAGCAGAGAGGCAAATGAGTAACACTGCGTGTATTGTTCCAGTAAAATACAATATTCCTCTATGTTCTATTGGGAAAATATGCGTGCTGTCCCTCAAAAGCGACTTTGACACTTGATACGAGCTTAAACCTTCGTGCCGACCCGTCACATCCCATATGGGAAACAACTCTCCCTACAGTAGCAGGGCACCCCCAGCAGGGCAGCTATGGGCCCCCAAAAAAGAAGGAAAAAAAAGCCTCCTACGGAGAACAGAGAGGGTCTGAGGCGCTCACTTGGCCTCCTAACTCCACAGATTTCAGGCTGATGGGATCTGATGGCATCTGTGAGACGCAAGAGATTTGATCCTACAACCCACAGAAGAAGAAAGGGCCGATAAAATAATAACACACTGCACATGCTCTTTTTAGCCATGCTGGACCATTCTGATACTTAACAGATGCCGATACTGTTGATTGGTCAGTGTTTTTGTCGAGTCATTCTCAATAAAAATGGAACGCAAGGAGAATATTAAAACCACATCACGAATTATTTCAAACTCAGTCTTTTCAAACCTCACAAACATAAAATTAAAACTTAAAAAACAATCCGATCCGACTCCTCTAAGGTGCTATTGTTCTTGGCAGATACATGGACCAGATTTTTTTTTTTTTTTATTAAACCCCCACTGTGACATCCTGCTTTAGATGAGGAGACTTAAAGGAATGCTAAAAATAGAAAAAAAAAAACAATGGAGATTCTTGAGTTAATCCCACTCCTCTGCTGGAATAAGTGTCTCATGAAATCCTTCAATGAGGTCAAAAGCTGCGGATGATAAGAACTGGTGCGTATGGGGAAGATCATCATCTAAACGTGAAAGCAATCCTCCCATCTGCTCGCTACCCCTTATCCCTCAATAATTTTTTGTCCTTCAGTCAGCACGTGTTTCCGTCCAGCAGGAGAGGAGTCATTTGTCTCATTTGGCCCCAAGTGTGGCGAGGCAAACAAAGGCCTGGGAGCATTTGTTTTCGACATAATCGCCATTAACAGGAAGGTTGTCAAATGTCAGCTGTCATGTGGCCAGAAGGTTCAAATCACAGGATGCATTCATTTAGTCTTATCTTCCTCATGAGACTCTTCAAGCTGTGATATCTATTAACCTTCATCATAAGTGCCACACACACAAGACAAAGAGCATGGAGAACCCAAATAAGTTCCGTGCGCCTGTGTGCATTGAAATGACAAGTGTGATGACACAGCAATGGCGCGGATCCCCTGGGAGTCGAAAGGAAGGGAATGAAGTGATTAAAAAGAAAAAAGACAAAAAGACGGTCTGGAAACAGAGGGAGGTAAACACGTGTGTGTTTGGATGCATAGGAGCTGGAAGGGAAGGAGTTGCTACACCCTGACCCGTTTTCTCCTTCAGGGGTCGTGTACAAGCCTGCCACAATGCTATCAGCTGTCCCTTAAGGTGCCTGCTGATGTCTGCTGAGATATAAGGTGATATATAGCTTTGATAAAGCCTGTAATTACTGGCCGTGAAGGCCACACTGCCTTGAGGGAAAGGAAAAGGGGAACAGAAAAAAAAAAAAAAAGGCAGGATGGAAGACACTAAGGTTGAGATGAGAAAAGGGTCAGTATTGTTTGATAGCACAAGTGCCTGCTCCCCCCGGCTATTTCACACAGTTGGAAGTAGCACTAGATACAGACATGTCGGACTGAGGATGAGCCTTATCTCCGAGCAATGAGCTCCAAAAAAATTCCACAAGGGAGAGGCGATGATTGCAGATATCACCGGCTGCAGCATGTGTGTACACACTATGCAAATGATGTCAAATTGTGCTAAATTAATCATTGGTAGCCAGTTTCAATTACATCGTCATTAGCCCACATCGCCTATAGGAGACATGTTTATCCAGAGGCCTCTGCACAGTCGTGACGTGCAGAGCACAAAGAGGAGCACAGCTACTGAAAGACATCCATTTATTTAATCCTGCCATGGCAAAGTGTGAGGCTACCTTCATTTCAAGATGCATTACAACAGGACTCACTAGCTCAATGACATTCCATTACTCAGAATCAGGGCACCATTAGCTCTCATTTAAAAGACCGAGATGGAACAAAACACCGTACCAAAGTAGCCCTTTATATACCTTTAGAAGTGTGCTAAGTTGGAACAGGTAGAGTTTGGGTTTGATAGCTGAATGTCAATGTGGTAATCTTATTGGCTGCTGGAGTGGGCAGATTGAGCTGCCCAAATGTGTATTGTCAGCTTGCATGAGGCAGGGCCTGTGATGGATGTAAGCCTGGCATACAGAGTCAGCCCACAGCAACGTGGCTCATCTTCAGACGCCGTGTGAATGCTAACTGCAGAGCTCGCCAGTCCCCACGACTTAACCGGTGCCAGCAGGAGAGGCAGGTGGAACACGCTCTAGTGGGGGTAAACGTTGCACCGCCCCAAAGAGGGGATTAACATGAGGACATTCAAAACGTGCTAATTAGTTTTTAATGTTCAAATTATTGGAACTAAAAAAAATACTCTTTTTTTTGTTAATATACCCTAAAATACTTCCTTAGATTTCCCTCATAATAAATGTGTCAGATTTCTTAAATCCCTAAGAAATCCAATGAAAGAAATTTGACTTAAGATATAAAATCAAATACAAAATATCTTTAAAAAAATCCAAATACATAGCAAGACGGAAACTGCCACCCCAGCCAATGGTTTTATATCTTGTGCTTTTCTTACACATCTCAGTGGCAAGACAGAAAATCTCTAATACAGGAGAATCATATCCAATGAAGATGGGAGCATCAGCTTTCCAGAGCACTACCAGCTTCAAATCAAACCGTCTGAATACAGGGACTGTGTTTGGCATCTTTCACAAGCAGTTTTGGTGTCTAAACCAACCTGTTTTTCATTGTGTGTGCTTAAAAAAAGTGTTAGAATTAGGAATGATGGCAAAAGAAGGGTGTTACACATTCAAGCAAAGCTGCCTGCACAAAACCAGGTGAAAAAACAGCACTCGCCACTCTTCTCTGTCCTTTTAATGAACGTTAATGGATTCATATGAAAGCTACCGGCTGTAACAAAACAACAGCATTTGTTGTCTCCACAGTGAAGAACACGCTGGAGCAGGCTACAATTACACCAAAGATCAGGGCGAAAATGTCTTGGAATAAAAAAAAAACGCTGAAGTATCTGAGAAAGGTGTCTCATGCTGCAGATACTGAATGAAATGCTGCAGTAAAAAAGAAGGCTGCCAATGTCAGGGACAAATAAACCAGCTAGGGAAGTTAAATGAGAAGTGACAATATACTACACTTCTTACAATTAATAATACGTTCTGTAGAAAAGGGCATCTGAGGACACAAAAAAAACAAAAACCAGTTGGTGGACGGCCTTGACACCACCCTGCGGTGAAAGTGTTAGCTCCTGCTGTTTGAGGCCTACAGCTATAACTCCAACAATTACCGTTATTACAGAAATGACTTAGATAAGTAATCCTTTCAAATTGCATCCCACTGTCTGAAATATGAAAACTAAGAATATCCCCACAATGACTGGAGACAGCTTGGGTGCCGAAGACCTGCTGTGCTGTAATGGAATTCAGGTCAGTTGACAAGTGAAAAGCTTATTCTTTAAACAACATACTTTCAACGTCTAATTAACCAGTCAGTTTTTAAAAAAAAATCCTCTTTTTTGTTCTCATCATGAACATTATTGGACACTTGTGATATCGTTGTAAAAACCGTGTGACAAATACATTTATTTTTATTCTTTTTGTTTTTCTCACTTCAAACTCCTCAAACTCAAGTAGAAAAAAAGTTCATCTATAAAATGAGTCAACTTCTTTATCTACTTCCATTTTCTAGTCCACACTTTAACCAAGAGATTTTAAAACTCATTAAAAATCCCAATTACATGCAAAATCTGGATACTATATAACACATTGTTATATTGTTTGGAGAGTTCCAGTGAAGGTGCATATATAGAAACAGCAGGACAAACAGAAGCCAGAAGAGAGAGTCAGAAGGAAAAACAGAACCAAATGTAATCTTAATAAAAGAGATTAGTTGCATCGCTGTTGATGGTAACTTATCGGAAATGTTGAAAAAAATAAATACATAAAAAAAGGAAAGTGAGGAAAAACGTATTAAGATTTTCTGAGCAAATGTAATGGCTGAAAGTTGGATGCATCTGAGTGGAATCTAAAAAGAAAAGGACTGCAAAAAAAAACAAAGGTGTCCATCAAAGTTGTTTTGAAAGTTGTTCATTCATAGAAGCTATTTTCACATTACTATTTCTGGGAATTATTTAAAAAAAAGACTAACTTAAAATATGTAAAACTTCAACTTGTGACTTATCAAATAAATTACTTTCTTTGTGGAAATCACTTACTTCTGCTCCCGTTTTCTTTTTAAACACTAATGAGCTCTGACACGTCTGCTTAGCAACGGCTCTGTGAGCCCAACCACGAAAAGGTTGGGGCTAACGAGTCTCTGCTTTTCCACTATCATTTCGCTCCATGACATGAAACTGTGTCACCGCACCTGCAAATATTGTTGGAACCTCTAAGCCGATCACTTCTGTAGTATCCATCTCTCTCTGCACCTTCAGTTCTCATTTAATACCACCCACACCTTTCTCCCACTTAATCGCTTCCTCTCCCAAGACAAAGTGCTCTAGCCCTGAATTGAGTTGTAGTTATCTTTGAGCATCATTTAAACACCCCCAGTAGCAATGAGATGCTAAAAAGATGGACTTCTTCACAGTATTTTATGTTCACTTTGGACCTGGCAATTCATTTCTGCAGGGATTTTCAGTTTGAGTGGGCAGCTAGGAGAACAAGAGAGCTACAGGGTGCATCAATTATCTGACAACATGTTTCCAACTACCTCTTTTAACCGTCAGCTGCTTTTCACACAGCTGATTATCTGAACTCTATGCTACCAAACGGCAAAGCAAAGAGTAATTGTTTGATAAAGCTGAAAAGTCTATTAGTATTCACAAAAGGGGGCATGTCCAATGTGGAACTAAAGCTCTGGAAATAAAAAAGAACTGGACATACTCTCAGCTTTGAAAATAAAGTGAGCAAGGAAAAGTCAATGTGGAGGAGCAATTTAGATAAAGTCCATCCTTTCAGAGTGCTCAAGGGTGTTTTGACCTCAAAGGAATGAGTAACCACACTAAGAATGATCCCAGTTTGGAGTTTTATTCTGCTCCTAATGCAGCAATACGTCAACAAAGCAGGCACAATATTCACACCACACTCCCCTTGGAGCTTTGCATTTCCAGAATGCAGACTACTTAGTTAAAAACCACAAACTTATGTATATATTACCCCTATGTTGGCAATCAATTACACAGCAGAAGCCAAATGTGGCAACACTAAACTCTGTCTGTCCTGAATAATGGGTTTCTATGTCCCGGTTTCTACACAACAGGGTCATAACTCTGAGAGCAAGGCTCACATCTGGAAACAACACTCATGAAGCACAAGTTGTTTGGATAAAAAACTGCAATAATTTAAAGATATTTAAGTGATTTCTCATGGTAAGAGATTTGTGTCAGAGCAAACTAATAACTGGAATAGGTTTGCAGGTCTAAAAATATTTGCATTAGAAGTTGTTAATGGATGAAACTCAATTCTTTGTTTTTGTTTTATATGGGCCGGAGCAGGAGAAGGGATGCTTTTTGTGATCATTTTTTTACACTTTCTACTTATGATATGAAGCAGAAACTCAAGGGCAGGTCCAAGACCAGTCTCCAAACTCAGAAATATCAACATATTGTGTGGAGAATGTCACATTTTCTAACATTTCCATACGTGCGAGGTGCGTCTAATCAACAAAACGTCCCACAGAGGGTGCGTCAAATCTGATATCAGCAGACCTCAGGTGTGAGTAACAGCGTCGCTCATTAACTGCAGATCTGGTGATTATGTTTTCAAGAACTCCCCCCAACCAAATCAGACAGAGCTACTCAAGTCAATTAGTGAGCAGCATGGAGGAACATTCGCACACGTGTGTTCACTTTCATAGACGGGAGCAAAACCATATCCTTGCGTATTTGTTGGTAAAGCACTGGGAATTTTATCTGTGAAAGGAGCTACACAAATAAAGTTCACTTACTTTTTCCCATGTCAAACTCAAACTTCTGTCATGAGTCATGCACAATGATACTGTATCGTTGTGCACATGTACAACATTGTGCGCAGTATCAGCACATTAACTTTCAGCAGATTGTGCCATTTGTCCCCTTCTGAAAATGTAAATGGCCTAGCATGTGATTTAGTTAATGTTTGGTAATAAAACGCTGGCTGGCAAGAAGGGATGATGGGAAAGTGGTCTAAGGTCATGTTATATAAGCCTGATATAACTGAATGCATTATCTATGTGCAACGTTACCTCTGTGACAGGGTGGTAGAGATCTTTGCTAAACCGTTACCAGGTACTGGCGAATTCTAAACCTCACCTACATGAGGTTGAATAAACAGGAACACAGTGGGATGTGGGGCTCATAAAGGACTTGTGACATCACGGCTCCAGCCACAATGGACCTTTTTGTTGTCTTTCAGTATTGAATGATTTCCCTCCTTACCTCTGAGACATGATCTTGTACGCATCTGGAAGGTAACACCGCGTGTTCTCCATCTGCGCCGGGTCAGCATCGCAGATCTTGTCGTCGGTGCGGCCGTAGTTGGCGCTCTCGATCATGATGACGTCTGTGCCCGGGCAGCGGAGCTCGATGGGGTAGCTCTCACACGACAGCTCCCTCCTCACCACCGCCATGGGGATGGGTGCTCGACTGAAAGCTGCAACGGACACAAAGAAAAATGAAAAAAAAAAAATCAATCGACCATTAACTTCTCCGGCAACTTTGTTTATTTTTTTGAAGGTCTCCGTGAAACTTAACCTGGGAATTAGGATGAGTTGAGACCTGAATATTAATTTTGTTTATTGATGCCAGAAAATAACAGAACAGATGGGAGGACCTGCAATCAAAAGGTTTGAGGCTGGGACATATGTGAAGAGTTTATCCACCTTTGTGTTACGGGCGGATGGGAGTGTGGGAGTATGAAAAACATCATAGCAGCCCTAGAAAGGCCAGGAGTTGTGGAAGCACATGACTGACACAGATCAAACAGAAGGAAATACTCGGTTTTTGGCTGTTAAAGAATAAACCGCACATTTCTTGCAGATTCACTCGTTGAGTAGAAATACAGAGGCAAAAAATTTCCTTAAATTGTTCCAGTTTCCAATAAAAACTGAATCGCTGTGATGGTGTTTTATTTAAAGTGATACAATGAACTTCAGTTGGCCAACACACAGGAAAAAAAGGCAGTAGGTCGAGGAGTGCTGCTGGCCCAAAGCCAAAAGTAGGAGAGACAGTTTGGCTTAAAAATGTACTGTTTACTGCAGAGCCAAAATGGCTGGGAGGGCTGTTGGACGAGTCAGCGGACGTCTGTGGGTCGCTGTTTTGCTGCTCCCTTGACAAAAGGATACGCGTGCACGCCCACGAATGTCTGTGGAGGCTCAAACTGGCACACGAACGAGCAAGTGTGTAGGAGACTGGGGAAGTTCAGCGTTTACAGCCGGAATAAAAAAAAAAAAAGAATGAACGTGGAGGATAAACATTGGCCTCAGTCATGGCAAGGTAACTGGGCCAGTTAAGGATTTTATAAACATCCTTTCAGAAGTGAGTCTGGGCTGGGAGAGACACATTTGTATGATGTAGAGAACAGAGACAAAAAAAGGCCAAGGGGATGTAAATGACAGGAAAATGAATATGGGGATTCATTGTCACATTTATATGTGGGACATCGGAACATCATCAGCTTTATGCTGAAGCCACTGCAAACTAAAAACTCCAGAACAGAAAACTCAATGGACTGAACCAAAGAAAAAAAACAGCTGGGTAAAGCTGTGACTGCCTCACCAAATACACTGAAGAGGAACAATATGTGTGGGTGAAGCATAAAGAATAAAAAATACTATACTTTAGTCTCACATTATTTTATTTAATACAACCATGACACCTTTCATCTAATTCTTTCAATACGTTGTGTCAAGTGGTAGATTGTTGTGTAATAAACTACTCTGCCTGAAATGTGTGAGGTGTGCAATTTTCTATCATTACTTTTTTTCTCACCCACACAATCTTCCTGTTTTATGACACGCTTTTGATTCAGGCTACGGAAAACTACCGTTTCAGATGCCTCTTGAAGCTGTAACAGTGATCATTTTCTGAAGGAGTTTTGTCCAGTTCTGTGGTGGCTCAAATAGCATGTTTCCATACTTGAACCTCCTCCTGGTTCTGCTGTTTTATTGAGGTTTCACTGGCTGCTCGTGTCTAATTGCATATCTTAAAACTGTGCGGCGCAACAATGTCAACCCGACTCTTTGTGTGATCTCATACTGACTGGATGATGCTGAGATCAAGGCTCTGCGGGGGGACTCAGCCATCTGTTGCAGAGCTCTTTATTCTCATGCCTTCCTGGTGGCATTGCATGATTGATAAGAATGTAAATATATCAAGTGCCAAAAAACCCTTATGCTGCATTTTTCATTACACAGGAATTGGTGAGCGACTTGGCCACAGAATCTAAACCACTGACACTTTATTTAGCAAGCCAGGTAACACATTCTCCCTGCAAATAAACACAGCAAACACAAAGACCAACGCTGAGGTGAAACAACAGTGGAGGACTCTCATTATCGTGTCATTTAATTTAGTCTCATACATCATTCAAACCCCAAATCACTAAAGTGCACTTGCTATTAAAACATCACAGATTGGAATAATTGTATCCAATGTGGTGATGAAAGCCACCAATTATCTTCCTCTTACTGGCAAGATTAATTCTGCCTTCTAAACAGAACTTGTGTGGATCAAACCAAACTTCTCTAAACAGACAATAGCTTAGAAAGACAATGATGCGGGTTGACACAGGCAGGTGTATTTAAATGGGGGGAAAAAATGAATTTGATTTTTAAAAACGGGATAAATGCCATTTATGTTTTTGTGATTGGTCTTCTTATAAAAGCTGCTGAACACAAGGTCAAACAAAACAAAAAAGGGTAATGATGATTGTTTTTTATTCAAAACTTTGAGTCCTTTTTCTGATTGACGGCCTCTTTCTTGGGTCATCAAGCTAAAACAAGGTTTTGATCATATGCCTTTTCTTCAGGTGCAACACAAATCTATCTAGGATTTCTATTGAATTATTGTGTCCAACTGACAACAGTTATAGTATTTATCAAATATGTAATAAAAGGTTGTTGCTGTTTTCTTAAACCCCAAAAAAAGTATCTCAAATTTGTCCTTCATTAATGTTTCAACAGGCAGACGAAAAAACACCTTCAAGATCAAACTCGGGACATTTTTGAAGCGCTGGATTTAACAGACCTCAAAACCTTTTCATACTGTAAACACGCAAACTGCCCGCATCCCAAAAGAAGCATTAAAAAAACATCAGAGAACACGACGCCATCAGCATGGGCAGCAGCAATCCCCTAATGCAACCCAGCAAAAGCATGCCAGTGATGTCTCAAATTACCCAGCGAGTCAACAACTGTAAGTTTAATTACATCTGTGGCTGTGGGTGGTGATTGATGGAGCCGTATTCCTCAGGTAGGCCAGCAAGCAGCGAGTCCCATTTGCACAGGCAAAAGGGATTACCTGTGCACATGATGGTCGGACCCAGAGAAAAATAAAAATTAGAATCTAAAAAAAAAACAAAAAAACAAAATGGAATCTGAATTTGTATGTTCTATGCACTTCACCTTGGTTTCTTTCCTCTGCAGCTAGGACGTCAGAGGTGTATTTATATGCGCCACATATCTCTTTTCAGCACTGCAGATTCTCCCTGGATAATTCTTTTGACAAGTGCAATCCAGAATATGAAAAAAGGAGGCAGGAGAAGTAGCAAGCAAACGGTAATGGTCACAAAGGATTCTTCCATACCGTCATGCCAATTTTTTATTTTTTTTCCCTTTTCCGTCGTGATGCCTCAAGTCACATAATTTACAAATGAATATTTCAGGAAATGCGGTTACACACCAAAAAAGGGAAAGAGAAAGGTCAAAGAGGGAAAATGGACATTTGGAAAATGTCGCTCCCGCAGAGCTTTAACAAGCACTCCAAGGAAAAAGGCCCCGGTGTTCTGATTGTACGCTTGCTAATGGTGAATAAGAAGGAAGAAATTATCCTCCTAAAAAGCTCAATCTGAGGGCGCTGACACTGACACAGCACAGACCTGCCGTTGAACCACGATCATCAAAACTGTGTACAACATGATTTGGAGCAAAGCTTTTACCGTCAAATGATGCAAAAGGTTGTATGATGCAATAGATTTCGAAAACCAGATGTATCATATATGATACATGTAGCATCATAGGGTTAAAAGTCATCACTAATAAAGCAACGACCTTGTGGGGCTTTTTTATTATTATTTTTTATTTCATTTCATCTCCTCAGAAAAAAAAAAATGACATGGAAAAGCAGTCAAGGTCAACCACTACACACACTTTCAATCAGCCCGGGTGAAAAAGCCACCATCTTTCAAGTAAACAGCTGCCAGGGACATGTTAAGAAAAAAAAAAAACTGAGACCGCTGCTTTAAGTTCCTCAGAGCTTTGCTGAAGTGCATTAGCTCTGACAGGGCCGATATTTTCCCAATAACCATCCATTGAAGGAGGAGACTTTGGAAAGCATAAAGGCAGGGCTTTGACTGCGTACTTTTTCGCACTGCTTCGTCATGATGTTTGTAAGATGCTAATGAAATCTGCATTACCAGCTGAAATAAGGTGGTAGCGTATGTTTTCTGGGTCGTGCTATTATTTTCTAGATGCAACCAGGTAGTTTAATCTATGACAGGCTCGGCATCAAATGGAAATGTGTCGGTGAATGAATTTAAACAGCCCAAAAGAAATGTTGATGCACACAGTGGAGCAGGAAATACTCTCTGGACTCCAGAATCTCTTAGCTGTCACTTTCTTTGTTGCTTCCAATTTGTAACCTCTACGACTGTTCGCCGCGTCAACCACTGCGTGTTCTTTATCTTTTACCAAAGATGCAAAATGAGCCCCAGATAATTCTCCTATCTCCCTGTGCAGCAGATTAATACAGACAGATTTAGGTAAAAACTCATTATTACACATGTTTTATTTGCATGCACTATTTAGTGGGAACAAACACAAAGTAGTGGAAGATAATAATGTAATTTGGTAAATAAAAAAAATGAAAAAATAGGAAACTTAAAGTGCATTTATTACAGTACATAACTAATGTAAAAGTAAACATGGGCCACACAAGCATTTCACCTGCATGCATTTGCATAAATACTGCCCTAATTTTAAATACCACCATTGATCAGGAATACGTTTAGAATTTAATTCTAAGAGGAGGAACTGTTTGAAAGAAAAATACTTTTTTTTTCTCCACTTACCCAGATCAGCAAAGTCAGCTACACATAAATAACCTCCAAACCATAGTGGAAAACATTTCCTAAGTTAAATATATAGGTCCACAGGACATCTGCTTAAAAAGATTCTAGCAAAGTTCCAAACATGTTCCCTGTAAAGTGGAAAATAAATGTTAGGTGTGGGATATACTCTGCTGTTTTTTAAAATGGGGTGTATTTCCATAGGAGGCAATTTAAACCGAAAACATTATATGCGCATGTGGGCGGAGAGGCTGCATTCAAATGCACTCTGACTTCATTGAATTAATGTAAGATAGATGGAATAGAGCGAAGGAGATGGTGAAGGAGCTGATTCAACAGATCAAATGTCTCGTTTTCCTCCGGGAACCACCGGATGGGTCCAGCCCCCGGAGCTAGTGATTAATTAGCACATGAATCTGGACCCAGTTATTTGATTAGGCCAATGGGAAGCTGTCACACCAACTTCTTAGTTTGCAACAAATGACAAAGTGGTGGCGGTGGAAGTCTGGAGGAAGTTTTTTTGCAACAGCAACAAGGGGGAAAAGTCTGGGGGGTGTTAAAACATTTTTGTTTTTTTATTATTGTTTATAATGCATGGAGGATTATTCATCTTGAAGTAAGATGCAGCTCAGGCAAATTTTTCTCCCAAATAAATTACATGTACACATGGCCTGAGGCAGGCAAATCTCAAAGGCTTTTTACAAAGAGCGCAAAATTAGCCAGGAACTGAACTTTGCAGATCGAGTGTTTAAGAGAACAGAATTAATAAAACAATGTTTTTGCTCCATGTGAAAATCATGAGACTGGAAAACTGGTTCAGTTGCTTTTACTCCTGGTGCTCGGGCAGCTTTGCAAAAAAGTTCCACATTTTGAAAGAATACTCTAACTCTTCTGCTTTACGGGAACAGGTGCACCGCAATGGCAGATAACACCTTTGTAATGATAAATTCATGAGCCCACAAGAAGAAGGATCATGTCAGACTTTTTGAATCTACTTGATGGCTTTTGACACTTTGACCAATCATGCTGCTCAGCATAATTAGCATTACTCATTGTGACAGGATCCAGATAGCCATTCAACACACGGAATGAACTAACCATTTGTTATGCTTCGACTTGCATTGGCTGACATATATTTGAGCGCGCATTAATTGGCAGCACACCACGCATTTGCAAATTCCAGCAGAGGGGAAAGACTGATGGTGGGTTTTTGCGGGGTGGCAATGTGCAAGTGTGGATTTCAAACTGTCAGTCAAGGGCTCCATGATGCCTGAAAGGAAATTAGCTCGTCAGTGTTAACAAATTACCACAGAGTGATATTGGGATAGAGATGCAGTAGAGTTGTAGCAAACTAATGCAACTTAGAAATCAGGCTGCTAGCAGTGAGTGTTCCTTTTTTTTCCTTTCAAAAACCACTTGAAACATTAATCTGAAGAAATCCACAGATAGCAGAGAAGTGCTTTTCCTTTCGTACTGCAGTCATGTATCAGCATAGTTAAAGTTAATAACTGTGAAAGTTAATAAATTGGTCAATTCTAAGTGGAGAGGAATCTGCAGAGCACAGCGATATCCTTTCCTCGTTGATATTTTTCCAGTCGGAAGATACCTCGTGTTTGCAGATACTCTAACAACAAATACAAGTCCCTTGGCTTCACTCCATAAAGGTTTGATTCACATACTTAAAACACAGAGGTGAAGTATCTCTCCATCCAGCAGGCACATCTGTTTAACTAATCACCACTTGATGTTATTAAGCATGTGAAAATGACAAGGAAAGAAACACAGGGCAGTCAAGTCTTTCATTAAGGTCCTAAGTTTAAACACACATGCATAAGCAAATAACATCAGTTCAAAATGGGGTAAGATGGGCTGCAATCTTTAGATCTTCCTTTTTTTATTTCAGAAGTTGAATAAATTACATTTCTTCTTTCAAAGATCTAAAGAAGAGAGGGAGGCATGTCTTGCTTTTTATCAGTAAAGAGGTGCAATTTTAGATGGTCAAAAGCCGGAGGTTCCAGCAGCTTATGACTGCGAGATGGGCTTTGTTCAGCTCCCATCGTGTCTGACATCGTTTTGCCATTTGCTCCTTTTCGATTGCATCTCCCCCTCCTCCTGCAGCTTCTCTCTCTGTCCTATAACCCGCCCACATGTGCCGGCATCACTCAAGGGAACAGCTCAGCCAAGACTAATGCACCTTGGCCCCCACCTACTGTACAAAGCCTCCTAGGCTCAAATGCACACAATCCTTGTCACACAAACACAAACACACACATACAAATGCAGCTCCCAGAGCAGACATGACTCAACATGCCCCTTTAGTAACACATGCCCTGGTAGTAATTGAGGTCAAAGAGAAGAAACAACAGGCTGATTTTTGTCTTGTGTGTGAGGAAAAGAGGTCTTTTCCTCACTCTTCTTTTGCTCCACATTATCTGATAGGACAGCTCTGCAGCATACTGGGGGATAGGGTTAGCTAAATGAACCTGGGTAAATTGCATGCAACTGCGATAAGGCGGACAGAAGCTCAGACCTCGAGCAGAACACGGAAAAAAATCAATATAAAAAAAAAAAACAACAGGAAAGAATTATTAATTAGGTGTCATTATTAGGACATATTACCCTTGAAACTGTTTACAATATCTTCCTTTAATTTTCCCCCAAATTCCACGTGAGAAATGTATGCTGAAATATTATAAAAAACTTCTTTCAATGGCTGTAAAATCAAAATATACTGCAACCATTAGATATTTAAATTGTTCTACAGGGTTATTAACAATCACTTGATGGTGAAAAAAATTCAAAGGGATATTATGATCCTAACATGATAAATTAAGACCTTTTTTGGAAGAGACTTGAAGGCAAACATCAGTGTTAGTGTATTCTCTACCAGTCCATCTCCTGTTGTATTTTAGAAAAAAAAAAACATTCACTTAAGCACTCCAGTGCATTCATTCATTGCCATAGCAACACATGGCATTGTTGAAGGTCCTTTCACAAAATATAGCGCAAAGTGATGACAGAATACTTTGAAAAAATGTGTTCTCTTGTAATGAAATGGAAACCAGGCAATATCAGAAACTGAATAGATCCCTGGGGCTCAACTTATTATAGCTATATTAATAGTGCAATATTGAGAGCAAATGGAGCTGAACTCCAACACTAACACACTGGCCACCAGGTTAGTGCCACAGCAGCTGCCGCAACAAAACTGATAATGACTTCCTGTTTTTGACACAAGCTGATTTGTGTGTCTGTCGAACCGGGCGATGTGCATGATAAAAAAAAAAAGCCCTTAATCTTACTAGAGTCAATTTGTTTGATACAAGAGCAAATTGAAATCCACCATCGTGCTTTAGTTGCACACAACAGTGAGTAATTTGATGTGGCCTGATAAAAAACAAAGCCTGTTTCCCACCTGAAACAGGCAGAAAGGCAGAAAAACATTTGACATAAAACAGCATATTGAATGTTGATTAAATCTCAGGATGAAATTTCCTCATGGGTTTTTTTTGTTTGTTTGTTTTTTGGCCTTATTCAATTATTTTAGTTTATGTCTCTTGGAAGCAAGGGCAAGAATTGCTTCCCATTTGAAGACGAATACAGGAAATTTAAGCACTCTCTTACAGCTTTCGTTATTGTTTGCACTCCATTTTATCAAAAGTATCCTCGTACTAAGAGCCCGCTCTTTGAATTCCTCTGGACTGAAATGTCTTCTGCAGCAGAGCACCTTTAGAAATTAAACCAATTCTCTTTCTTACACTCCTCTGAGAGCAGTTTTCAGAGGCGTTTAATATCCCTGTGCAAAAAGCATGAATTAATACCAATTAAAGCTTGGTGATGCAGTGTTTACTTACATAATGATGAACAAGAAACTATTCTAATGACTAAATTAAAACATATTTTCATGTATACTGCATGCATGCGTTGTTTCTTGGTTAACAAAGGCATTGCTTTATTTTGACATTAATAATGTTAAAAGTCAGTTTCATAATATAAAGCACTGGAATTTAGTTTTCACTAATGTACACCATGATTCCCAAGCTTCCTTCTACTTTCACATACACAGTGGATGGCTAAATTCTATATGTAACATAGTAAATCCCCAAAGTGCAGAGTATTTTCTAAAAGGTTTTCGAATGAGTAAAGAAGCATCATGAGAACACAAAAGCAGCTAGGAGTCGGGGGGTTGCCCTACATACAGTAAGAATTCAATGTGTGTTGCAATTTGATGTACACGATGGCATCAATAGATTAAAAGCTGTACTTAATACCAGCTGGCTTCTTTACTCTACCCACCCCCCCAAACCCTTTTGTGATGTGTTAGTTCTTACATGTGCTTTCATAGACCATCCAAAGGTGCTTTTCTCTTGGGAACATTGGTGTCTGACACACCTACAAGCAAAGGTGATGGATTTCAGTGATGGCAATTTTTTGATAACCCCTCCCCCCCATCTTGTTCTGATCGACCTCATTCAACCCGAGCTTAAATCGCAAGTTCTTTTATAATGTGTCAGCCTGTCCAGGAGGATAGTAGACAGAGGACCTAAAGACCTTATTGTGCTAAACCGCAGCAAAGCTAAATGCTAAGCTGTGACATGCTGTAGCAAAAACGCACAAATGGAAGGAAAAGGGGCCGTGTGCATGATGTATAAATCGATTTGAGAAGAAAGAAAACATAACTAAAGAAAAATTAGCTAAAAATGTATGCGAAAAAAATGAGACAGAGCACTAGTGCTGAAAATGGCTGCAAAAGGTGACTCCTTAACCACCCACAGAGTGTGAAGCAATTCCATTCTGCATGTATGCAATGAAGATATTGCTGCTCAAATTAGCCTGGGTGGCTACACTACATCTAAGACACAGAGAATATGATGTCCTTTGATCGTCTCTTCCTCTCCATTCAGGATGACAGGTATCAGACGCGGGGTTATTGTGCAGAGATAATGAACACTGAATATGTATGAAGCAATGTGTGCGTGGTTTTTGCGCAGCGAGTCATCTGGCTATAACTTGCATGTGGCATGCTGGAATCTGACATCAGGCAAAAGAAACGTGGAATGTGAGATTTGGGCAAAACAAGCCAAGCATGGTTTCCCACAAACAGGTGCGGAGATGCAATGTGTGACACGGTGTCATTCCGAGGAAAGCTGGCACCTCGAATAACAACTAATTTATTTTGTAAATCTGTTTCTGGGAAACACAAGCTTCAGTGGTTGCATATATTATTTATAATAAAAAAAACAGCTGCTGCAAACAACTGCAGGACTCTAAAACATGCACCACAACCATCAACTGAGTCAACAAGATAAAGTTAGCTCAAGTATTCACGGATGCAGAAAAGTGAGAAAAATGTATTCATGGACATGATTCATTGTTTTTAAGATAGGTAAGGGTACATATACCTGCACTTGGCAAACAGTGGATACCTTGTGTTTCATGAAATCTGAAGATAAATGTTGCATTGAAAGTGAAACCGTTTTTAATGTCTGATGTAAGTATTAAAGGAAGGTTTGAAACCACCCCTCGCAGTGCTAGAAAATGGGAACCTTGAGTTCTAATTCATTAAAATATGTTAAAGAAAAATGTTACTGAGATTTAGTCTATAAGTTTAAGTTACAACTTTACATTCAGTGATCATAATTTTTCAGTTCATCAGACACAAGCTTGTAATTTATTTAAAGCGGATTTCAGGAAAGCTCCCCCATTTGTGATAAGAAGAGTCAATGTTTTAGACCAGCTTTGACACTGTCCATTGATAGATCCAAACCCACCTGTGGAGCCCTCAATTAAGGTTGTAAAACATACTGTTGGGGTCACAATATAATAATAAGAATGACTGCAATACTTAGAACTGCTCTTACAGTTTCTGAGAAACTATATTTTTAAGAAAATATAATCTTGTGAAGATTAGCGAGATGTAACTCTTGCTCTCACTGCAACTGTGGGAATAAATGTAATAAAAAGGAAAGCTACTAAAAGTTCTTAAGCTTCTAGCGCCTGTTAACTTCAATAGATTCCGTAAGAGATTAAAAGGTACTCGCACTCCCATGTGCCTAATTTATGAGAAACGTGTCACATGGGAGCTTGGGATGGAGAGCATAATCTCCCAGTTATGGGGTGGTCCTTGTTGAGTTCCACCGTGAGCACAATGCAAAATAGTCCCCATTGTATGCACAGAGCTGACATACAGCTGAGAAACATCTGCACTGGGACTCTAAAATCGGCACACCATATTGCCCGATGCTGTTGCCTGCTGTGGAGTGACATCGCTCACTCTGCGTCTCTGGTTTCAACCCCTCTCCCGAGTCCATCTCATGCCAGAGAAAGAACTCTATTATCACGGTGAAAGAAGATATCCCTTTAACCCCCACCCCACCTCTTCCCACTACCAAATGAGGGGCAGTGATCACAGAGGTAGAGTGTGTCTGCGCGAGTGTGTTACATGTGTGGAGAGTGGAAGGAAAGTGGGAGCGCACCACTCGGGAATGTGCACCTGCAATTTTTCTCATTTGACACAGTTGGTCTTTTGTAAGGTCTAAGCCACAGGGAGATGTCTGCGAAAAGTTATGGCTCCTGTGCTGCACTTCAACCTCCGAAAGAAATACATCTTCAATATGGTATTCCACATCCAAGATGGGAATGTGTCAGTGTCTCAAATCGGTAGAAAATAGTCAACACATGGTCAGTTTGGCTCTAAACAAGAAGAGTGTTACCGTTTAAAATCTATTGGGTCCACACAGAGTTTGAAAGCAGAAGCAGCGCAATACATTGCTTTATATTCACTGAGTGTTTGCAGCAGCATGTTACAGTGTGAGGATCCGTAAAAGGCAAGAAAATACACATGTTCACGAGAGAAGAAGCCATCCTTTCTTCTTGAGCTGATTCGATACAGTACTTTGCTCTAACAAGACTTTAAAATCATCACTATCTTCACTACATTCCAGTAACTATACTGCAAACTGAGTGATAAAGACAAAAATATGAATCAATCTGAATTAATCCAGAGCCATAAATTTATGTGGAGAAAATAAACAAAAAAAATATAAATTAAATTCAGAGTATACCCTATACTGGTTGATTTAATTTATAAAAAACTAGCTGGCAAGATTGAGGAAAAACTAGTGGGGAAAACAAAAAACCCACCATACAACAAAACACCTGAAATAAATATATCTAACAAATATAAAACATGTAGAGATAACAGCAGCTGTAAGGTAAAGCTCTTTGGGCCAGGACATCAGTGATCCGTGGCCTAAACTGATGACCCCTCCCATGACTCACAGATGTGGTGAAAGACTCAAAGCAAAGTGGAACCCCATAAGCTTTCCCACTGTGCATCTGCAGAGGATTGGTAGGGGCCAATAAGGAAGATTTGTGTCTCAATGTGTGGGAGGGATTGAGAGAAGGGAGATAAAGTAATGGAGTGGGAGAGTGCATGTCTGCATGAGCTGAAAGAGAGGTTCAAAATATAAATGAAAAACCAGAGTGTATTTCCAACCAGCATAAGGAACTGGAAGCTTGACCTTGGCATTCTTCCAAACAGGGAGGGCACGCAAAGCTTCTAGCATTACTCTCAGGCTATCCATTCCCCTCCGTGCTTCCTTTTATTTTAATGAGAGCACAATTAATAAGGAAATGGACCAGCTTCCCATAGGAGGCCTGTCCCTAAACAATGGATGCCTTCTTTTGTCAATGGACGTATTGAATTCCTCTAGTGGGCCACTGGGCCATGTTGAAGGCCATCTCTAGTATCGCCCCACCCAAGCTCACACCACTGCCTCCCGGTTTGACTCTCCTCCTGCTCCTCCTCAAGGTCTCATGGGCTGATCTGTGCCACTGTATCATCCGATACCCCACCGCGTTGGATCCAAATGCAGACTTTACAATTCTTTGTATTGACTCTCTGAGGCCCAATCACCATTTAGCGTGCATGCTTGGTTTCTTCAATGACAAATCCTCGGGCTGAGAGAACAGGGTTGCACGCCATCCGGCCCATAATTAGCCTGTTGCATCTGCATTGAACTTTAGTTCAAGGCAAAAAAAAAAATAAAAGATAGAAAGAAAGAAATATCTGAACAAATTCAATTGTACCCTTGTACTTTGTGTGCTGTATAAGCAGAAAATAAGATCAAAAGGAGCACAAGCTAATTAATCCTTTACTCATTTTTGTTTCTAAATGATCCCCCTTTGTTGGTCAAATAAAAGTGATATTGCTGCATCCCATCTTCTCCTTTAAATAAAATAGGGCACCTGTACTTTACTTTGAATTTGTTTGATGTTCTCAATCACTCCTGAGGTTTAACGCAACACAAAATGCCTTACGCACCACAAAAGTACAAGATGATCGTTAGACCAAGCCTGTAGGTAGAAAGCAGATTTTTATTGTGCTGAACTGTACATTCATAAATCAACATCACCATCAAGACAGGCTTCTTGCTTTGGCGACAGGGAGTCTTTATGCAATGTATTAATCAACAGAAAGTGCCAGTGTATGTGGGCTGGAGTAAAAGGAACAGCCCTCCTCTGTTAGCTCTTGTGTGGTCCTTTAAGCAACACATTGCGTAAGCTGAAGTCAACATTCACAGGCTCCCAGAGAGCCCCCATTGAAACAAGATCTGCTGGTCTCAGTGTTGCAGTCCAATGCCAAAAACACTACAACTTGATCAATAGTCTCCTTGATGTGAGATAGAGTCAGAGTCAGATAGAGTGAGGTTGCATGACTAACAGACTGCTAAATAGACTGCTAGCTACCTTATAGCCAGATAGAAGCCGGGCTGGTCATCGGATAGTTGTAGTTGATGTTTAAGTCCACACAGGGCATTTGTGTGTCCGCGGGGAAACCCTAATCTTTTACCCTCTTACGTGGTAGATGTTCCCTGCAGTCCAAATATGCAGCTCTTCGGATTAACACAGGATTAAAAAAAGGTGAATAAGAAACAGTGTTTAAGTTCTTGCATTAGAAAATGTTTACTGCCTTGGTTACCGGACCCCATGGATTTAAAAACGCACTGCGAGTCCACAAAGTCCGTGTTACAAAAAAATAATAAAAAAGATAAACAGAAAACAAACTTGAATCTCAGTGATTGAGACATTCTAAATATTAAGGCCAGTTTGAAATTATTCATGAATTTTAAGCCACTTTTACAAGAAGTGGGTCAAGACTTCTGCATAAATTATTGAGTTAATGGCTCAAATGAGACTATTTAAAAATACCATTTGCGTAATTTTTGGCTCAGAAGGACACATGGCATACATGTACTTAACGCGTCACGTGGGGCTCAGCAGGGGTGTCAGAGTGGCCCTCTCAAAAGAATCCAGCTCACCTCAAATGTCTTTTCATACAGAGAATTACATCTCCCTTTCAACGTTTTCAGCATTTCCCTCCTGTGACAAAAGCCAACAGTAAAAAAAAATTATCTGAAATGACTTTGTAGCCCTCATTATGTACAATAAATAACCTGATTTGATATAACTGAAACAGACAAAGCAGAGAAAAAAAACAACTCATTCCTCAGAGAGAGAAATGCAACACCGAAAGATTGAAATAGATCAGCAGATGTTGTTGGCAACATGTGTTTTGAAGTAAGAGTTTCTGATCAGATCATTTAGCTGGGCGTACGCAGCATGGCCTTGAGGCACGCTCAGAGCACGTGCTGCTGCGGTGAGGATTCTTTGTGTAGGCGGGTGGGACAGTCTCGCCATGCTCCCCTGACACCCATGATTGTTAAGACCGTATGGTGATGCATTGGGGGAGTTCAATCCTTCTAAGCTGATAGATTTGCATATAAAATCCAGTAGTGACGAATACCTCAACATGTAATCATCTGCCTATTCTATCTCAGCGGCGAATGAGCCCCCGAAATGGAAACGTGTCCCATATTGCCACATATATTTTACAGGTGAGGGATAAGGGAGACGTGCTGGCTCGATAGATTTTGGCAATGCGGCTTGGGAGGACACGAAAGTGATTAATTTTACAATTCCAGCAAAGCAGAGGTAGCTGTATTGTCTCGGCGTGGCTTCTGTTTGCCCTTCCTGCTCCCTAACATTCCGCCCACACCCCAAATTACTGGCTGACCCCTGCTGTTAGGCAGTGTGGGAAACCCTGTGGTATTGTACGCCCACTGCTTTTGCTCCGCGAGCTGGTCTGCTACTTGGCAATCCTATCTCCAGCCTTCCAGACACTACAAACCGACATGTGCGCCGCACACACGCACACATTATGCAGACTAATGTAAACTAACATCTACTGCCACTTGACCTTGCTGTCGATATCTGTCCTCATTAAACACCATTCAGCCGGCTTCAGGTCCACTTTAAATGGCATCATTCAGCGCTTACCGAATGATGCAGCTGCATCCACGGCGAGTTTAATTTTATTTATCTGGAAGATATACACAGGTAGCAGAAGGGACACCTATAAAACATGCAGGGGTATTTAACCCCAACCCACCATTCTTAATCTTACTGTCATTCATTCCTGCTGGTTTGCGAGTTCTGACAGCAATTTGGCATCGCCGACCAGTTGCTATGGATGCTGTGAGAAGCAAAGGCCATTGTTTTATTCCCCATATCAAGCAGGTATTGATTTTTTACTCATTACAGAGGGACATAAAAAGAAAAGGGGATGCTTGAGTGCTGTGCCAAAAGCCACACAAATTATAAAACCAAGTGAGAACAAAAATTGAACATTGAAAAAATAACTGCTATCAATATATATATTTATAAAATGAAATAGACAAATTAGCATGCAAACATTCCCCAACTTAAAATACAGGAAAGATTTGCATTTAGAATGGAGCTAAAAAGTAAGCTGACTTCTAAATGATAGCTGTGGATGTCATCCTTAGGCCAGGCATAAGAATGAAGGTTTTTTTTTCTTACACCATCATTATTATTAGCATTACCAGGACGCATTGTTTGGCTTATGGGGAAAAATGAGAATAATCCATTCCCTAAAAATAAAGATATTTGTTTTTTTTAAATACACATGAAACCCACATCTTACATTAAGAATATTGTGACATTTCCTTTCAAAACAATTACATTTTCTTTTTTAGGAATATTCTTTGGTGGCCATAAATGTCTATTATTTGATTAAGATCATTGGCTTTCATATCAGAACTTCCCCTGCAGGTTTAAAAGACATCTTTGTGATTTTTAGAAATACGTGTACAATGTCTGAATAACCAGCAGCTGAGCTTAACTTTTTTTTAACAGATAAACGTACAACCAGAACTTAGAGACGCACAAATGTCAACGTTTTGTAATGTTGCAAATGACTACATCTGTGAGTGCTGTTATGTACAAGTTACAAAGCTTTTTAATTATTGTGTGCACTGTCAACCAAACACTAATCCATACAGTCATCTAGTAAGAACAAGACACGCCACGAAAGGGTCAAAGAAATGTTG
The DNA here is from genome assembly GCA_907169785.1 of Menidia menidia. Classification (NCBI taxonomy): domain Eukaryota; kingdom Metazoa; phylum Chordata; class Actinopteri; order Atheriniformes; family Atherinopsidae; genus Menidia; species Menidia menidia. The sequence goes on from CAJRST010014446.1 coordinate 2,873,090, forward strand.
GAAATGAGACATGAAGTCTGGCTTGCACCGTGGATCAGGATGGCAATCTGAGGCTTCTATTTCCAGGCTTACTTTTGTAACTTTAAAACATCAACTTTCTGTTCATGCTCAACATCAGAACTTAGATCACGAAGCTTTACTTTAACCACAGTGAAAGTACCGTCCTTTCCCTTGAAAAGAACACTGGCATGGTTGCAAGTAACTTTCTAGAACTTGTTCTCTTCTAATAATTATATCACTCAACATGGCCTGGAGTGCTCCATTTGCCTACAGTATACATTATTAAGCTGCTGCAAATGAATGATTGACGTTCACCCACTCCAAAGCCCACTTATTTGCAATGCTTCATGAGACATCTCCCAGTCACAACAAAACAGTACAAGCCTCAGTGGGCTCGACAAGGAACTTTCTGCAGCTTAGAAATATGAGCTCAAATAAATCGTTTGTTTAATTAATTAAGCAAATTAGGCAAATCAAGGGATGCTTTGGCGAATGAAGTCGGTGCCCTGGCACAAGAGGATTAATTAAGTGGATCGGGTAAAGGAACAATGAGGCTGACGTGAAGAGTTTAATGTTGTTCAGTTTCATGAAGCTAACCTTGGCATATTTGTGCCAGTGCTTCAACTTGAGTAAAAAAGGGCGTTTGTAAGGTGCCTTTTGGCTAAGATTCAATTTTGTGTAATGCCCGCAAAAGACTGCAGTGCTACATGAACAGGCAAGATGGATGTCTTCTCTTGTTTTTTTTTTCTTTCACACCCCGTCCTGCAGAATTGCCATTTACCTGCCTTTGTTCTGATAGCTGCAAAAACATATCGATGCTCTCATGCACTAAACAGATGTCACGCACACATCTGTTTTCACTTTAATCCATCGCTCATTATATACCACCTGTCTTCAGTTCCCCCAGAATGATTTCTGCTTCCAGGCTTGATGTATGCGCTCGTATCTGACCATGAAAAATGCCCATCAGACTCTATGCTTTTGCCTCTTGGATTCTTTCTTGAGCCGTCATCCGTAACAGTGGCTACATCTTCGATTCCGTGGGGTTGTATTAAGTGGAATGAATATAAAATCCTTCCTGGAGCATTTTGCATGCACAAAAACACATGATTAATGTGCTGCTCAGGCATGGCCGGAGTGTATGGGGCATTGCTTTTGTTATTCTCCATTACCAAAACAGGGACGATGTGTTTTCCTTATTTCTCGATTCAGTGACGACATCTGGGATGGTACATTTTATTAATCTTGCGAGACATTGTAGCCGCACATACACAAACGCAGTCAAACAAAAAGATAACTGCACTCAACCATAGCAACACATCCTTATCTCCCCTTAAGCTCCATTCTCTAACTACTTATTTTGCTGCTGTGACACGTGTCCAGAAACATTCCTCATTTCAAAAAGTTGTGCTTTTGCTGACTTTGAAATGAAGAGCACTGTTCAGCTTCATCTGCAAACACTAAGATTCAATGGTTTGTGCGCGTTTGTGCATTTTTCTCTGTGCGTGTTGGATCGGTAAATCTGAAACTTGGCATGTTTGTGAAATTGTTTCAGCTTCGGGGTCTGACGCCGCCTGTCCATATGTGCACGAGCCTGTAGCTGATTGTATACAGACAAAAGGGACATAAGATACCAAAGTAGGCCACCATCTCCCTGGAGTACACTCCAACGCTCTCTGGGCACAATGCCATTGTAGTGAATACTCCCAGTACTGCTTCCACAGCTGCAAAACCCTTCCCCGACAACATCTGGACCGCCTGTTTAGAGCATTAGGGTTGGGTTGGGAGTTAAAAATGTCTCTTTTTAATGGAGATGTCAAGTTATTTACAGTGCGTCAACCACTTCATTTGTCCAAGATTCTGATTGTTTTTTTTTTGTTTTTGTTATGTATCACGTAAACCATAGAAGTTTGATGTTTGTGAGCTTGATGTCTCCAGATCCTGTGGAAATAATCCATGATGGAAAATTGAGGGAATAGAGTGATCGATCGTATACGGACTGTAACAAGTTTCAACATTTTTCAGTCTACTTCTGGCGCACGGTGTTAAAGATGGCATTTTTTCACATGGCTTAGACAGCTTTGAAAAATTGTGTTTGAACAGTAAGAAATTCCAGCCACAAATACAGAGAAATATGTTATGTTTGGAGATTATAGATTATAACACTGCATTAATATGATTTGTGGCTGAGCAAAAATATGTTTTAAAAAAAAAAAAAATATATATATATATATATATATATATATATATTTAATTTGCTTTAAATAAACTGTTGCAGAATGTCAAATGTTTTACTATTTCAAGGATATTTGAGCCACTTTGTAACAGACAGAGGCCTCATTCTTTTACAATAGTTGTTTGTTTAGTAGTAACAGAAATGTACACAGTTCTAGGTATTATTGAATCCTTTCTCTCCAACCGCTGGTAGCCACCACATGTGGTTTGTACATTGTGTGTTAAAAGGATGGCTGACATTGAGGTAAAATAGCTGATAGAAACACAAATGTTCGAATACTGGAAAGCTGTTACAAAACTCAAATAAATAATACAAACAAATAATGCTGACCAACTGTTGGGTTTGTATTAATTCAGAATTCATGGTTCAAAGTTTAATTAATTTTTGCCTTATTATGGGTTTTACTTGTGTCATTGTTCAGTGGACAAAATAAGAAAAATCTGAGAGAGATCTATTTTACAGACGTTTCTAGAAATTGATGTGACATAAACGTTGGCATTTGATATACACAACTAAATGTCATCAAAATATTATTTTGGGATGCAGTCTTATAGGTGTGATGGTTGATTCTTCAGGGTTTTCTGCAAGTGTAGTGGAGTCATACTTAAGCTGGAATTAGCCTTTCATACGCAAGGTAAAGTGCAGCCACAAAGCCTTGCCGACAGTAGCAAGTTACTGCAATGCATAGATAAATAAAAATATATAAATAAATAAACTAAATCCCCTGGGGAGCAGATTTTTCGACCAACATTTTAATGCTGATATCTGAAAAGCTGCTGTCAGGAAACAGAGCCTTGGATATTTCTGACTTTTGTAAAAGTTTGGAGTTTGATTTTTCACGTGAATTCTTATATGTCATAGTGAAAGTTAACGAGCAGAACCGGCTAGAATAAAAAAATCATGGTATTTTGTTTCACTAAACTTCTGCATGCTGCTGGGCTCCACCCAAGAAGTGGAAGACGGAAAGCTTTGCTGAACGGAGGCTCGACTTCGATTTGCTTTGAAAGACCATTCTCCACAGAACTGTGTCGAGAATGGTCAAAAACCTGGAATAGGTGTGAAAGCGCCTCCATTTGACAGTGAATCACTCACCAATTTTCTTGGCCTGAGCTTAGCCAACGCTGTAATGAAAGTGTCTGCCAAAGCAGTGCTAGAGGGGGGGCTCATTTCTGGCAGTGGGATTCTGCGAACATTCAAAAATGTCCAAGTTAATCAGTTACCGCTGTAAATATATCACGTGTGTATGTTTAAACCGGTTCATATAAAGAACCAGGTGGACTTGCGCAAGTTTTATCATGCTGGTTTCAGCTCGCCGGTCCTCAGTCAATTTACCGGAAGAAATTTGGAGAACTGTAACAAACAGCGGGACGTAAATGAAGCTCTGAATGGCCAGCCGGTCTGCAGGTGAGGCTTTCATAGAAAAATGGAAGCTAATTTGCCGAGCTGACCTCACAGGAGCAGGATTTCCAATAACCTGTCAATACTTGTAGTCACAGCACAGTGTTCATCCCACGTAACTCAAAGGAGTGGAGTCAAGTCAGGACAATTCATTTAATTATCCTAAACAATTAACATAAATTTCCCTCTGACGGAAAACACAAGAACCAATGGTTTTGGAATTCCATATTCAACTTAACTGAGTTGAAATTTTAATTGTACCAAGCAGCAGTCTCTAAAAATAGATGAAACAAAAGTGTCTTGAGATTCTATCGGATATTAAAGAAAACCAGTGACACCAGAGGAGTGGGGTATCATTAGCGATATTACAGCACAATATACAATTCAATTAGCTCGAAATTTCCCATAAATGGTTTCAACCATATCAAATTAAGATTTTAATGGGCCACCGGCCCAGTCCCAACCCTCCCGACATGTAAACCCTCACCCAAAAACCTTTCAGTACCAGAGCATTGACTTCTTTTAATATGAATTTAGATGACTTCATTTACTTCTCCCTGAAACAGTCCACATAGGACCAAAGTCAAAAACTGAGGTGCTTCCGTGTCAAAGCAGTGTGAAAAGAGATACCTTCCAATAAGATTTTGCGATTGTGATGCAGTGAAAGGTTTGACTTTGCCTTCATTTCCGATCTTTCAGAAACTTTCACAGTTTCACATTTTGAAAGAAATCTGAGAAACTGGAGAAGCAAAAGACTGTTTGTAAGTAACATTGGTTCAAAGTTTACAACAGTGAAAAAAAAGAAAGAAAAATAAAGTAAAAAAGGTTTCACAAAGTTCACGAAGTTTTCACATAAAGCTAAAATGAGTCAGAAAATGAGAACAGAGTTTAAAAATAGAGGGGAAAAAATTATTTGGGTTTTTTTTTTTCCGGTTACAGATGGCTGTAGGAACCTGATGGTGAAAAGATTAAAGGAATGAAAAGAAATTACTGCAGCACTTGAGGCTTTATCAAATCGTGCCAGTCTCATAATGCAAATGTTAAGCTGTATGACAGCACGTTCACATTCGCAGACACCAACACTTCACTGGATGGCCCGGACTCACCCATTGCGGCTGGTGTAAAGAGGCTGGCGAGGAAAAGCAGGCGTGCGGTCCACATGGCCTCCTTCTCTCACCGCCCGCTGCCGAAGGTCCCAAATGTGCTCAGTATTAAGTCTTTTGCTGGCAAGGGCCCCGAGTGGGTGCTTTATGGCACGGTTCCCTCCACTGCGCCACGCTTCCCACAAGACCACAAGTCCTGCTGCTGCTGTGATCCCAGATGCTTTCCAAAATCTGTCACAGAAAAAAACAAAAAGACAGGTTAGAGCCCGAGAGAAAGTACACAAGCTTCAAGACCCACGCCTGCCTGTAAACCTTCTGATTCATTCTTTTCCAGGAACAATAGGAGTGCTGTCTTATCCAGGAAGAAAAACAGCAGATGGATGCACTGTGGCTTTATCAACTGTATGCACAGTCCTTATGGCCCTGTGGGTTTCAAGTTGTCATCAAGTCGCACAGTGCAAGTTGCTCAATCTCCAGTCAGCCGAGCTCACACCGAGTGTGATCAACCAAACACTACGACAGTGCGAACCACAAAATGTATTTTTGGGCAGTCTGTTGTTGTTTGCTCATCGAAGTGTTAACTCCCCCACCTTACCGACAAATCACTCCCACAGAGAAACAAGGAGGGAGTGATGAAGCACACACTGCTCAGAGGTTTGAAGGACAACTATGCGTGTGTCGGGAGTGCGTATCGTGCACGTCCATGTGGGCGCGTGCGTGTGTGTGTGTGTGTGTGTGTGCGTGTGTATACGAGGTCTGATGGTAAATGACAAAAGGAAAGCAATGAGGCTTTCAAATCTCTGTGTGCATAAGCCATGACTGCACAGTTTGGATGTTTGCACTCGTGAACGTTTTTGCAACAACCACTTTGCTCTCGGGATTCACTCCTTAATTCCGGCAAACAAAACAGCTGACCAAATTTGCTTTGAGGAGGGAATCTAATGACACTCTTGACTTCGTTTAAGCTCACGAGTGGGCCACGCCACTGGATGAAAATCACAGGAAAGCTGCAAACATCATGAGATTTGTAACCTGGTAGCTTGTGTCTGAGACATAAGATGCATTCATTGTAAAAAATAAAATAAAATAAAAAGGGAGTTAAAATGTGCAACGCTGCATCACAGTATGACATGTTTGTGTACACATACACAAAGAATAGAAGAGCACTGGTAATGGTGGAGCCGCATTATTTGTGCTGATGAGATTCATCAGATAATCCCTGTAAAACCCATATCATGATATTAAGGTTAAGTCCGTTTTAATGATTAGACCATCCAAACCCTTTTATTATCCACTATCATCCATGATCTGACACACACATAATCTCTCCAAAATGATGCAAGCCAAAGTGTGCACACAATTCTGACAGCCTCCACAAAGGCTATTTTGTACCGCACCAGGAAACCCAAACCAATTTTACATTTTTAAAGAATTCCATTGACACTCGAGTGACAAAAGAATCATGTGATGTTTCCTTTAACAAATTCAGTCTCTTACTCTCTTTGTCAGTATGACACACTTGTAATAATTACCCATGAAAAAAGTCCACCTGTAAAATAATCACTCTTCTTTCCATTTTTATGAGCATATCTTAATAGGTATAACAGAATAATATCTAAAGTCTCTGCATGACTGGAGCAGTTGGACAGCATAAGGAGGTCAGATGTCAGTGTGCTCATTGGTGATGTCCTGGCAGATGTCCTGGAATCAACAAAACCAGAGCCTGAAAAACATGTCTGAGCTCCCATCAAAAATATTGTCGACCAGCAAGATTTTGAAGATGTTGGACAAGTAATTGGGAGGAGCGTGTAGGAGAGTGATATGGATATGACAACAAATTAAGACACTGTCTCCAATGACAAAAAAAAAGCATTATATCATGAAGTTCACAACCTTTGGAACTATTTCTTCAGTAAAAGTACTGGAAGTAGAAACAGGAATGACAGAGATGAAAATATAGAAATAAAGGAATAACTCCCATGGAATGAGTGTTACACAGCTTGTGAGCATTAACTGCCCCAAAAGATAAACTTCAGAGATGCACACCTTGGTGGAGAAATCAAAAAGCAAAGAAGAAAGATAAAAAACAAAAACACACAATCAGAGCAGTTAATTTTCATTCTCCAGACAAGACAGACATGTGAGCTTAGGTACAGAAACCATGATCAACAGAACTCCCAAAAATACATATTTATGAGAAAAGGCTTGGCAAAAATCAAATGAAAAAGAGAGAAAGAAAAAAGCGCAGAGCGGTGGTTTGGTATTGCCAGCTCTTCTTGTATTCCAGAAGGAGCCTTGTGATACATTATGGTGCTGACGTTTCAAGGGTACTTGTTCTGAGAGGGATTTAGGATAACTCCCTTAGATAAGCTGGCCAATATTTAGCAAACCTAGCAACAACTGCAGCGTCTGTTCTCAGACCAACAAGGAGACTTCTTCATTACTGCCTCACTGTTTCTTCAAAAAGCTTTTCTTTTCTTTTCCTGGGTGATGCAGACAATGAGGGCAGGTGTAATATATTAATGGACTGCACATGTAGGTAGGAGACAAAGGTGAATTGGAGGCAATGAGCGTCAAGTGAGAAGGTGTTCATTAACAGCGTTTACATTCAGACAATTTTCTTTTCTGGCAAAAATGTAGAAAATGTGAGACTTTTTGCCTTTGCTAATTTACTATGACACACCTCCTGCAATCTTGACATTGATGATGTGAACAGGCTACTCCAGCTGGGTGAGACACAAACCTGTTATGTTGTAATTAGACGTGCTGTGTGACTGCTTTGTCAATGAAAACACCTGACATTGAAAATCAAGTACACAAAAGTTCAATTCCACATGGGACAATTGGGAACTTCAATTAAAAGTGTAAAAACCCAAACGGATAAATGTGACATCTCTGTTTGAGCCGCGGTGCCTGTGGAAAGTGTATCGTGTCATTTCTGTCCCAGCAATTCGTTAGAGCATTTTGTGGTATTTTATTCTGGCTCCCCATTTGTTTCTGTCTCTAACTCATAAAAGCAAGACAGATAGCCAAAACCCAAATACAATATGGCAGTTGTTTTACATCCTTTTTGCCTACACTTTGCATATTCAAACACACAGCTAGTTGTTTTCCTGTGAGTCATTCATTGAGGTTGCTGCACAGCCATCAGCGGATAATACTTTGGCCCATAAAGAACAAAGAAATCCATTCAGCACTCATAAAGAAATCCTGTTCAGTCCATTGTAATTTAACTCTGAGTGTTACCATTGAAGTGTCAAATATAATTCTTGAAGATGAACGCTTTTATGCTTTCAGTCAAACGGAATCTCTGAACAGACTGCATGTTTTGTCAGGGTCAATAAAGACAGAATTTTTACATCCACGTGGAAGAAGATAGATATACAAAACCCTGCATTTTGTAATTCTACATCTTTATGGATGTTTATGGAAGCACAGCCACCACAGCCACGGTTCACACAAGCAATGCTAAAAGTGGTTCTAAATAATTTCTAAAAAATAAAGCACACATATTCTTAATATTTTTACACAAAGGACAAATGGAAACGACAACAGATTAAAAAAACTACCCCCTCACCATATTGCGGGTTAGAACTACTAATTGTCTGACACATGAAGCACATTGATTTCTAACACTGCTGACAAGACAACAGAAATTAAAGTGATAAATTAGCAAATAGGTGGCATATTTCCATTGCCACACATAAACAAAGATAATTATACTGTCAACCGTTCAGCAGTCTGCAACACGGACGGAGGGGGAGAAAGTTATTTCTTCTTAAGTGTGCGCTACTTTGTTTTAAATCACTGGCAGATGAAATCAAATGAACAATGAAATCCTGTTTACATTTTTCAACTTTCAGATGGATTTCTGTACATCCCTGGTGAGGCAGCCATCAGTCCGATCCACCCCACCACCCTCGGGCATTTCTCCTTAGTCAATTTCTGACCTGAAGGAAACCAGAGATGATTTTCAAGAAACTAGAGGTGTTCTAAACCATGCTTTTGCAACAAAATGAAACTTGATCCTCAGTGTTATCTGATGAGGGCATACCAAGTATGATGTTACTAGTCACGCCTGCTTGGAGGCCCCCCATGTAGCACCGTGTAATGAAGTGGGATCGTGTTGTTGGGTTAAGTGCCGTGTCTCAGATTTTCAACTGTTTCATGTCCAGATACTTATCGCACCAGCAGGGAGGGCTTGGTAATTTTTATGAGATAGACAGTGTGTTCATGCAAATGACGTGTCTCATTTGAAATTACTATTAATTCAAACACACTGTCTGCATACAAGATGATTGATGAGCCCTCGCCAAGAAATCTTGAGAGATGAGCTGAGATGATTAAAACTCAGACGAGCTTTTCCTACTCGTCTTTAAGATAATTTCCCCCTTTTGGTTGGTCTCCTAAACCTGAAAAATGGTTAAAGGAATTAACTTTGAATATTAAGCACTAAAGGTCATAATCATGCGTTTTTACTGCATTTTTGAGAAAGTGAAAAACACTCATGATAAATGGAGAATGCCCTTTTAAAAGATGCTGTGTGCACCCCAGGAGCAGCAAGGCATTCGCTCACACAATTGGTTTTCCACAAGGGACCTCAACACAGCTAGCCAGTGACAGGCAGATAATAGTGCTAACTTTAGCCTGCGCGAAGTCCAAATAGTCCAATATGATAGGCTTGTTGAGTGTGACTGATAGCTTGGGTTAAATAATGGGGCTGTACACCCACACCTCCATGCACACAAAGGCAGTGTAACCTCTCCGGATACGGCAACACTTCCCAACCACAAAAGAACACAAGCACTATCCATGACGGGAAACAATAAGAAATCTAGGTGCAAAACAAAACAAACCACTTCCCATCACAAATATTTAACAGTGCACACGCACACACTCGGGACAAGCTGCATTCCCATATAGGAGAGAAATTAAAGCACAAAGGCCTGAGCACACACAACCGGGTGAATAAATGCAGATGGATGCATCGTTTTAAGGCAGTACAAATCTGCCTGAGACAGTTCTCCATTATAATGCAAAGCTCAGACACTATTCATTCTCCACGTCCTCCCTATCTCCATCTCCCCCTCCGTCTCTCTCAGCATATCTTGCCTAATGCAGCACAAATGGATCTCAGACAAAGGAAAGGGAACAGGAAGAGGTGGGGTAATAGGAAGGCCAAGAAAAAGAGAGGGATGGACTCCCAAGAATTGGTGATGAACATGAAAGAGATGGAAAATGAAAGGAGAAAAAGGTGTCCAAAAGACGGAGGTGAGGACGTAAACGGAGGCAATGTGGTAATCTGTGACGGTCATTAATCTCAGTTTGATTGGATCTAGTAGAAAACCTTCACTTCAGCTGCCGTCGCTTTTGTGGCTGAGGTGGGCAAGTTACCATAACAACCCAACATGCTGGTCATCAATCACCTACCAGGAGCAAATAGCATGCTGTGCCCACAAACACTGCAAGTCATCATCTTGCCAGGATTGATTTTGGATGAGAGCTAAAGCAGTATATTATATGACTTCAGTGGACTTGATTTGATACTGCTTACTGCAAAATATCAACCCTGTCATAAAACAGGTCACACAGATTTAAAACTTTGTGACCTTAAAGTTAAACCCCACTCACCCACAGGGACTCGATAGATTTTTTCTAGAGACAGTAGTGTCAATACGAAGCAATTGTTTAACGCTGACAAAGACGATTTTTCAAAGATACTGATTGATACCATTGGCAGGGTTGCAGGTATAAGTGCTGTGGTAAAAAAATGACATTGTCTTTTATATGAAGGTATGATATTCAAATTTTATACTCTACTCAAGTTGAATACATTAAAGGAAAAAAATAGAATGAATGGGGTCAAATCAAAACATGTGAAATGTCTTAAACTTTTGAGGTGGCTGCCTTTTGTAAATTTACCTTAAAATAAAATCTGTGAAATAGTATTAATTTAATGGATTCAGACAATATGGTGTATCCACAATACAACAAATATGTACTGTTCATATTTTAAATTAACAGGTTAAAGTGTGAAAGGCACTTAGAAATAGACAGCCCAGCTAACAACAACTGAAAACACATCATGAGCCATTAAGATTACAAACAAATACAATACAAGCCACACCTTTTATGTGTGGTACACAACCAAACCAGGCTATTTTTCAGATCACTGGAATCATATTTCAACCCAGCCCGAACTAATCAGAATCCATGTTTAGAGGGCATCTGTTCAGAAAATTCACCATTTATTTTTGTATTTGACTTTTGCAGATCTCCATTTCCTTCCATTTTGTATCTCCACTAACAGCATTTGCATAATTTTCCAATAGACACTTCATTCCCTGCCATATTTGAGCATGGGAGGGTATCACAAACCTCCCCACACAGACACGTCCGCAGACACACAGAGACAACAGCAATTTCAGCTCAGCCTCTGAATAAGGGGAACAGCAAATTCCAATGTCAATAACACAGATCCCAATGGTGCATGCATTTCAATATCATTATCTGATGCTGAGCCAAGTGCACAGAATATAATGAAATCTTAAAATATGAATTGCACAGATCTTAGACAAGGCAAATGTGCCGCACATTTTCAACAACTGAATTGTGTACCATGCTGTATGCACTCAACGTGGCCTTAATTACAAAGTTAATTCTGCCTTCCATCTGGTTTCGACATGTCTGCCTTTGTGTTGCTGACCAGAAACTGCAACTAGGTGGTATAATGACTGTGGCATGACTGGCAAGAATATGTTGTAAATGGCCTGGAAACGAGAAGTATGATTGTGTCACAAACAACACACAGTGGTCGAGACCACAGGGAATTTAAATGGGTTCCACCTGGTATCCACTCACAGCTCAATTAGACACAGAGCAGAAGAGAAGGGAGAAGAGGGAAGAAAATAATGGAGAAATCCTGAGGTTCAAATTGAGGGCTTGTGTTTTTTATTTACATTGGTCCGGCAATGGCCACAAAACGTCCAACTCATCAATCATGCACACATTTCAGTGCGTTTCCTTTGCAGCTCAGAGAAGCAGCATTGTTCATTAACCTCATTTTCATTCTAAGCTAACCAGGAAGTTTACTCATCTATTGTGACTGGGTAAAAGGTCTTATGACACTTCAGTCACAAAACATCTTTTATTAGTTTTGTAAATGACTTCTCATGTCTGCGGCCAACATTAGCCACAGAGAGTTGTGGCAGAAAAATCCCTGAATGTGCCGACTCGAGTGCTGAGATTTAGTAGATTTCCAAACAAAATCTCACACAGTAAAGAACAAAGCGACAATCTTATTTGTGAGCATGCAAAGAAAGGGGGGAAAAAAACATTCATTCCTTCACTGCAGACACTTGAAGGCGCTTAACTGTTGACATTTAAGTCAAAACAAAGCTTTCCAAAGATCCCGTGTGTGAGAGAGAGGCAGAGAGATAAAGGAAAGCACTAGTCTTGGAAATGCCCCTGAATGTGAAAATATCAATCTGAATGCGTGAACTAAAAATCAATGCAGCAATATGTTGTGCTATTGGCCCAACGGCCCCAAAAGCAAATTAACTTCTTTGATTTACTTCTAAGTGAAACCCAAATCTCTTCAAATGTAATTTTTTAAAAAGCTTTTAAACACATCAACGTACATCACCAGAGTTGTAAGACGACCCATTTGAAGAATGCAGGGATTAACCAAAGCAAATACTTAAACCAGCTTAGACGTGTTCTGGTGAACCATTCCTCTGCTCAACGGCACTTTTACTTCTTTTCTCTACGTGCAGCTATTGTTTAAGGGTAAATAATCATCCAAACGCAGTTGACACAAAAGGTCAAGGGTCAATGTGGCAAATTGCTTTGCAGGCTTTTAGAAAATGCTGGTTGATATGTGAGACAGCTCCTCTTGTAGAGACCTCAGCGACCTGGCCTTAAAGTGATCGATTACCAAGCAAGAACAAACTTGAACACGTCCGGTGGAACACTCAAGGACTGGCTTTTCAACTCAGTATGAGGAGAAGAATGCAAATACTTCTGCAAAGTGCTTTTTTCATATTTGTTTCAGAGTTTTTCTGGTCAGTTTTCAGTTGACTTCAAGTCCATGCCAGCACCTTTTGAATAAAAAAAACAAACTAAACAAGCTGGCATCTCATATCTTATTTCCATGTGACCATGGTCCTGATCATCGCCATTTAAAGAGGAACCTTTACTTCTTACTGCTCTTGTCTTTACTGAGTTAGAATTATCAGAATGCCCAGAGATAATCTTCCATAATTGGGCATCCCTCCTTTTTTTCCCCACTGAGAAAGCCATTCGGCTGCTGTGTAAATTAAGAGGAAATATAGAGAACCGCTTCCTGACGGTGAAGACTCTGGCCTTGCTCAGACTAGTGCAGACTAGAGTTTGATGAAAGTCTGATTGGTCTGGGCAAACATCCTCACGGGGTTAGTCTCCAGACAAAGAGAACAACACTCTTCTCTCTTGCGGAGGCAAAAAGCTCTCATGTCAGGCAGATCCCAGCTGGTCTCCAGGTACCTTGTGTTACAAAATAGGATACAACTTGGCACCTGGCTGAAATTCAGCTCTCATTCAAAGTAACAAAATGTATCTTTGACCACTTCTTTTAGAGTCACCTGCATCCGTTCCATATTCACGTAGTGTGTTTATTTATACACGATGATAATGTAAGTGTTAAAAAGAGAAAGAGCCACAAGTCACTCAGACTAATGGAGTTCCTGTGTAATTTAGGAGCACAATCTCACACAATGAGCTGCTTTAAAAGAGAAAAAGTAAAGAAGAAAAGAATAGAAAAGAAAAAAGCCATCTAAGATGTACAGGTTTAATTTCACTGAACACTGATTATTTTTAATTAAGTCATTAAAGACCGTTGTGTAAAGTAAAAATCAGCAAACACGGGATTTGGAGTGCACAAAGACTGAACCACAATGACTCCACGTTGATTCTATCAATGGCCGTTATACTCTTGCCATTTGTGAGCATGAGAAGGGAGGATGAGTACAGAGATGTTTCACACATCAAATCAGAGGAGGGCTCAAAGCATGGGAGGGGTAGACCGTGACCTGGGGGCACCGTTTTTTTCCTTCTTTTAATACACTTTTTTATATGTGAAGCCAAATGACAACGCACACCCACGCGCCGATGACCTTGTGCGGTGTGTGTCGGCTGAGCGGCAGAATGTGTTTGGGTTCCACTCAGCGTGCAACCTCACAACATCTAAAAGGTGGAGGTGGTCTCCTGGGGTGAAATGGCCGCGGTCAGCAGTAGTTAGCAAATGTCAAATATAGTAACACACTGTAAACTATGGCTTTTGCTAGGCTGTGATTTGAGCTTCCATACATGATCGCACACACACAAAAGGCTGTTCCAGGGTGCACTGGACTCCACGTACAACTAGACAATAGTCTAGGATTTGAAAATGCACAATATGGATTAAAATAAAGGGTTTGGATAAATACACCCCGAGGGTATAACAATTGTAGTGAATAAATAATAGGTTTTGCGCCCAGCTCCTCCACAGAAAACACAATATTGTGGGTTTTCTGTTTTCTTGGCTACTCTCCAAAAGACAGTCGCACACAAACATTCTTAAAGATTCTTCAAACACTTGCATACAAATTCTTTTATGTGAGATTGCCCATTCTGCTCTTCATTTCCTGTATCTAAAACACACACTCTAAGGGGCCGAGCATCCACCAGCACAGCTGTACATCTATTAGCGGAGTGGATAAGGCTGAAAAATTCTGCAATTACATTTCACTTTCCAGACTTCAGCTTAGTAAAAAGTCAAAGGAAATAGTTTAGAACCACGCTAGACACAGTTCTGTTAATGAGACTGTGTCCTGTTAATGTGGGCTTTACTAATTAATACAGAATTAGTGCAGAATATGCCAATGACATCATTGGGAGTAGCCTAGATCTACTTTGGACAAATGCATTGCCTCATAATGTTTAAAAGGGATGACGTCCCACAAAAAAAAAAAAGCCACAAATGAGCTGAAAGAGACCTGCTACCATTTCTCTGCTCAACTAAAAATGACTGGCTGGGATGTTTACTCAAGAGTAATCTCTTGATTTTAATTTATTAATATGAGAACACACACACTTGTGTTTTCAACCTGAAATTCAAGTGAATCCATAATCCCCACCTTCCTTTTTGCTATAAACATTTGGTCCTCGCATCAAAATATTTTGACCGGATCAAATCATCTGGACACAGACGCTAGTATGAAATGGGTTCCTTTTAGATCACTGATTATCCGCTTTGATCCAAAACTCGCTCAAAAGGAATGGAATTGACTCCATTTCAGGGGAGTCCTGTCAGCCACCTTTAGTGAGGTGCCAAGAGCTCAGCTGCAGGGGATTTTCCACCCTTCCATCCTTTCTCCTTTAATTCTCCTCATTTCATTTTTGTATCAATCCGACACTGGAATGTTATTCAACTTGCGCAACAGGCCATCAGGACTGATGGGAGGCACCCTTAAAGCGCACTCTGAAACTTTATCCTTCCCACTAACCCCTTCACACTCCCCCTGAAATCCCAAACCTGATTTCCCCGTTAAGCTGGCTAAAGCAATGAAGATGTTTCTGCTAATTTATCAGAAGTGCAAGGGAGTACGTTTCAGTGCCAGACTCTTTCTTTTGACTTGGAAATGGAGCAGAGAGGGGTCTCTGGGACTCACCACAAGTCTGGCACGGAATTTCTGGACCAGTTGGTATCAGCACAGGGGGGAGTCTGGAGTGGGGGGAGGTTTCTGCTCTGACACACATCCAATGAACACAGCTGATGCTTCAGCCTGGCAAGTCTAATAACATCATCTGTGCAAGACATTCTCATATTTATTACCCAATATGTCCATTGAGAGGGGTGGAAATATTATGACTACAGCCAGCGCCACAATGCTCATGTGCAGAATTTTAGAGTGGGTATGGCTGGCAAAGCTGCGGATACAAAGTGAGAAATGAAAGGCAACCCACAGCTAGCAGAATTATCACTCTCTGATCAACAGATTAACTTAGAAGTCCCAGTATAGAGTCTGTCTTCCCTCAAAAAAATCTGTTACCATCTTATGTTTAGGAGGCTTCATCAAACGGAATGGATTTTTCCAAATTATGATGGAGAAATTAGTAACATTTAATTTATGAGGAAACGTCACACAAAGTTTGTATGATCCAGTCAGTTTGTCATACGTTTTACATTATAACACAAACATTTTATATATAATAGAACTGGAATATATAGTTTGTTCTATAGTTTGGAAATGAAACACTGTTGTATCATCTTGTGTATGCTTTCACACCAACTTAGAGGTTTAGGTAAATGAAAAGACCGAAAATAACATGGGTCAAACTAAAATCATGAGAGCAATCTCTTATTTTTAATTCCGAAATATAGAAACTCAATGTCAAACACTCAGAAAGCCACATTCTTTGACATAAAACTGTTTCAGGATGACCTGAAACATCTGGGGTTGTAGTTTTGGCTCTTTTCATGCACTACTGTGAGCTCCATGGACGAAGGCCAAAAAGGAAACCGCAGCTGAAAGACAAGCAAATACATTTATGCTGTTTCTATAAAGGGTTCAAATAATCTCTTCAAGGTGAATTTTTGAGTCACTTCATTCATACAATGCATCTTTTTGGATATTATACTTAAATTAGCTAAGTCATAGTCAGTAAACAGTAATTATTTGTTAAAGAAGTCTAAAAATGTCTAAAAAATATCAGAAATCCATTTTAAAGACAGGGTTTGTGGTTTGACAAATCGGTCATTTACTCTTCGAGGAAACTGAGGGTGTCAGCATGTACTAGTGTTTTCCTGTTTCCTGTTGTCTGAACTGTGTGGAGATAAAACACAGGAGTGTGAATTGCAGTAATTTTTTATCCTTATCAGCATATGAGCAGCATGTTCTCTGACCTTGCCTTCCGCCCAAAGCCGAAACGCACATCTGACATTTTAGTTTGCATATATACATTCCCACAGCTAATGCAATTTCATGATATCAATAGCGGCACAAATGACAGAATGAGGTGGCTATAATAATTAAACAACAAAGAAAAAAAATAATAAAGCAGCGGTAACATCGAGACACTGTTAATTTCTTCAAAATTGCCTGCTTTGAAATATGTCTCAGAAAGTCACACGTCTTGCACATCTTTCTCCAACTTTCACACCGCAGAGTTTGGCTCCGAATCCAAATAAATGTTGGCCTTGCTTTCCGTCTCAAAAGATTCATGCAGAGCTTTTTCTCTGCAGACAATCCGTCAAAATCAGAGGCCTGTCACAGCAATGTAAAGGGCAGGTTATAAGTGAAGTGATACGGAGAAATGTCCCCTGTTCACTCTGACTCTTCAAATCATTATTCAGGCTGAAGCACACCTCAGCGATCCAAGCTTCTATCTATGCACTAATGCTCAGCGCAAATGGTACCAATAACTCAGTGCATTTGAGCGATTTCCTCTGTACACACTGATGACAACGGTCTCTTGCGTAACCATTTAAGACAAAGCTCTGCACAAATGTGTTGATAAGTCATGCATAAATGTGTGTTGTTGGTATTCGATCAGTTCTGGCATGTTTTCGGTACTTCTAACTTAAATTCATCGGGAGGATTAGCTGGCATTTACTGTTACTTACTGCCGATACGCTACTTGGTTGTTTTGACACAAATTCCTGCATAGGACGTTGCCCGATTGTTAAATAAAGAGGAATTAGGACGACAAAACCAAATATCTACTTAGAGTTTTGCGGTTGTTACTCAATACACATAATTTGCCTGTTGAAATGGACTGAGCGGGGATATAAGGCTGATATAACAAAGCAGAAAACACACAAAACAAGTGAAAAACAACAGTTTTTCTGTTCCATGAAAAGCTACAAGCCGAATTGACAGGGCGGACTGAGGCTTTTCCAGGAGGCCGTGGAGAGGAGATAAAACTGAGTGTTTCAGAAGATTAGTACGAAATGATGAGGGAAAAAATAATACACTTTGGAGCATTAGAGCATGTAAACCTCTTCTACACGGCCCCAAAATGAGTATGTGAGCCTATATCGCAGCACAATGAGGGCTCAAATAGCAGCGTGCTGTGTTGCAGTGTAGCCAGTTCCCCGCTGTAATTACACCTGAGAAACCGAAGCCAACATTATTTTAAAAATGCTGTTGCATCCGTTGGTTTTAGCTGGAAGTCTAATCTTACACTTACTACTAAGCGGCTTCACAAAATTATTTCCACATCTGATGCAGCCAGTGAGGAACAGGGTCCCTGGATTAAGTCTGCCTGTTTCAGTTGCACACCATGAATGCAACCATTAAGACTTCATCCAAGACTCTTTTTGATTAGACGCTCACATTAAAGTGCATTTGAGTAACCAGATTACCCAGACAAAAATCTGGTTACTGCGAAAATCACATTATGCAAAATCTTGTAATCCCATAACCTAATTAGAGAACCCAGGTTTTTCATTATTGTAAGGCTAGAAAAAGATGCCTGTAACCAGGTTACTTCAGAGAGAGTAAATGCAATGATTGTAAACTGCATAATGACAAATGAGAGCAGAACGCTAGACAGGCTTGGCAGATGAAACTAGGGGGAAGGGTGTGCAAACCATAACACTGGGTACGTTTTCTTACCCCCACCCCCCCTCTATTTTTCCCTTTGGTGAGATTTAAGCAACTCATACATGCAAGACAGTGCAGAAATCAAGGCACATTCTCATGAAACCCATGCACATTGCACCACGTAGGCAAAATAAGACCACCGTCGCCAGGTCTGAAATCTAGCTCTCGTTCACTGCTAAATTGAGTGTGAGACGCATGAACATACTGTGCTCATATGGAGTTTCTGCAAAAACAGGAAACAACTGCTGAGGCCATAAATCAACTTCAGACAAACATATTGACTGATGATGTTTGAGCCCACAGCGAGATTTGCAAATGATACATGCAAGCAAAAACCTAAAAAAATAAAGACAAAAGAAAGCAAAGGCTGTCTTTTAAATTTCAACAAGGTGTCATATTTGAGTGATTGGAAATAAAATGGTTTAGCCCCTGCGGTCTCACATTGTTTCCTTATCATGCATCTGCACAGCTTTCTATCCATTACTGTGTTCTAAGAGAGCACCAGATCCTGGGTCACACCATCAAACAGCTAGAAAATAAATTATATCATCTTGGTGAATTTGCAGTAACAGCACACTTCAGTTTGGAGGATATTAAATAGTTTAAATATGCATATCGTGACTTGCCTACAATGTGAGGCCTGCCCTTCTGCTACATGAATTATAAATAAAATGGACCTCATGCTATTGTGAGAAAGAAAAACTGTGGTGGGAAGGTTCAGAGTGCCATATGGCTTCATATCAACTCTCCGCAGTGTTGTGTATAAACTGACAGACACAGGGATAAACTCAAGCTCGCTCTGGTAGATGAGAAAAGGATAGTCAGGTCAGAGATGTATCCTCAAGTTATTGCTTCCAGGACTTTTGAGCATATTCTTCATAAAAACTTACGCAAGGTTAAAAACACTGATTCATGTTTTATTTGTGGGCTGTGCAAGGATATTTGACAGAAGTTACTTATAATTGTTCATGTTGGAGCGGAGCTCACAGCATAACAGAGTTTGGTATTCAGTGTCTTTCAACACTGTAGTCAATGCTCAGGCTCAAAATTAATAGTTGTATAAATGTGTTCATAATTTGTGGCTCTACAGGTCAGGGCATGAGGAGGAGACGCCTGTTTTTCTAGTATAGGATCCTAACGTATTGGCAAAAATACAGGCTTTAGCACTTTGTACTATAGAGCATCAATCAAAATAAATCCCAAAAGCTCTCAAACCAGTAAAACCCATAAATCTGTTTTCAATCATACAACAGAAATAGAAAGAACTTCTGCCCAAACTGCTCGAAAACATATTCTAAATATTAGTGCACTATTCAGTCTCTTCTCTGTGGAGTATATGAAGTCCAAAAAAGCCTTTTTCCCATTTTTATATCATATTTCTAAAACTTACCTGTAATATAATTTAGTGAAGGCCAAATGGAATAAAGTTGTCAAGTATGGTTATAAAGTTGGTTGAGCTGCAGCTTCCTGCAAACATGCCTGCATTTTGTCTTCTCTGCGGTGGTTTCCATGCAAATAACACACTCTGCTGAGTTATTGATTGGTTGCACAGATGCAAACAGCAGGTTTAAATGGAGATGCTAACTCTTCATGGAGAGAAAAGTAATATGAACTGATGAGCTGGGTCTGCTTGGAAATATAGCGCGCTTAAAGTGTCTTTACTGCAGCGGTAGAACAGACCATGAATCTCAATTTTCTTAGTGGAGGTGTTACGTGAAAAACCAGCCATCGTGATTAAAACTGTCAAATATCTTAGAATCATTAGCTCAGGATGCAGCATATCCAAATACAGTTTAGTGTATATAAGGATTATTTATACTATATTTAAGAAATTTAAAAAAACACAAAAAAAGAAAGAAAAAAATATATATTTTTAGAGATTGAAACGTACCAGGAATTTTGTGCGAGAGACCTAAGATTAGAGGAGAAAAGCATTGCATTTTATGTTTATTCTTATATTCCAAAGAACAAAGGAGCGCACTACACAGCCAAAAGGCTGCTTATGCAATTTTCCTATTATGGACAACGGCAGCCTGTACACTAAATCTAGCCTGTTTGGAAATTTCCAGCTTTATACCATCAAGACAAGAGACCCACAACATATAGAACTGCTACTCCCTTCTATGGTCTGAAAAAAGAAATAAATCACTGACAAAAGTAACGATTTGATGAAATCCAAACAATTGGAAATGGCAACGCAAAAATATTTACCACCATAATGGGGGGAATTAATGGAACGTAGGATGCATAAAGAAGATGAGCAAAGAGGTTCACAATAACTGGAGTTTATCGACATTGTCCCCCCTCTTCAATAAAGTAAATATAG
Organism: Menidia menidia; assembly: GCA_907169785.1. Classification (NCBI taxonomy): domain Eukaryota; kingdom Metazoa; phylum Chordata; class Actinopteri; order Atheriniformes; family Atherinopsidae; genus Menidia; species Menidia menidia. Next base: position 2,893,778 of record CAJRST010014446.1, read on the forward strand.
TTCTCTCTGGGGATATGGAGTAGCAAGTGCCTTTATTTTCACCTGACTGCTGAAAATAACTCCTTAGACTTCAGGTGAGAGCCCTCAGGGACACCTCCAGATGAGCGGTGCTCTGTTATCAAACTCAGCTCATCTCCAAATACTTTATCTAAGAAGCTTACTTCATGGGGAGGAAGAAAAAGTGCCTTTCAAAGTATTATTTTTACAATTTTTGCCACATACTGCTGTAGCCTTATCCCAGTGGGAGAGCAGCAGACTCAGGAGAACAAGTAAAATAAATGTATTTCAGCTGGACAAAGCAACCTCAATTTGCTGTCTGCACAGGCTCAAAGTTTAGATAAAGAGAATAAAGTTTTCTCTCTACTGAGACCCCCTTTTATGTCCAGGCTGACGCGCATCTATTTAGTTAAAAGCACAAGAAAAGGCCGGGGCCATTTTTCAAAAATTGATGACGGCCTTGCATAAATTATGCAAACTTTTGTCCTTGTGCCAAGCAGTGCATCTACTGAATAATGATTACAAAAGGGACTTTGGGATATGAGCATGCAGAATATGAAACATGCCAATGTCCCCTGTCTACAGTCCCCAAACATAGAAAAGGAGAATTGATAGCAGTTACAAGAAGAGGCATCAGTGACATTTCATCTTAATAGTCGGCTTCCAAAAAATGTCTTTGTCTGTGTTCTTTATGCTACTTGACAGCTCAAATGCTCCCTATGTCGTCAGCAAAAGCTGTTCTGTGACAGTTCTCACAGAAAAGCCACGACCAGTTCAAACTTTGGCCTGGAATGAAAATTATCAATGACTGGCTCTGTTGTCGTGTCTTTCATTGCTGTTGCTCTCGATGCTGCCGCTTGATAACTCAATGACTGAGGCTGTTGTATTGTTCAATGACAGAACTCAGAGGGATTTTATATCAAGCAATGAAGGAAAATCCTGAACACAGAGCCTTTCTCTTGCCACAAAACATCTGGCTTTTGCCGTCATTTTCACAGAAATATGATCTTTTTAAAATAACGCAAAAAGACTATAAATCTGTGCCTTCATACTTATGATAGATCCTGATAATACTATAGATGATTAATGAGCCTCGGATGTCAGACGCAGAAGCTAAATCAAACTCCTGGCTGAAACAAAAGAGCAGACGGACGCTGTTGGCGTGTTGATATGAAAACGCAATTACCTTATTTGCTAATCTGCATGGTGTCCCCCTTTGGCAAGACACAGGAGTCCAGTTTCAGGTGAATCTGATACCCTTTTTTTTGTGCCTGAAAGTAGAGAGTAGTGAGCTGTAGCTTCATTAGTGGCAAAGTTTCCTTTAATTAGTTCTATGCACTCTACAGCAGAGGAGCAACCACTGGGCCATGAGCCTGTATTGTATTCGTTACCAAGCCACAACCGGTCCTGCACAAACGAATGACTGAACAAAGGAAAAAAATAAATTAATTTAGAAAAAACCTTTAAATACATACACAACTAATTGCAGCATATGAGAGTGTATCACATACATATTTGGTACGCTCCCAACATTGGCTTTGATTTTGGATGAATTGACCATGCTTAACTGTGCCAGTGTCACAAATTTTAGTGGACTTTTATTCAATGGGACACTTCAGAAGCAGGAAATAAGTTTAGGACTTTGTTTTTAATCCATGAAATAAAAATATATGCAATGTGAGTTTTATAAAGTGCAATTAGAAGAGTGTTGATGACGGTGAGAATGTATCACAACTCTCCTGGCATTTCTCAATAGATTTGGTCATCGACTACTGTTATGGATCAATGTACCAGTAATCGCACTTTGAATGCAACACTTTGTGTTTTAATGATGCACCGGCTATAATAGCATGCAGTTGCATGCAAGAAATTTGTATTTGAATAAATAGGGTCCTACCCTTCTATGAACAGGAACAACAAGACACTGATTCATCACTTGATATTTTCACTGTTTCGACAAAACATCTTCAACTAACTGTTCAAGGCTGCATTTCAGCTTTCCTGCTTTGATTTTAATGGGTACTTACATTCTGAGAAAAGGAGAGGTTGACATATTCTTGTTCTATAGTAGCAGCTGTTCAACATTAAACGTCTAAACAGTTCCGGATCCAAACGCAGAGGAGAAGAATGAAAAGAGTGACTGGCTAATGAGCACAATATGGAATCGGTTAGCCTAGCTCTGCTCACAGCAGTAAAACACATTCTGTTTCTGAAGATAATTCTTGCTTCTGTACAGAAGCCAACACACTAAAAACATAGCCGCTGTACTTATCTTAGTGCTCCTGCTTCTGAAGCTAAACCTCTCTTGGTAGCAGCTTCCCATTTTCAATATTATCTTTTTCATTTAAATGTCGAGAAGGAAACCAATCAGCGCATTTCACAAAAATGTCAAATCAATCCTTTTAACTTAAGAATTGCATCTCTCAGTGGACTTGCATTACCTCCACTTCTGTTCAGACACATACCCTTGTTGGCCATCTGACTGAATACTGAATGAGTTTGCTTGATAAAATTATGCACATCTTCTGAAGAGCATTTTGTTAGTTTCCTTTGTCTAATTCCACAGGCAATCTGGTTCATTGTGGAAATGAACAGGGAACTGGATGATTGATTTATGGAAATTCACTCTGAGATGATGACATTTATTATATCAATAGCAATTCTGACAGAAACAATAACCATGTCTTTATTATCAATAGGCCCCAAAGCAACAACAACACAAAAAAAGGTCACAAAAAGCAGCGCCACCCATCGGTAGATTTCATCCTGAGGAAGGACAGATTTTACCATGCAGATTTGCATGTTAACTCTCTCATATTGAAATTATGATTGCTTTGCTTTAATTCCCTTAAAAAGAGATGTGATCACAAGGCAAAGAGAGCCTGACGGGCTTAAATAAACACACATACAAAGTCCTGCACACATCTGCTCATCAGAGAGCCTGTTGGAAACTGTCACATGCCTGGCAGGTTCTGTGACTTCGGCAGATGGCACAGCAGCAATTAGGCCCACCAAATCTTTCAATCAATCTCCTGCACACCATATGAAAAATCTAGGTCCAATTTAGCCATTTCTCTTAAACCAACAGTTTTGCACACGTATTTAAATCCCCAAGCTTTCCTCTCCCATTCTGCAAATAATTTTTGTACTCCTCAATTTATGAGTTAATTAAAATCCTTTGTCCTGTGCCTTTTTTTTTGTCTCTTTTCCTGACAACATTAACACCACACCCCATTTGCTCATTTCCTTCTCTGGCCACTCTCTTGGCTTGTTTAACCACTGGCCTGAATGCAAGACTGTGCTTCGTAGACAATAGCCAAGCACAAGTGTTGCTTTCACATCCAATTACTGTGAAAGGGATTTTTCTGGCCAAAACTTCACAGTGGAGCACAATAAGAGTCTCAGAGAGGAACAAGATATCCCTGGCGCTTCACGTTCTGTCCCATGTTCCTCGCACAAAAGAGATGAAAAGCGATCCTGGGTATCCAACACCAATGCAGGCCATTAGGCAGAACTGGTTAAATAAGGCCAGCGTTGACCGAGGTGCTAACAGAGGCGGGGAACATCTTCGGCTCAAACCAGGCCCTGGCTGGCCCCAAGGATCCCCTCTTTGATCAGTGGCCCTTGCTACCAGCCTCTTACAAGAGCTCAGATGAAACAGCCCTCTTGACGCTCAAACGAAGAACGGATTCCGAAACGAACCCACAGAGGAAGACACAGGAACACCCAGAGTCACACCGGAGGAAAAGCCCATGTCTATTCATAAAAATGGTCTGCGTCGTCAGAGGACTCTTTTACAATGTGGGCAAGAAAAACAAACTTACCCAAGTACTTTTGCTCTACTGCGTGAAAAAACATGACATATCGTCATTTCCAGAGAAAGAAAGGCAAACACCTCACTCAAGCGTGGGCCCGGTGCCACCTTTGGACTGCCAATCCCGCTGTTGTATTTCCCCCACCTGTGTCGGAAAGATGATTCACTAGGCTTGCCAGACTCCATCTAGGGACTCTGTGCACTGGAGCATACTCACTGCCAACACAGACAGAAGGGCAAAAGAAGAAGGAAAAAAAAAACACCATACCTTCTCCAATGCACTGTGACCTGCAAAAAGCAGTTGGTAAAATAATGCGGCCTGCGAGCAGATGTATTATACTCTACCTACTCCGTGTGTCACAATTCACCAACTCGAATCAAGGCATTGGGCCAAATGATTACGATATGGCAGACGAGAGCAGAAACTTGATTTTATACACATGGAGAATAAAATAAAATCAGTCATCCTGCATGAACACACCAGTCACACCAGAAAAGCAATATTAGAATTATAGGTTCAATTGGATCTTTTTTCATTTTTTTTTTTTTAAAAACAGCATGTACATATAATTTTTCCTATCTGTATTTTTAGCTGTGAAACTCACACTCCCACCTGTGCCGCTCTCCTCACAAACAGCACTGTGACATCTCTGTTCTGCCGACACAAAGACAACACCAGCCCTAGCCGTGCGATGCAGACTTCACCAGGAATTTCAAACTCTGGCTGGGGTACAAATCTAAAGCTACGCGGCGTCTGACAAGCATAACTTCTCCTTCACTTTCATCACTGTAATTGCTGTCATCACTGTCACACTTTTTCACATTTACAGTGGCTTTACTCATGTCTGACTGACAATAAAATGAAGGATTACAACTAAAACATCCAGCAAACGCTATTGAACAATTAAAGAGAAAAAGCTCAATTATCTTTGCAAAGTATTTCCTTGGCAAAGGGTTTATAAATCTGTCTGGATTTCAACGTATCCCTTAATGCATTAAACCATCCATCACCTGGTAAATAAGGATCCCAACCCTTAAACTGTTGACTATACTATAAATAATGCTCTGTCATTTTATTCAAGCCTTTTGAAAAAAAATCTTTCTCCAAAGGTCACTGAAGTTCAAAGACCTTCGTGCGGAAGTGAAGACTTCTCACCATTTCCAGGTGTTCATTAACCACATATGACATCATGAGGGTCATGGCATGGTCTAATTCCTAATTAACTGACCACAACATATATAGATCACAGTTTGCAATGACCTCAGCCAGGAAACAGAACCAGTGAACATTTCAGGGTCTTGTTCTTTCTTATGTTTGTGCCCCCCACCACCCTGCTAACATACTTTATTGTGGAATGGAATAACAACAACTCAGTCATACTTTAAAAAGAGAAATGACAAAGATTTCACTCGGGGCTGAACATCTTTCCACAACATAGAACAAGTGTAAACGCATGAGGTCATCACAATTAGATATCCCCATCTGACTCTGTTTGCTTAGTGCATGCCATTTGTCAGTCAGCGAGGGACTGGAGAACTACAAACAGAACAAATGAATAATTCCTTCACTTCATAGTTAATCTTAGCTAATGCTGCATACCAGCCAGTGGTACGTTTCAACACAGTCCCTGAGATTAGCCGTGTGTACACTTGTGTTCCTCATGCATACTGGGGCATTACCAGCACTCTTATGGTACAAAAGAAGCAGCGGTGACTAAACGTCTATGTTTGCTCAGGAGAGATCAGGCCTGCAGCCCGCGTTACAACATGGGCCACCTGCAGTCTGGGAAACAGGTTTCTGCGGGAATTAGAAGATACAGAGGAATGAGCGGGACAGACAGGAGTAACCCAGCCCAACACGCTGCTTATCTCCAAGCTTATGTTTCACAAAGAGAGCAGATAAGCTAATACATGCCAGCACAATGAGGGAATGGAGAAAGGAGAAGAAAATGAGGCTAACAGAACAGGGGGAGGTGGGCTGTGGGTGAAGGAACATACCCGGGTCAGGATCTTCAGCTGAGCGGTCAGTTGCGACAGAGCGGCCAAGAGGCTTTGAATCACCGCAGAACAGTTAACCATTGACTAAAGGACTCATAGCACAGGCCCCATGTCATGCATGGTTATTCTATTCCAGAGACCATGAGCACAAAGCACAAAGCCATTATGAAGGCCTCTACCTGCTCTAGGCAGTCAATGCAACACTAATCAATGAGAAAGGGTAGCTTTGTGGTCCATTTCAGAGGACAGGTGATATTATGGCAGGGCTTTTCTGTCCATTAGTCTCACTTTTCAGGCAGGTGGTCTGCCTTGTAAAGATAAGTATTATGATGTCATTAAGACACAAGAGTAAAAGAGAGAAACTTGACATCCTCAAGACAATAAATATTCAGTATATAATGGCATTTATTAACGTTGACCAGAGCTTAGATAATATATGCTACTGGGTTTATATTTATTGCAAATAACATTTCTGCAAAGTAATTAACAAAATGAGGAAATACCTTCGAATGAAAACTAAAGTGACAATATATTTAGAACCAAGGGGCCTGTGGCACACGAAAGATCAGTGAAATCTGACTGGCAGCTACAAAACAAGCGATGTCCAAGAGCTTTCCCTGTTCCCAGAGATATCCCTGAGCTTCCACCCGAGTCTTCGGCCGGCTGTCGGAGCGGCTGGGATTTTGCACCGCAAGCTTCTGGGCTAGTTCAGTGTTCCCAGAGCTAATTGCTTCCACTTCTTTTTGACAGTGAGTGAGCATACTTCTCGCTCCGCCTATCATGGTGTGTGGAGCGCTACAGAAGTCTTGCTTCTGTTGCATTCTCCATCTGAAGTTAGCCTTCTGGCCAGTTCTTCAGTTCCTAATGCTACACACACACACTATCTGCCCTCATACCTGTTCTGGATTTGTTGACAGTACCAGTAACACTTCCTCCAACTTTCACTTTGCCCAAATCTGTAGATTTCTAGCAGATGGGGGGATCATTTGCTAACTGTCTCCCACGTGCCTCTGGTAATAACGCTGTTGTTTGTGCTGAAAATGATCCGTTCTGAGCACGGTTGCAGAATTCAAATACCGTTCCAGTGTCTTGTCAAAGATTGTCACAGTAAATACAAACCACACGGCGCTGTTTAAACCATTCACAAATTAATTACGGTCATAAAGTAGCAAAACTGCTTTCTGGTGTGCATTAAGCAATTATCACAATGCAAGGAAACAAACCCTATTGACTCGATTCCCATCTAATTATTCTGCCTGCAAATCTCCTGCACCTCTCTTTTCTCTACAAACAAATAAAACCTCTTCCATTGAAATCTACCAATTTTCACAATTGGAGTCTTATGAGCTTGTCTGATTTCATTCATCCAAAACAACCTTCCGCTCGTATTTCATTCCAAACTGAAAAAGGAAACGTGTCACATAACACAACGGTCTTCCATCGGGGTAAAATAATTACCTGAATCTGGAGTGACAGCAGAGGTTGATTCGCTTTGGAAAATAACAGCCTATTGGGAAAATAAATGTTGACAGAGGATGAAGAGACAGTCAGAAGGAAGGAGAAAGGGGCAATGTACAGTTCCCATCAGCAAACAAAACACTCCATATTTCTTTGAAAGACAAAGTGTAAAGTTAGGCTACTCTGCACACTGTCAATAGCAGCGTTTATCATTGGGCTCGCCACAGTCTATATATTGATTAAACCATCCATCACTTAAACTCTACAAGACATTATTTCTAATTAAAAAGTAGGTCATAAATTTTGTCCTTTATTGCCAGACTGGGGCTGTAAATAAAATCCAGGGGAGGGCAGAAACAGATTGCGGCCCCCATCCACAGTTTAGAACCACTGTAAAAAAAAAAAAAAAAAAAAAAGGACAGACAAGTGGCATGGCACCTCTGGGATCCTCGCACACCGCCTCCGGGGCTGACAGGGGGGAGGTGCTGGGCTTCATCTCAGATAAACAGATGCAAATCAATAATTCCACTGCCTGTGTTTTTATAAGACAGGTGCTTCCCTTCAAAGAGGTGGAGAAGCTGACTATATGCATATGAAGAACAAATATGTAAATTAAACTTTTATGAACCACACGGGCATATTTAAAGAGACAGCACTGGGTGTACTTGAAAATGATGTGTAATCACGGTAGGTCATGTAAGCGAACGAAGCCCTCCATCACATCACTGAGCCGGCTAGCAGTGACAACAATCCCCAGCTCTCCCGCGTCTCCATTTTCCTTTGCTAAACAACAATTTTGCTGCCAAATATGTCGTCTCAGACATTATTTAATGATCCCCGTTGATGAAGAGGCCATTAGCACACCTACGCCATCGCCAAGCACAGAAGCCGGACCGGGCAAACGCAAACTGCACTCAGTAAAAAGCAGAGGACACTTCACATTTGACAACTTCTGATTATCTCAGCATGCGCGCGAGTTGTCAGGAGGTGAACTCTCCTGACAGCCAGCTGAGAGTGGCAGAGTATTGGTTATTTTTTGACGGGCACAGAAGGATGTCTGATTTCACAGGTTCTAGCCGAGGGGAGGGAGGAAATTGGGGGAAGAAAAATCAAGAAAGGGCGAATCATGTGCTTCAGAGCCTTCACTGCCAACAAAAGGAAGTGTGTGCAATCATTATTCATTTGTCTCTTTCCTCTCTGGTGCACTTTATTTTCCCTTTCTTCTCTCTCACCTGCAGCACCGGCAGCAGCTGGGCTGACCACACAGGCACTTTGTGACTGGGACTTGACAACAATGGAAATGCTGGGGATTGGGAATGATATTTCGTTAAGTGATAGCCAGACACAATTCTCACCAAAGTGTGTGAAGTAGCCTTGGTCTTTGTAAAAAAAAAAAGAAAAAAGACAAAAACGAGAGAATCGCCCCCCGGGGGGGGAGCAAGAACTAATGAGCGAGCTAAAACGGACAAGACGGAATGATCCTCTATAAAAAGACCAGGAGAAATCTGGTCCTCTCCTCCCTCTTAATGTCCTAAGAGATCGCGGCTCCACCATGGAGCCTGCTGCCGCTGCATATCAAGCATTAAAGCCGCACACCTCTCTGAAGCTGAGACTTTTGGACAGGGTGCAGCAAAAGTTCAGGGCAGACTCATGCCTGAAAAACCAAAATGAGGTAAAAAACTCCACCGGTTCTGTCATATCACATGACAAAACCTGACCCTGCAGGCACATTGTCCCTGGTCTCTGTGAGAAGGGGGGGGGGGGCGATGGATGGACACACGGAGAAAAAGACAGAGGGGAAAAGTAGTGACAGAGGATGATGGAGAAAAACACTGAGCTGCACTGCGAGTTTGCTGTCAGGGGTGTTGTTTTATTAAGACACCAAAACTGTCAGGCACATAACAAGACGCTTGTACCAACATCCCAGAGACCCCTTTCCAAAGCAAAAATAGCTCCATCCAAAAGCACCATGTCAAACTCGGAGGTCGTTACCCTGTCGCTCTGCAGTCGTTTAAGGGGCTCTTCCCTGTACCAGTGAGGACTGGTGGAAGGTTCAACTGCACACCCTTAATTAGGAGAAAACAATATGGGACAGGAGAAAAAAAGGACCTTGTGAGAAAAGTGACTAGTGAAGCTATATAATGCATCTTTAATTGCAACACGAGCAAGCCAAAATTTTTGCTGGCTAAATAACACCACCACAGATATTTCTTTGAAAATTACTCTTCTTTTTCTTTTTGACATGTCATGTCGTCAGTGGCTAAATTCACCTCGTCTCAATGAGGCGTACGTCTGGGTAAATAACTCACTCGACTGACACACCTGGAAGTCTGTGGCGATGACTGACAAGCTGCTTTGGAGAGACACAAAGCAGCAACCTCACTCACCGTGAATTCAGAGACACTGTTTTAATTCAGTTGTGATATAATGAATCATGTTGTCATCACGAGTTGGTAAAGTTGTTATTATACACAGACAGCTTTGTTGTCTGTTAGTCTCTTTTTTAAATAAGATGTATTTTAACCATGATTTTTCATATAATTGGAATAATAGACCATGGAATGATTGTGAAATAGATTTTTCAGTATTTCTTTAAAGGATTTTTCTTATGGATAATGCCTGATATTGTGTAGAATATATTAAATAATATAAAACAAAGTTGGTCAATTATTCTACCTTTTACTTGACCTCGAGCAGTACCACAAGCAAAACGACCGCCTGCTCACCGCACACAGCACAATTCACAGGACATGCTGACCGAGTACAACAAGAACCCGTACGTAAATACTGCATATCTCCAAAAAACACATATAGAGAATACGAAAACGGCACTTTTCAATAATTAACTTGAAGTTCACAAAAGAACGGTACCTTACTCTGAAGTGTTGTTGCATAAGTCTGCTTTTCATCGACATTGCGAAATGGCCAAACACAAGAGGCTCAAAGAGATAAGACTACAGAAAGTACTCTGAATTTGTTCATGTTTAAAAGTTGATTTTTTTATCTGGAAATTCAGAAAATGTAGGACATATAATGGTGAGTTAAGATATGATCAGATTTCAGTCTGCCGGGACAATGTGACCAACCACATTTCTGCTGCCTTGAGAATAGTATTCTGCAGAAGGTCAGCTAATGTTTCATTAGAAGTAAGCTGCATTAAGTTGTGCGTGCCTTTGAATTAATTTGGTCATTCAGAGGGATTCAAAGTTTTGCCTGGTATCTTTGAGCCAGGCTGCTTTCTGGGCTGACCATGGTTTCCAAAGTAACAGGACGCAAAAACAAAGACGTGTAAAGTCAACTACCACTGGCCAGCATTCAAATCTCGGAACACTGCTGACATCAGCCAAAAGAAATTCACCCCCTTTCCATTCAAATGACCTGCTTTGCATTATTTGAAGCCCGGGTAGGATCACACTAAGAAAACAAACGGAAGGCTTTAAGATAACCGAACCAAAACTTGGCCGGGCTAATGTCATCATAGGCCATTATGGTTAAAGCAACTTGAATGGCCGGTGCTATGGGAAACCACTTTGGGTATGCAAAGCACTGCTCACTGAGGTTGACATTATCCAGACGGACTGAAGTTAAGCTTTGTGATTGCAAATATCTACACATGATCATCCCGTCCTGGATACGATCATTTCTGATTAAAACGGTTATCTGCATTTAGGTCATGATGTAGATCTTAATTCAAAGTGACTGGAAATTAGGAAAAAACAAGGTACATCAAACGAAGGTCATAATTTTGCGTCAGAATGCATCAGGACATTCATCCTCAAGGCAATCCTTTGCTTATAATTCATTTGGCATCTTTCAGCATTAATACAGTAAGAGAGTAGCACCAGTGCACGGTCACACAGCGTGACATCTGAAGGAAAGCAGCGGGTCGCAGGACAAGCCGCTGAAATGTGTTTCCACAAAAGATCAAGGCCATTATGTCTTTACCCGATTTTCGACTCCTATCTGAAAAAGCACAAGCCAGCAGCACAAATAACTTCTGCCTGCTGCTCTCAATAATATTCCAATGACAGCACAATTTTAATTTCACCTTGCAACTATTGTGCCTATTACTCCTCCGTCAGCAACATTTACCGTCCCCTCTTTTTGTGACAAATATGCCAGCAAGCAAATGAATTGTAACAAGGGGATTATCCAGGAATGTGTCTTTTGCTTTTGGGATTGAGATCAAATATTGTTCCCTATGATCCCCCTCTGAAAACTCCCATCCGGCTGCTCCACTGAAGTAGGTACATACTGATTCAGACTCCCGTTGTCTTCAAGTCTGCGATATGACACACTGTATCACAGTAGCACTTTTATTGTTTTGATCTAGTTGAGTAGCAAGTCAGAAGACAGAATAAGAAACAAGAACAGGGGCTCTGGAAGTTACACAAACTGCGCGTGATGAAAAAGAAAAATATGCACAGCCTCCAGAAAGTTGTTAGGGAAAGTGGGGAGGCGGGGCAGCCACGGTGAATCAGATGAGCGGTGGACGGACGCGCTGGAGCCGACCGCGCTTGTGTGTGTGTGCGTGTGTGTGAATTTGAGTGAGTGACAGGAGGATGAAGGCGGGGTAGCAGGCAAACCTATCATCCACAGAGCTCACCAATAAACTCTGGAGGGCAAACAATCTCCCTAATTGAATTCAATCCAGGCTCACCGCGGGAGGCACTGAGGCTAGTGGCTCCATTCAGTGCAGAGGGAGGTGTGTGTGTGTGTGTGTGTGTGTGTGTGACGAGGAGGGGAAGGGGTTTTGGCTGGCGTGACAAGTGAGCGAGGAGAGGGAGAGGAGATAACAACAAGCAGCAGAGACCAAACGCAAGGCTGAAGAGGACGACAATGACGCGCAGACGGAGACGGGACACGGCGCTCGCTGTGGATCTTTGGCAGGTTAGAGGTGGTAGGCGGGGGGGGGGGGGGGGGGGGGGGGGGGGGGTGCAGGGAGCATCAGACTGGAGGCGTGGAGAAAAAAGGAAACCAGCTGCGCTTTTGCATGATTACACCAAAAACATCATTTGCATCAGAGAATGGAATCCAAACACGCTCAGCAGATCTGTATGGTTACCGACCAAAAAGCCGTCCCCGCCGCCGCCGGCAGAAATTAAAGGCTTACCAGAGGTGCCCCGCAGATTTGCATATGAAGATGAGCACCCATCATGAATCATTTCTGTAAACATCGCACTGCACACACAAAGAACAAGCCCTGTTGGTTCACATGAATGTTCTCCATTACCGCGCCGTGTCGGGGGTGGCGATGGTGCCCAGGCACATCTTGTACACTTAATCTGGGATCCATTGCGTATTCATGACTTGCAATCAGATATTTTCAGGTCTGTGCATCAGGTCTGAAAATTGTAAATTACCTTGGCGTTGGGAGCAGTATGGTCTTCAAGCGTTGTTGATTACAAAGCCTGGATTTCACATTCCAGATAATAAAAGCATGTTCCGTCCTGGAAGGAAACAGAGAGAAGAAACAGGTTTAGAAAACCCAGCGAGACACTTCTGCACAAGTAACAATTATTATTTCTAAACAGGTAACGGGAGACATAATTTCACAATTCCACAAGGAGGAACCTTTAATGTGTTCAAACATGACTTAAAGCCATCCTTAAGAATCAGTGCACACACGGAACCACGCAGGATAATTATTAGTCGTTGCCATGACTGTTGCATCGCCAGAGTCAGACCTCCGACCACCTCTTTGTTTTGGTTTATTCTGGGTCGACTGTTGTTAAGTGATACACTATATTGCCAAAAGTATTTGCTCACCCATCCAAATTATCGGAATCAGGTGTTCCAATCACTTCCATGGCCACAGGTGTATAAATTCAAGCACCTAGGCATGCAGACTGTTTTTACAAACATTTGTGAAAGAATGGGTCGCTCTCAGGAGCTCAGTGAATTCCAGCGTGGAACTGTGATAGGATGCCACCTGTGCAACAAATCCAGTCGTGAAATTTCCTCGCTCCTAAATATTCCACAGTCAACTGTCAGCTGTATTATAAGAAAATGGAAGTGTTTGGGAACGACAGCAACTCAGCCACGAAGTGGTAGGCCACGTAAACTGACGGAGCGGGGTCAGCGGATGCTGACGCGCATAGTGCGAAGAGGTCGCCAACTTTCTGCAGAGTCAATCACTACAGACCTCCAAACTTCATGTGGCCTTCAGATTAGCTCAAGAACAGTGCGCAGAGAGCTTCATGGAATGGGTTTCCATGGTCGAGCAGCTGCATCCAAGCCATACATCACCAAGTGCAATGCAAAGCGTCGGATGCGGTGGTGTAAAGCACGCCGCCACTGGACTCTAGAGCAGTGGAGACGCGTTCTCTGGAGTGACGAATCGCGCTTCTCCATCTGGCAATCTGATGGACGGGTCTGGGTTTGGCGGTTGCCAGGAGAACGGTACTTGTCTGACTGCATTGTGCCAAGTGTAAAGTTTGGTGGAGGGGGGATTATGGTGTGGGGTTGTTTTTCAGGAGCTGGGCTTGGCCCCTTAGTTCCAGTGAAAGGAACTCTGAATGCTTCAGCATACCAAGACATTTTGGACAATTCCATGCTCCCAACTTTGTGGGAACAGTTTGGAGCTGGCCCCTTCCTCTTCCAACATGACTGTGCACCAGTGCACAAAGCAAGGTCCATAAAGACATGGATGACAGAGTCTGGTGTGGATGAACTTGACTGGCCTGCACAGAGTCCTGACCTCAACCCGATAGAACACCTTTGGGATGAATTAGAGCGGAGACTGAGAGCCAGGCCTTCTCGTCCAACATCAGTGTGCGACCTCACAAATGCGCTTCTGGAAGAATGGTCAAAAATTCCCATAAACACACTCCTAAACCTTGTGGACAGCCTTCCCAGAAGAGTTGAAGCTGTTCTAGCTGCAAAGGGTGGACCGACGTCATATTGAACCCTATGGATTAGGAACGGGATGTCACTTAAGCTCATATGTGAGTCAAGGCAGGTGAGCAAATACTTTTGGCAATATAGTGTATCTTCATAAATTTCTCAAGCCATTTTCTGCTTCCCACACTTGTGCTAGAGCCCAAATACTGCTGTATGAAGAGCTATTCAGGTCACATCAGCTTTTAATGGCTGATTTATTAGGGCCCAACAAGGGCTGGGTGATGGGCTGCAGGACAAAGAGCCTGTTTTAAACTGCATTAACACCCAGCAGTAAATATCCCATACAACATTAGCATTTTGATGACTGCCTCCCCCAGTCACCTTTTGCTCCGTCTCGTTTCCCCCACCCGTGCACTTCTTGCTCTCTTTCCCTGCCTCTTAGCCTTTGTATCAATTCATCTTCTGAGCATGCCACTTTCCCTCTTTTAACCTTCATGTCAGTCTATTCATTACAGTTTTCACTCAACACATTAAATATCTACCTCTGCCGGGCTAACACCAATGCTCTTATGTGAGCCGGTAGCACTTAATTACAGTTGAATTAATGAAGCACGCGCAGGTATGCAACGATGTTAAAAACATTCTCTTGTTAGGTCACAAATATGTGAATCAGCTTCTGGTGGATTAAAAATAAAATCCCACATAGAATTATAAAACTGAAGTTTTACATGTAGGATTGTGTTTACTATGCCAATTGGAGAGCTATTGGATTGGACTAAATTAAATAGACCTTCTTTAACTCTGACTTGTCTGGTTTGAGGGGATACTTTAAAAGCAGTGATGATCAAAAAGTGTTGCTTATTTGGAGGTTTACATTTCAACATGTGGAAAATAGTTAAATGTTTCCTACATTGTGCAGAAATGCTATTATTGGAAACAAGAAAAGAAACATTCTTAATCACAGAGCCAAATTTCTAAATATCATCTGGGCCCAATGGCCAACCGGTCTTGGCTTCCAAACAAGTGCCAAGGCCATGCTTCATCAAATCTGCTCTTCATTATGTTTGATCAAATTTAAGACTCTGGCGTTGGACGCAGATGCTGCAGGTCAATTCAGCCGAAATGCCAAAACTAGTTTGGTCAACAGAGCATCTGCCAGTTATTTAGAAGGCTTGCAAGTGTTTGGAAAGGGACACGCTCACGCCATATTGCAACATTTCCAATCAGAAACTGTCACACAAAGGAAGGGAGAAAGCAGAAAATTAAAAAAGGAAATCGCATTCTCGACAGCATAATAAGACTTTTGGTTATTATGATGAGCTGCTTTCACAATTGGCAGTAGTTACGCAGTCCAAATCTTAAATTCCACACATTTACCTTTGCCCCTCTCCCTGGGTTCCAAGGAGAAGGGAGACAGTATGAGAGCCAAATTTATTACCCTCTTGCAATAATTACTTTTAAAGTACTGGAAATAGTTGGGAACAGAAGCTTCCAAAATATCTTCAAGGGTTTTTTTTTTTACAAGAGAAATGTAAACCAGGCAGTTCCAAGCCGCCAAAGCAATCTTTTGCTATTACTACTAGAATATTCCTTTTAAAGATATGCAAAAGCAGTGAAGTTCCAGTCTTCGATGACCCAAAATGACATAATTTGGAAAGGGTTATTATTCATGCCAGGACACTTATTATCGCTAAGTTTGAATTCCAATACAGAACATTAAGCGTTAATATCAAATAAAGCCTGCATTACAGTTTTAATTCAATATTATGACACTGATTTTGCTAGATCTAGAGGCCAGTAATTGTTACAAACCAGCAATATTAAAGTAATATTAAAGAAGTTAGGTGAGTGTCTGCATTGTTAAATGTGAAGTATAAGATCCATAAATAAGCTAAGTAGAATTCCACTTACTTTCATAGGAAAGAAAAAAAGTAATCACTATGTCTCTATATACCGACATTTTGAAGTTTTGTTTTTAAGGCCATTTCTAATTAAAGGAAGATAAAGTTTTGCATGTTAAGTACAGGCCTGCTGAGATTCCAGTATGAGACTAAACTGAGAATGGGATTAATTTTACATCATCTCATTAACTTTTCACTGGCCACAAAGGATATGCAACCACTTAAAGCTGACAGGTAAGTGAAATAATTACGCTGGAGTGCCAAGTAAGCCATGCAGGATCACTGGAAAGTTCAAAGTGAACGAGTGCCCATTGTTGGAACGCATGAACACATGAGGAGGCACTTTGTGTTGTAAGTCGACGGCAGTGACAGACAGAAAATTGTCCCTTTTTCTTTGTCAAATTATCCTCTGTGCTCGGTTTTCAGCTCAGTCATCAAAAGAGTGCTTTCTAAATTACAAAGTGATGTAACACAGCATGACTATCCAGCCCTCAGTGGCATGAACTTATGCCTAAATTTGATTTCACACTCCAAATGTGATTCATTTTGGTACAGTGTGTTGGATATAACTCCATGAGCTGCATTTCTGACCACGCCTGACTGTTCACAGGGCTTTTCTTCTCTAAGGTTTTCATTTCCCTCACTCTGTATAGTGTTTATTTGAGCTAAAAAAGAAGGAAAACACTGAAAAAGGGTCAGTATTAAGGGATAAGGACATGTTGTATCCATCTTTGTATTGTCTTTCTCTGTGTACATTGTCCACAGTGGAGCTGCTGTTTCAGTAAATACAAACAAAGCCATTTAAAACCTGATCTCAACTGTTAAAGGCCGTTGAGATGACAAACTCGCCATTGGCAATTGAGCTGAAAAACATTTCAGCTCAGTTGTGGAGTACATGAAATACATGTTCATTTTGTTTGATCAGAAAATGTAAATCATGCATTCGAAATAATTAAACACTTCTCTGGGTTAGAACATGGTGCTGTAGTGGTTTTTCTCTTTACACGTAAAAAAGGCACACAAGCACCATGCAAGAACACAACAAAGGAGAAATATTTACAACAAAAAATATTACTCTTTAGTGGCTTTTCCCATCCACAGCACAGAAAGGCGCTATGAAATGTAAACATAGATAGTGCTGTTTTCTGCTCTTTACATTAAAGGAAGGCAAGGATATAAGCTGGGAAAAGACAATGGAACCAAAGAACCCAAAAGCTATTCATGATACTCCACAAGACCAAATCAAAGATGAACTCTGTCTTCAGATTGGCTGCACTCACCATCTGTTTGTCTGCAATCTCGCTGGCTTAGCAGCTGTTGGTTAGCTTTGCCTCAGGCTGTTATAAATTTTTTTTCTTTTTTTTTTTTTTTAAAGCAGACACCACATTGCAGCCAGGGGCACCAGGGGTAGGAATTTATGAAAGCGAAAAGGAAAGACGTAGGACAATATTCCTGCTTTAAGACAAAGGGTAGGACAGTTTTGTAATAGTTTTCTAAACCCGCTATATTTACCAGCCCATGCTTATCGTTTTAAGTTTGAGCCACCTGTGACCAGGAGACAACAGCGAATATGAGAAAGCCGCGGATGTCTGCCGCCAGTGTACGACTGATCCAAGCTGACAGTCGGTGGTGTGTCTTTATAAAAGCGTCGGCTGAGCCACACCGCCGTGGCCCGCTGAAAGCTCATCAAAGAGTGGCTTATTTTATCAGCCAAGTGGAAAATGTGCTGAGAGGGAAAGGGGGAGGCAATAGTGAGGAAGTCAGCGAGAGTAACTCAGCTATTGTGCCCGGTGCTGACCCAAACACCAGCATTACAGTAGCCGCGGCTGCTCACAACAAAAGCCCTAATCGGCGGAGCAGGACTCGAAATTAAATGACCCTGAAGTTGTGACACTGTAAGTGACAAGATGGCCTGTGATTTGCAGGGGCCAAAGGCAATGGAAATATGGCTAATGAACAAGAAAAGATGCACTGAAACTACGGGATCTTTTACAAGAAGGGACAGCAATGAGTTGTCTAGGTTCTCCTCTGCAAGAAGACGAATGGGCTCGAACAGCCCATTTCATATTGCATGCTTTACAGCCGTTTCATAGATTCTAAAAGACTTTAAAACAGGCCGCTCTTGGAGAGAAGAATAATCAGGCCTCGTAAAGATTTCGTCTGCAGCCTCAGGTAGACTGCACTCTGACTGCAAAATACGGAGCTTTCTGACACCATCATCGCACCTCTCGCACTGTGAGGAGGAATTCTTAACTCTTATAAACAATAAGGAAAACAAAAACACAAGTAAATATTTCATACAAACAAGGTCTTTACTGAATAACTGGGATTTTAACCGAATACCCCGCATTGCTATAATAATTCAATTAATCACTGATGGACGTGACTCATTCAAAACGGAGGGAAAGCTCCAAGTGAAGTCAAGGGGTACCAATTACAATGCACGGACTGCGTCCATACCCCCAGAGGTCACATTTAATCCTGGAAAGCTAATAATAATTGACTGAGGTTGCTGGCAACTGCTGCAGGATGATGTATAGATATTTCTCTTTCTTATTCTTCATCCTCATTAATTTCCAGCCTTTGTACTTGTTCTGCATCATTCTCCCAGCGTCTGTGGCTCTTTCTCCCCCTCATATTTTAAGCCATAATATCAGTATCATGGCATTTCCTCTCTCAGAACTTTCATTTCACTTTCCCACTCTGAGCTGGTATACAAAGGAAATGAGATTATGAGGGACGTACAGCCCTGAACACTACAGTGTTGCCCCAGAAGACTTTCTCATACAGTGACCCTAATTGGCTTTAATTGGAAAGGAATCAGCACTGGAACATGAGTCTTTAGGTGTCTCTCCAGTGTATTAAAGTGTGAATTGGTAGAAAGGCAAGGCTTTATGTACAAATAAGACATCCATAAAAATGCACTCAGCTATAAAATGGTACACAGCATAACCATTTTTAGTGTCTCCATATGTGGGTGTGTACAAGCTCTTGTATTTGAATATTCATATAAATATCATCCCTTTGTGGTTTCCAGGCACCTAAAATTATCCTCAAGACAGCGAAACATCCATAGTTGCATGATACTGCCAGAAATCCAGGCTCACGGAAGATTCTTAACCGCCTTTCGTGTTTACGACGCACACAACTAAATGCATGGTCAGAAATAAGCTGTCAAAATGTCACATTCGCAAAACAAATTTCCTTTCTGCCGGGGCACGGAAGTGTTTACCCTCAACAGAGAAATGTTATCATGAAAATCATGCTCATTTTTGTTTGTAATACATATACATTCCAACCTCGCAGTAGAATATGAAAGTCAATAGAGGAGAAAATTGTATGAGTGACACTAGTGGGACTTGACACTATAGTTACTTCTCCTGGGTGGACGATGTGTGCATATACAAGCACACACGTAGCACTGAGTAATTTTCTATTTCAAATATATGTATATATATATGTACACACACACAAACACGAGGACAAGAGGAATTATTGCTAAACAGCTTGGTCTGCCGCACAACAGAAACTTTTAAATGATCACAATGCACCTGAGTCAAAGATTAAATCTGTTTGATTTCTAATTAATCGGGAAAAAGGTCATTATAAATGAAAATTTCCTAAAGGAGTAGTTCTTCAGACCTAACGGCAAATATGAGAGACCAACTCGATCCAACAGACCCCCTTCCCCTCCTCTGCAAAATCTGCATCTGATTGAGGGTGTGGATCAAGTTACAGGTAGGTTACCCCTGAATCCTGTTCCCATGTGCGAGTGCATGAACTCCGGCAAACATTCCGTACCCCTTGTCACCTCCACCCCTGACAAGTATGGAACTTGACCCCGTCTGAATTCTGAAGCCGACCTGCACACTGAATATAACCTTGGCATGAATGAAGGTACTGAGGCATGTATCCAATAAACTTCCCCCTCTTGGCGCGCTGCTGTGCGTGTGTGAATATACATATGACTTGTGTTTATGAGAAATTCACTTGTGGATTTCTCAAAGTATACACTAATGGGTGCGGGTGGGGTAAGGGATTTGGGGGCGGTAAAACACTTGTGCGTTTATTTCAACATCTAAGACTTTTAGATGTGTGCATGTTTATGTGTGTGTGTGTGTGTGTCAGGAGTTGGTAATCGCGTGTACAGCTGGGGGGGTTATGGAGTGTCTCCGCACCCAAGGCGCCAAGGACATGGCTTGACAGGTGAGTGTGGAGGATCGAGCAGTCGGCAGAACAGCAGCGGGCAGCAGCACAATGTGCCCATTCAGGCCTGGAAGGAGACGACCGAGATATCACAGGACCCCCGTGAGGAGGGGCTGGTCATCTTGGGGCACGTCAACCTTTCAGTGCGACTACAAAGAAAGACATAACTGTGACTGCATAAACGGTAATGGGCTGCGTGACCTCATGCTTGGAACCTGTCTACTGATGTGGGACATATCCAGGTTGTCAACGGCTCCTTGGGTGAACAGATTCTGCTGAGATAACATTGACTATTCAGGCCAAAAATTGAGTTTCATGCCGACCTGGAGGTCTTTCATAGTGGGATACTCGAAAATAGCTAAGAAATTATATAGGACAAGATTGGCAACACTTGGGGCACTTGACAGAGTAAGTGAATATTGACGTAAATATGTATATTCTGGATCTCAATGCATCCCATTCTACCAAAACTGTCAAATTTCCTCCGTCATATATCAGGCAAAAAAAAAAAAATCAGACATATAGCGTCAAGTCCCACTAAAGGTCATTTAGATCCTTTCTAATTTAGCACCCTTCTTCATTAACCAAATTATAAAGTGACCATTCAAATGATACTTCCTTCTTATTATCTCTGTCATTACTAACCTAAGGGGTGGGGTATTTCCTGTGGCACTCCAGTATAATTTAGCAAGATGCCACTCGATGACTGAATTACTGTTTTAAATCCAGCATGTTTTTGACAAACCACTGCTTTACCCACAGAAAGGATTAGATGTGACACATATGGTCAGTGTGTGGAAGAACTGCGTCGCTGTATGGGCCGCATGTCTTTAACGCAAATCTGACATGTACTTTCACAAAACACACAATGCTACCAGTACTGCCATTGATGCAGAAAATTGGACAGCCATCCGTCAGCCCCGACAAATCGTTGGGGTAGCAAAATGCATCCGAGAGCAATACCGCATGAAACGAGTCTTCACTGAATCCAAAAAAGTAACTGAATCGTGGATGAATGTGAGGCAGTGGAATGGGAGTTGACAGAAAACACGTCTTGTGTATTTGGTGCTCTGCAACACAATGCTCTCAGGGAAGATGCAAGAGTCCCACTCAAAAGGAAGCATGCAACACTATCATCTGAGAATCCTATGAAAGAATCTTTTGTCTTGATGCGTGAAGCGAAGAGAAAATTCTGTGCCGTCTCTCAAACCGCAACCACACCTTTTCAGCTGGAATCCCAGAGCTATATCGCATTCCACAACACCAGTGATATAACCATAACCTACATACGTACTTCACTGCCCTGTACTTCACAGCAGAGGTCTCTCCAGCTGTGACCCCACAGTCCCAGGGATCCCCGCCCATGAAATCACATTTGAAGAATCTCTTAACATACGGCCCTGAAGAGAGTAAAAAACTGTAACAATGATGGGCATCCGTACACCACTACAAACACGCACAGCAGTGGTCCACGTTGGCAGCTTCTGTAGGAGCGTTTGGCAAACGACTGCTCTCCAGCGGGCTGTGGAAACACGATCAATTCTCCAGCTCAGCAGGAGATAAGGGGCATGTTCTCATCAGGTCACTCAGCGAGCAAATGTAATTTAACTGGATGAATCGGAAAAGAAACAGGGGCAACAATGTGAGGGGGTGGGGTGGGGGGGTATGAATGTAACTACAGGACAGTAATAAAGGATTAATAAAACACTGGAAGTACTACAAAGGGATTTGTAGTAAATGTTGTTGTGAGTGCTATTGGAAGAAAAAAAATATTTCTTAAAAAATTCTTTACAATAAGTTCCATTGTTATCAATTTATCTGTTTATTTTTGCTTGGGTCAGAATTTGGCAAATGAAAATATAGGGATGTTATTTTTTTTCTGTTTTAAATCTGGCACACGCTTTTTCTTCTTTTTTTTTTACACTTGGAATACTCGCCTGCATTTAAATCTTTTGGCAGTCGGATGGGATCTTCATGTTGTCAGCTGACTGCCAGTAAAAAGGAGAAATGGCCCCTAAACTTGGTATCGGTTCCAAGAGCAGTTGAAGCGATCCTTCTGACCTCCTTTGCTTTTTCCCCGTGTAGGGGTCAAATTAATTTTAACTGTCTGTAATAACTCATTCCAGCTATCCAGTTGAGGTAACAGTATAGTGGGGCACCAGATATTAAACCTTTCAACCGGTCTCACAAACTACAACCACAGTCTGCATAATTCCTGGTTTCTCTTACACAGGTCATCTGCGGGGTTCAGAATTAGATCTCAGAACGAGGTTTGTTGGTATCAAGCTTGGTTCAGCATGTTCCGAATGCTTTTTAAAACTGTACACGAGTTCAGGGAAAATGAACTGCTCCGGCATGGGAAAAGACACACTGGGACAGATGGCTGTCGGAGTGGGGTTTCCTATGCATGAGGAACTGTCGCGTCTGTCGATATGATTCTGCAGAGGTTTTTGCTTGGGGTGAAAACTGGCAGAAAAGTCATTTGAAAACAAGCAAGTCAAAGCCGGGCGATTAGCCGTTTCCCAAGTAACTAATCATTCTGTGGTCCAGAGTCCTCCGCGGAAGCCGAGGCGGCAAGCGGTCCTGCGGGGACCTGAGGGCCATCAAGCTGGCAGTCACTCCGCTGATACCCAGGTGAGGTGACATTCAGCCAAAATAGAGGTGTGAGATTGCAGGAAACAACACTTGAGTGGACACGCATTCTCAGCAGTCACCTGTAAGAAAATATCGGGATGAAGCACCCCCTAAGAGTAACCCAACTGGACTAACACGGTTGGATAACGTTAGTAAGATGTCAAAATGGGATTAAAACCACATCAAAACTCTATTACAATAAAGTGCCTGCGTGGCCTCTGTCCAGAACTGCCTCAGTTCCTTTTTCATTTCACTGGCATTTACTAATTAGATGAGATGCTTGGTTTGATGTACATGCTTTCATTGTATTAAAAAAGGTAAATAGGGAAAAAAGGAACAAAAAAGGCGGTTTGTTCTCGTTTGCATGCAGCACAGTGAGAGGAAGTCGTCTCTCCCCCTCTTTGAGGCACTCGGTAGCTGCAGAGAAAAATCGATGCACAAAAAGCACTTCATTCCTGCTCAGTTTCAACCTTTACTACTAGTATAATTAAATGTGGCTTCTACGGACTTTCCAATCCCCATTTTACCCACCAGCTTTAGGCGGCTTGTTCAAAGTCATGAGCGCTTCATTCAAAGAAAAGAGTTTCTCTGGGGAGCGTTATGGCATCTCAAAAGCTGGACGCAAATTTCCTTCACAGGGGTTGGGCTGCTGACAGCTCCCCATTGACACCATTACAATGTTTGCAGTGAACATCAAAAGTGAGAAATTACTATTACAATTACAGTTACTGGAAACACAGAAAGGGAGGATAAAGTTGAAAATGTTGGTTGAGGAGTCCCAATACATCGCTGTGGGACCATAAAATGATTTTGCAATTGGCAAAAAAAATCTTAATTTGTTCCACTTAACTTTCAATTCCACCAAAGCAACTGGAAGAGTGTCAATTAGTTTTACACACTCATCTTAAAATGCTGCATCAAATGCTAATAACGCCAGCTGAGAGGCAGAAATGAGCAAATTACCTGGGTGTCATGACTGCATACAGGCAGCTGGACCCATTATTTCTGCTCTGCTGCACGTATAGAGGCCTCTCCAGGTGTGCTTGATACAGAACTGGCTTAGCAAAGGCCTTAAACCGACCAAAAAACATGAACCAGATGGCAGGAGCCAAACCTTGTCAAAATTGGATTGTGTGTTCAGCAAAAAACAATACTCCAATAAGGATGGAGTGAAAAGTTGTGAAAAAGGGGAACAAAGTGATCCTTGTTGTCTACACAGATCAATAATGGGCTGCTCATTAGTTAGACAGCCCATAGAATCAACAAGAAAAGAAAAGGAAGAAACTGTAGGCACAGGTGTAATAAAACTAGAATACAAATAACTCTTCAACTCCCACATTCCACTGGTGTCTTACCACTACATCTACCTTATTAATCATTATGGGCAGAAATTCCATAAAGCATTGACCTGCTCTGACCTAAGTGAGCTCATTGTCTGGTGGCATGCAGCACATTCATATTTTCCAAGCAGAACTGGCTATGCTACTGGGTTAAGCTATTTGCTCTATGTGAACCTGACTTTTATCTGCATTTATTATGTATGAGGGGGTTAAAAGGGGTCCATGAGAAGATTATAAAAGCTTAACATTTTGATGAGATTAATCTAGCTATCAATCCGTGCATGTATAGAGCAGTGAACCAATTATAATGAGGCAGTAAATGAACAAATAACATTTATATCTCCAACTATAAGCGGCTCAGATGTGTCTATGTGAACTGCCTAAAAACAGCATCAACTTAAAGTTGAATTATGTCTGCAGCATCCATCATAAGAAAATGTATATCACGAGGATGCCGTTTGGTTTTACTGGTGAGGTTGGGAAGCAGAAAGACCTGCGACTATCAGTGTAGTAACTTTCAGAAGATGGAGTATTGCTGTGGGGAACAGGAAGGCAGTGGATGTCAGTTGCCTGAAGACAGAGATCCAACACCTCACCTCCCAGTGTCTGTCATTCTGTCTCCCCAATGATCTATGGATGTTATATGGCGCTGTTCACCCAGCAGAGCCAGTCAATACCATCATGCTGAGGAATGCCTCAGCGAGACAATGGGACTCTGTGACCCTTGTTAGGGAGTGGAACAACTCAGGAGTGGTGGGGGTAGACATGGGAGTAATGAGAGGAAGAGGGCTTCATTTTTCATTCAATATCTAAGTATGAATCGCCAAGTAAGGAACAGACTGAGGCACACATTTATGATCTCTTGATAATCATGTGTTTGAGATGCTTCTTTTGGCCATCATCCTGACATTACAATCCTAAATCCATAAATTAAATCAGCCCGCGATCTCTGTTTGAATGCCAAAACTTGCCCCACATGAAACACTTTAACAATGTAAAAAAAGTAGTGCTGAGAAATGCAATGCATTTTGTGTCCCGCCACCATCCCTCCACATTTGGACAGGATGACAAGCATGATGCCTCAAGCACGGGAGGAAGAGACACAACCGTGTGGCACCTTCCATCAGAATTTCCAAAGCCGTACTGATTCAATGTATACATCTCACAACTCCTCACCATATTGTTGGAAAGGAAAGGCTGCTACCAGACTCAATTGATGCAGGAACAGTTCAAGGAAAGCGACACTGACAGGTTACCAAGCTGGCATGCCGTCATACTGCAAATGCTTCTCCGCATTCATACTCTGTGGCTCATTTACAGGATCTCGAGAATGACCCATTTTTCTGTTTAAGTACTCATTTAGAGTTCTTTTGAATTTCTTCTTTGGAAATATAAAAGGTTTCGTAAGTCTGTGCAAATCTGGTAAGCAACAAACAACTCAGTCATAAAATAAAGATAAAAAATAAAAAACTAAGTTTATTTTAAGCTGTGCTTATATTTGCTATGAAGACACCAGTGCTGCAATTGGAAAAAGTGACTCTGGAGTCCTCAGACACTGAACTCCTGGAGTTGGACAGCATTTCAGTGAGCATCTGGTAACACTAAACTCAAACATTTACTTAAAGTTAAACATTAAACAGCACAGAATCACTGTGGGTGTACTCTGGTTTGAAGCCCTAAAAATGTACAATAAAATTAAAAGAGGAAGACAATTAAGCCATTTTGCTTTATGTAATTAATTGTGAACTAAAATGTCATGCTTGTGACAGCCCAAGCGTCCATTACTTTAGCGGCGTTTGAAAATGTGGGTTCAGTTTGGTTTATAGGAATGAAAAGACCTGATCGCACTTGTTTTCAGTTACCTGTGTCAACATTTTGCCAACTCTCCTCGGACAGGAGTAAAAGTTGGGTCTCCAGTGAACTCGAAGGAGAGTTCTGAACGCCGCCTGACACTTTCACTCCATCTAAGCCCCGTACCAAGGTGACATCCCTGTGTGGGCAGAAGAGCGAAGAAAACAGACCCCCGTTTTCCCAACTCCTCACCCGTGGGGGCTGTGTTGCTGCCTACATGCCAGTGCTGTTATCTGCTGCTTATTATTTGGCTGAATGAGCCGGAGCGGGGCTCACGGGCTCGCTTCTGACATAATGACTGATTACAGTCTTGTAGCTCCCCTCTAAGAAATCCCACCGTTGCCACCATTGCGCCACGGCAGCTCAGGCTGGAAGCTGTCGAATGAGAGCAGAGCAGAAGGGCAGCGGAATGGGGGTGTGGGGGGGGGTTAGTTTGGTGGTCTCTTTTAAGTGGCGGCATAACGACTGCACAGTTTCGAGCTGTCATGAGTGACTGAGGCCCCGGTGAGCACCTGGGTTATCAACCTCCTTGTTTTCAGGCGACTTGCTAACAAGCGCTTCTAGAGTAGCGTGGCACAGTTTAACCTGCAATTAGAACTGTGCCTGAAAAATTTTCGTGGAGAGGATGTCTGCCTCTTTGTCACGGCAAAGCAATACTTACCAGACTGTACAGAGAGAAATTCTACGCTGACCGATATCTACTTAGACAACAGGCCTTTTTTTTTTTTCTTCTTATGAATGTTGAATAAAGAGCCACACAGATTTGTGAGACAAACAGGCTCTGTCAGGACATATCAAACACCAGCTTTCAAGCAGTCAATTAAGTTCATGGTGAGACAAAAACGTGTTGTTACTTAAGCAGTTTGCACAAGTGGGGTAGCGCATCTATTTAGTTGTGGCTGATCTAGAGGTGATATAGGGCTGGAAGAGATGTTTATTCATACTAGGAGGGGGGGGTACCTAGATCTTCCATCACTATACCAACCGGAGATGAAGCCCGATGGCAGGTGCCAACACTTTAAGTGTGCCGTCCCTCGTTTGGAGACACTTATAGAAAACCGCCACAACGAAAAAAGGCTAATCTTAAGGAGGCTGCTGGCTGAGGCAGCAGTCCTGGCAGATCCCATCCCACACTCCGAAATCCAATCCTATTGCACTGATTGGAAAAAAATCTATGATCCAAGCCTCCAAGTATATGAGGCAACACTAAAATGCTGTAATGCATAGGAAGTAAAATTAGCATCTGATGAAATCCCCCAAAAACTTTAGAGTTTCATGACAACTGGCACAAAAAGTATTTATTACAACACTTACATGGTGGAGGCATATAAATCATTCACCACAGAGTTATCCTCCTGTGTGAAAACAGTAATTATTGGAAGACGTGAATGCTTCAAGCCCCTCATAAAGTATGAATGTGGGATGGTATTTCAATTTAGAACTATTCAGGAGGATATTGCAATCAAAATTTCTGCAAGGCACCCATGCTTTGTGCTCCAGTACAAGCTAAACTGAACTGAAAAGCTTCAAGCATGCCAACAAAAAATGGAGAAAAAATGTTGGAATGTTGGAATTCATCCATACAAAACAGCAAAACACGAATAAAGTGTATTGCTCTTCATGGTTCTGGCATTTTTTGAAAATCTCAAACTAGTCATATAGCATAGGAGGGAAAATACGAAGACTTGTCAGGAACAGTACGATTATGCTCACTACTAAGTAATGTCTGTAGTTTCCTTGCTGAGGCAAGTAACTATGCAGGAATGGAAAAAAAATAAACAAAAAGAAAGTAAATGCGCCTGTTCACACTATGACACGGTTGTTACAACAAACATTTTTAACATTAAATTCAGCTTCTTGCTCTTTCCAGTTTGATCATACATACTTCATACAACTTTCTTGTCATTTCTCAGTTAATTTTCCATTTTGAGAGCACACTTTAATAAAGTTTTGAGGCGCAAACTTGCTCTGTGTAAATGCGCACCTCATATTTGCAGATGCAGCAACTGCAGAACAAGGAAGTCATCTTAATTTCTCTTTGCTGGCCAATTAGTGGTCAGATCAGGAGGTCTCAATGGTTTAGGGGGGTGTAAATACTAACCGCCATTCCCATTCATTTGTATGCGGCTGCAGGTGCACCTCCTTATTATGCATTCAAGCCAAAACCTGCCTCCGAAACAGGCCATAAATTAACTTCCTTTAGAGCTGCGCCTCAGAGAAGCATTGCATCTTTGTTTGAATCCTCTTCACTAGACTAAAGTTCAGAAGGGAAAAGGGAAAAAAAGGCCCTCCGAACAAAAGCACATGATGAATATTGTTGCAAAAAAAAAAAAAAAGGACAGACACATTTTTTACAGTGTAGTAAAGATGTTGATGTACTGCAGCCCCGTCAGGCAGTGTCAGTTTGATGGCTTTTGGGTACCTTTTAACACCACCAACAGGGTCGTAAGAATGGCTCGGCTTACTTTAAATGCTAAGTTGACATTTTTGGATCCATATCTGCAACTTAGTTGAGAACGTGTTTTTTTTTTGTCACTTTTAGACATGCATAAACCCTAAGTATGTGTTTTCTCTGTCTGATGTGGAATACCAATGTTTTTTTACAAGAAAAGATAACAGATGGAAGAAGCACAGCACTGATTCGATCAAGAGACACCTGACTGGGTGTTCACTGGTCAGCGTAAGGATCTATGCTTCAATGAAACTAATTGGTTTAAATCCATCTGCTTTGAGCTCATGTAGTATTTGTATCTCTGTTTGCAGAGGTTGTGTTCAGGGTTCTGACCATCTTTTCTTTAAAACACCAGTTGTGACAGAAGAACACAAATAAAAGAAATGTTTCTGCAATCACAAATACAGTTAGAATGTTTTCAATTTGAAGTTTAAGCCAAAAGGAATTTTAATGAATCCCCAGTAGAGGTCAGGGGCATGAGGAAACGTCCATGAACTCAAACTATTCTCAACACATCAAGAACAAAAGGAAAACAGGAAATCAGAGCAATTCCTCCACCGCTTGCAATATGAACCGTTACACAAAAATAACTAAATGTTACGCACGTTCTCTTTTTATTTTATGCCATAAAGATGAATAAGTTCACAAAGATTTCAGTTTATGCAGAGCAGATATCTGCGGGCAAGAGATAGTGTTTTATGGAATCAGAAGCTTTGTGGTTTCTGTTAATGGCTTTGGTTACCTTCCTATAAATAGTTGTGTAAAAAGGAAAATAAAGAACATATGGCCAGCCTCTGAAATCCACAACACAGCAGGTTTCAGTATTTACCTGTCAACCCTCATGCCTCTCCCCCGTTGCTTAATAGAGGTCAGAAAGGCCACAAAAAAAGGAACAGCAGCATACTTACCAAAGCTCAATGAAAGTCAACACAGCCCAAGCATGATTTCTCTTTTTTTCAGAGCCTTCAAAAAATGTGAGATTGAACCATTTATTCAAAGACGTCAGTGTCGCTACAGGATCCATACAGTTCAGTTCATTTAAAAAATATCTACAGAACAGCCAAAAAAAAACGTTTTACGAAAAGGAATCCAGCTGAATGGTGATCCAAAAACCAAAGACATTACGCCAACAACTTAAGCAATCATCTTTAACTCGGGTGTCTCTTACAGGTCAAATTAAGTAAATGTAAACAGAAAAAGGGGGAGTTCTCTTTGTTGCAAGTGAGGTCCCAATAACAGGTCCAGTTCAGTTGTAGGAATCGTGAGGGGGAGACGTGCAGTATGAGGAAAGAATGTTGGATTAAATCAATGTGAGACCGACAGACGAAGGAGCCTCACACTTTGTTTTTTCCTTCTAAAAGAATATTCTCTCAAGCCATGTCAGGTTGCATTTGTACTGACCATTTCAGAAAAATTTTGAAAAGACCTTTTTATGTTCACACACACAAAAACCACTGATGTCAAACACAAACCTGACAGAGCTGTTTACTTCAATATCGATACGTCTCGCTCATTAGAGCGCAGTGACCGTATCGAGTGTTCTCTTGTTTTTCTTTTCCAGACCTTTGCATGGAAAATACTCCCAAGCATTGATATCACTATCTACACAGCTCTGCAGAATCAAGAGCCTAATTGTCCACTCTTTCCATCATGCACCAGCTGACGTCTTAATCTCAACTCTAAACCCATTTCCTGATATTAAGTGTTCAGGGGGTTGTGAAAGCTCGTGTCAAAACTTTTGTGTCCAAGCTCTTTATTTAACAAGACAGCTAAAGTGATGAGAGGCATGGACCTCGAGTACCTTTTTTTGGCCACATGCCTTCTTTTTTTCAGATTTTGCTTCCTTTCTGGGGAGACATTCCTGCTTGAGAAAACGGCCCCAGCTGAGTGACCTGACAGCATGATAACTCCAATCTTAAAACAACCAGGGGGCTCAGTTTAGCCGAGTGAGATTTAGCCCATAGGAATGTGCATACGGCAGAGCAGGTGACCCGTTCCATCTGTATACTACAAAACCAAACATTAAACATTTTTTAAATGTATAGAACCACTTAAACAGGAATGTTTAAGGCATCCGGGGTCGCTATGAAGTTAGAGCTGCCCGTCATTTAAAGCTCACAGGGACAACATCAGCCAACAATATAAACCGTCATCTCGCCTCTCTGAAGATGTCTGTGCAATGCTTAGCATGTCAGCATCCAGCCCCAGGGATAAACAACCATTCAACTGCAAAATAAATCTTCAAATCCATCATTTAGACAGCACATCTGAGAATCCAGAGTGCTCCTTTTCAGTAGTGCCTTTATTTTCTAATTTGCCAAGCACCTAAGGCTGTTGAAAAAAAAAAAGAGAATAGCCATAAAAGGTTAAGGAAAATCTGACATGAAGGTTTTCATGTTCTGTAAAAGAAAGTGGGATACAGAATGAATGACAAAACACCATGGCCTTCAGTTACCCAAATAAAATAGTTCTGAACAATGGGTCAGGGATCCTAGTTCAGCGAGAACAAGTGATGTACAAGTGTGATTAATCCTCAGGTCATTGTGCTGTACCGATTAAAATTTTTCTTTTTTACACTTGAAGAAAAAAATTAATAAATAGAAAACCGAATTGAATTCATCATGTCAAGGAGATTTCCTACAGCTTTAGCTTTTTTTGGTTTGTTTTTCTAAGCAATACTCATATTTTAGGAGGAAAAAAATACAATAATCAGCATGGAATGAATTGTCAAAACAAATTCCTTGACATAGTTTTGCACTTAAATTTAATTAATATTTAACTGCTACAGGCTGCACTGTTGAAAAAAGGCTAAGTTTATGGGAATAAAAGAATGGAATGTGCAGTGGCTGCATGTTAAACTGAAGGCAGAAAAGCTGCAGATAGAGTTAGAAAGAGGATCCCCGATGGTAGCCATGGAGACCAAAGATTCCATTAGAACTGCTCCACTTAATCTCATCTAACTGTACAGTAATTGCCAGATATAAAAAAAGGATTTAAAATAAAGTTTATCTTGACTTAATTGCAATAACCTGATCAATATATCAATTCCAGCATTTGAGCCTAAAATAAATAAAATCAGGTGTGCAGCTCATAACTTTGTGCATGACATTTAGATATTTGGTGGTTGTCAGCACAACAAAAAACAGTCATTAATGTAGAAAAAGCTTCTCTCATTTATGCATTAAAGGATATTTGGACAGCATAGGGGACGTTTCAAAGTGTTATGAACTTGCTTCACAATAAATACCTTACAGCATTTGTCCAGATATGTAACTGTCAAACATACGAGTAAAGAGCAACAGCTGCTATCCTGACAATATCAAAACTTTAAAAAAAGATTCACGAGAGACAGGAAGCATGTAAGTGTGACTGATGGGCAACTTAAACAAATACTACTCTCCGAAGACCGATTTTCTAAATTGATCTACCAGTAAAAGCTCTTACTGTACATAATATGAGCCATGAAGCTACAGCCTTAACTTAACCCAATGAAGAAAAACCTGAGCGCCCATATCTATTCCTTCAATAAGCACAAACAAGGTCCCCTCTGACAAGCAATCATGTCCTGTAAAAGCAAAAAAAATCTAATCAAATAAATTGAGCTGCCGATGGACAGATATTAACTTATCGGGGAACTGTGTGGGTATCAGCTAAATGGAGTGAGGAAAAGGCACCATCACACAGATCTAACAAATAAAAAACATGCTTTCTGTAAAATGCAACAAATTAACCCGCATAACTAATATACAAAGCCACTGGAGGAAATTGACTAATGTTCCATCAAGGGTTGTGTGCATGAAATGAACCCCTCGGCAGAGAAAAGAATGTCTAATTATGTGTCTGACATGTCCCCAAATGAGTAATGAAATGTTTTTTTTTTCTTTTGAAAGGTTGAGTTCCAATATCTTATTAAGGGCCACAAAGAGAGAAAAAATTAAAGGGTGCAACTGTGAGGAAGAAAGCACATAAATAGTGGAGCTCTTTATTTATTTTCACTTCCACTGTGCATCTTCACTCATGATAACCAATTCCATCAATTCATTGTACCCATGTTCCTCAAAATATAAATGCATGCGAGATAAGTGGAAGAAAACACGAGAGGGAAATATTTCTTTATTACTTTACAACGTGGACCCATCTGATACCGGACCAGATGCTAAATTCAACCGCTGCAACATTAAACAGAGCCTAGATTATATTCCAGAAGGAGCAGCACTTAGTTGAAACAAAATGGATGAGACGCGGTAAAAAAACAAAGTGCAGTTTGACATAACAGTCGAGTCAGAAAGCATCAAATGTCCACTTGAGTTTCCCCTGGAGGGAGAAGTCAAGATTTTAACTGCTGGTAGAAACACACACTGTGTGTGCATGCAGTGTGTACCTAAATATAAGTGTGTGTGTGTGTGTGTGTGTGTGTACGTGTGTGTGTCATCTGCTTGAGAGCAATTCCACCAATGCCGATTATATGACAGATGGTGCTGCCGTCCTGAACCTAATTGTCAGATAAGGATACAACCAACACCATTAATGATATGCTGAAAAGGCGAGTAAGTAGTCAAAACCCTGACCCGGGAGAAGTCCAGCCCGGGCTGAAAACTCCCCCTGACAGACTGCCTGACTTCCACAACAAATGCAGCTTTTTAGTCATATTTAGGAAGAAATTCAGAAAAAAATACGTCCAATATGCTGAACAGGAAATCAGGAGCATCGGTTTGCTGCGTTGAGGAAACTTCAGATCTGATTCAAAGTGATGGGCTCAGTTACCTTTTCGGCTTTGATACTGATGTTGAAAGGCTGCGTGCGTCTTCACATCAAAGGGTTTGGTACTTTGGCCCCTTAAGCTTGCACTCATCTCAGATACTGGGCAGCATGTCTTCCTCAGCATATGGGGAATAATTCGCCATTCTCTCTTTAGTGTGGCCATAAAATAATGATGTGTGTTGTGCAGTATTTATGCTGTTTTGGACTGCAGCGGACATCCTGCAAAACGCCAGAAACGGCACCTTACAGAGATATACACAAATCTAGTTTACCCAAAGAGATGACTACTTTGCATCACATAGGCCTGCTTTAATCTCACAACGCCGTCTAGTTTAAATTATAATTTGACATGGTCACACCACAGAATCAAACAGCACATAGGCCCGCACTAGTCTTTCTCTTTAGGCTCCTACAGACTCTTTTTTTTCCAAACCCAACAGCTGCACCTCGCAGAATCCAGGCTCAATCCAATGTATTGATTGAGGTGTAAGGTCACAGAATGACTGCTTTCCTCAAGAAACTTCCCCTCGTGAGCTGGTAACCAACGTGCAACTTCTTCCTCAAAGCCAATTTTAACGCAGCTCACTTTTGTTTTAGACCTGAACAACAAGAAGAGGGGGGGACAGAACTCCACAGATCATTAGATCATATTCAAACGCTGACGGAAGGATTAGTGAGGAGGGATATTGCAAATCTGATATCGCCTATCGATACACCGCACGCTGATTACACCTGAAGGCATCGATAGCCCGGGGAAAGTAATTAAAGAGTGCCGGAGCGTGCCGTGCCGTGTCGGGCTTTTTGCAGGACGCGTCTCCAACTGCTGCAGGATTTCATTCACGGGCAATGGTCACCGTCCCCGGCGAGAGCCGCAGATCGTCCGTGGATGTGCGCGCATGCAGACGGCCGAATGCGCCGTGGCGAGGAACGTCACACTTACCGCGTATTTGGAAATTACTGCCGAATACGAGGGCGCATTGCAGCTCGCGTCCTCAGACTCAAAAGTGAGCGTAAATATCTTTTCTTTCTGTTTTTTGTTTTTTTTTCAAACAGTCTCTCGGGCGTTGTGCGCCGTCCTCACGCGCTCTCTGGACGCGTTTGAGAGGGGTCGCGGAGACAGAGGCACCGAATCCAAAGTGCAGCCTTTCTTCAGTCCAGTATCCGCGGAAGAAGACAACAAAAAATGAAATAAAAAAAATCGCCTCTGTCTGTTGTGGCTTTGTGGCTCCACGGTCCGAGAACGCGGGGAGTAAAAACAGCAGCAGCCTCCTCGCGTCGTTATCCACGGCTCTGTCCCCTTACATCCCTTTAAGTCACAAGGCGTCCTCCTGTGCGGGGGCTACATCACGTCCCGTAAAGCAGAAAAAGCCCAAACGCCAGCAGCACCCGGCGTGTATCCAGAAGAATTTCTAAAGGGCAGTTGAAGGGATGTTGTGAGAAAAAAAAGCTCCTTACTGGGGAGGGGGGAAGAGACTAAGTTGTTTGGGTACCCCCAAAAAAACTGCAACCCGCGGCGACTATGGCAAACCCAATTGTGCGCACTGGCTGGGAGTAATTCTGTATGGAAAGCGAGGGGTTTAGAGAGCCAGTGAAAGGTGAAGAGGAAACTCGGATGTGCAGTGCCGCTCACCCTGTATACTCGGGCTCCACCTAGCAGCAAACACAAGGCAACATGCTGCAGAGAAAAAGCCCGCCTGCTTCCAGAGGATCTGGCCCGGGGCTGGCGCGGTGACGCGCGCTATACGGCAGGCTGTGCGCCTCTGACTGCGACGTTTGGCTGGAATTCCCTGCCTTTATTTCAAAAGATTCAGTGCAACTTTGCAAAAAAAAAAATAATGCAACGACACAGGAATGCAGTTTTCAGATGTGACAGTCAGGATAGCATGCAGGGACAATCTGCTAACCAAACTAAAATGGAATAGTAAATGGAGAATATCCATAAGCATAACTTTGGTTATTTGAACGTTATTTGAATAGCTTCTGATTATTTCCCTCACTTCTTTCCTTATAATCATGGATCATTTAAATTAGGTTTTTATAGCAGCTTTTCCCACTCTAATGCCACAAGAATTTTTTACTTGCATTAATTCAGAAAATGTCGCACATTATGAGTTAAAGGTTGTCAAGATGTCAAATTAAGGATGGATTAAAGAAATAAAGAAATCTGTGGATTAATCTGTTGACCTTTGCACTTTGAAACCACGTCTCCAACTGGAGTCTGCCAGTGTTCACCCCCCCAATCATCTCATAGACTATTAGTCACTTTAATAATCTCAATTACAATCAAACAATACCTAATCATCCAAATCACTCATCCAGTGCATCACTAATGAGCCTGTGGAAATAACAGAGATGGTTTTTGCACTCTTTTCCAGTACGAGACACGCCTTGAACTCATGTACGCACCAAAAAAAAATAAATGCATTTATAAGGATGATGCGTTCTCTCTCCCTGGCTCCATTTTCAGAACACCGCCTTTACAAAATGAATTTTTCCAGGTGGAGTGCCAACCGAAACTGATTGCCATTAGACTTGTGTAAAACCAGGTAGCTTTAAAGCAACACAGTAAGTGCCTGGCAATGTACAGCTATCATATCAACTGAGACAGCCCCCAAAAAATCAGCCGACACACTGACAGAAACATTTACGCAACCCCAGTGTTTGAGATGGTGTTGCCAACAGACATAAAGAATATGAGGCAGAATCAGATCCGTTCCTTTTTCAACTTCTGAATCACAGAATCCGCATGATTAAAGTAGAAATAGTTCTCCCCAGCACTGAATTGGAGCAGCATTTCAAAAGTATGAAGGCCAGTTAGACTGCACGTTATCTTGTTTTATTGCTGAGAAACTAAATCATGCAAGTGAAAGGGGATGTCCCTGAACTACATGAATGCAACAGTTTCCTTTGTTTGAATCTGAAAAGGAAAACAGGACTAAAATTAATGGTATTAGAAGAAGTTATTAGGAACCGTTATTAGAAATTGTTCAGTAAAGAAAACAAATGCTCAGAAAAGTTTGGAAACGATTAGAGGTAATTGCAAACCAAGGGTCAGATTTTAGATGAATAAAACATTTCCTATCAGCAAACCCTTGCCATTCCAGTATATGGCATTGGGAATTGTTCCTGCACTTACACTGGAGGTTCTTTTTAAAAATGTTATTCTTAATGCCTCTTACCGCTGCTCAAGGCAATAGAAAATAATAGGATACTGGACAATAATTTAGTCCTATCGGATTAAAAAACATTTAAACACATGTACAAAAAGTAAGATATTTGAAACGACCAAACTAAATGGTGGTGTTTTATGGTAAAAATATTTGCCGTTAATTTCAATGTCTACAACAATAAAATGTTTACAACATTAAAATGAACGGTAGACATACAGTACATTCCTCATAATTCAAGTGAAGAAACCAAAGTCATAAATGTAGACAAGAAAAAAATAAGATGGTTTTAAATCACAACACCATAACCCTAGAAAGAAAGCACATTTTTTGTTTTATTGTTCAGAGGGGCTCCTAGATGATTTACAACTTTAAAGCGCAAGGATCAATAATTCTATATAAAGAAACCAACGTGTAACTACTTGTACATGCAAAGCATTGCTTGTAAATGTGAACCCACGGAGAATTTCCACTAAAGTCAGCAGTTTCTTTCAGCTCTATGAATTTTTTCTTTTTGCCCATTCCTTTAGTTTTCCAGCCCGCTGTTAGTCTTCTAAAAAGTTCCTAACACGCCGCTAACTCTCCAAGCAATGCAAAGAAACAAAAATATTAAAGAAAAGTTGAGAAGAGAACCTAGATTTTGCACTGTGAGGCTTCCAATAGTGGGACAGAAGCTAAACTGTGTACCTCTGAATATGTTTAAAAAAATGTATTCTAGTTTTTCTCGTGTCTTTGAGTGCTATACAGCTTATAATTAAAGAGAAATGTAAAAAAAATATATGTACAAAGAGAGAAGAGAGGAAAATAGGTCCACATTGTAACAAAGCTCAAGGTTCTAAAATCTCCTGGAACTGACATTTACTGTCCAGGGTTTTCCAAATAATATCCATCTAGTGCCTGGTTTGACATGTCCCAGAAAAATAATGGCCGCTGCCTCTCACTTTGTCTTAATAAATCAGTGCAAACTGAGCTTCCTGTTAAGCGAAGAGACAGGTCCAGAACAGAGTAATTCAGACAGGAGGTGCACTGTAATAGTTTGTAAAACATTTCCAATGTATCTTCCACCTGTTTTTTTTTTCAGTGTCCACAGACACGATTTAGACCTTGCCTGATGTTGGAAACACTTGCTGACCCATTTACCTCCGGGTGTAAATGGGTTCTAAGGTTTTAAAGGTCTAGATCCAGACAAGGCATCATCTAACTTACTGACACTTTTTCCTAACTTCTTATTGTTGCCAAGTTACGCAGTACATTTCACATTCTTCCATATTCTTCCCTTAGTCCCATAGTCCTCCCCATACTGATGCTGCTAACCCTTCAGAGAGGGATTGTGAATAATTGGATTGTTAGTTACAGCACAGTTCAATTTGACTTCTATCACCGAGGGCAGTGCTCATATCCAAAGTCCCACCACTTATTGATTATGATTAGTCAGCGGGAGGAAGGTGGCAAGCCAAGCGAGGAATTAAAAAAATGAAACATCTTAATGTGAGGTACGGGTAAACAAAAAGCCCCAACAGAAAACATGTGTGCCTGTTTAGCATGATGGAATTTAGCTCGCAGAATATTTATATGTTATGTATGTGAATACAGTTCTATAGATTGACTAACAAACTATGAATGTCATGAGGAATAAAATCTGTACCCCCCCCCCCCCAAAAAAAAAAAACCTTTAAGAAAATCAGGAGCTGTGATCAATATATGGCCTCTCTGACATTGCCAAAGAAAAAAATCATTAGATACTTTCCTGAATGCACAAAGAACAGATGTTTAAATCAAAATGTTTTTGAGATGTGCTTTTCTTAATAAAAGATGCAAAACAAATGTTTTCTGAGAATATTCTAAATATGGTCTGTTGCTTTTATTTGTTGTGTTTTCACAAGTGCAAGATTATGAAATATTAAAAAGTAAATTATGTTGGGGTTTTGGAAGGGGAGAGGTGGGGGTTGTGACAGATTTCTGCACTTGCTCACTTCAACGTCTGTGTCAACAGCACAAACATTTCAGGGGGCACGGTTGTGCATAGCGTGCTAATGCTAAGTATCCAGCTGCAGACAGATTTACTAAATCCAGAGAGTTAAGCACCTGAGACACTGAGATAATTGAACACAGTAACGTGATAGAAGGCACAATAAAACCTCTGCACAGCCACTCGCCATGCTGTTGTGAGAGGCTCCTGCCAAATGTGAAGCTGTTCAGGAAAATTAGGGCTTATGGGGACAGTTGTTGTGCAAGTGAATCCAATAATGTAGAAGCCATTTCCCCTGTTTATCCATGCTAGTAAGCAGAGGAATTATCTCCTCTGTGCTGACACTCACATATTCAGGAGGGCTTGAACTACTAAACATCCTCAGCTTGTTTTCCAGAAAGTGTGCAAATGGGTTCACAAAAAGAAAGTTGTCAAAACTGAGGAAAGCTGTTAGCACAAGGTAATCACAGTTGAAATGGCTTGTAGGACACGTTTGTAATTTGCAACTGCCTTTCGGAAGTCGGCTTGTTCAGTGTTTTCTTATGCCAGAAACTATGTCAAACTCAGGAAAAGAACTGGATGAAAGGATAAATAGGAGCATGCGTTGAGGTTCACAGAAATCATTTAGGTAAAAAATTTGTGGAAATAGGAAATACTATAATCAAAATTAAGTCCAAAGGCTTTATCAAGCTCATATTTATGCTCAGAATGAAGGGGGTGGGGGGGAATCCTGGGTAGCCATTTTTTCTTAAGCCATCGACAATTCTTTCCAAGTGAGTTTTGTCCAGTATTCAGAAATGGTTTATTAAAAAAAAAAGAAGAAAATAAAACTCCAAGAGCCCAAATGTTGATATTGGGCTTCAAGTTGTGGCCTTCAAACACCAATTTCATTTTAGCAGATTTTTTTCCAAGCCAAAATACAGTAAAAGATTTGCAAGGTCAAACTTTCCCTTGAGATTGAAGCAGCAAATACAGCTTTCACTGAAAACAATGGTGGACTATATTTTCCCTCCTTCACCGGAAATTCTGCCACAAAAAAAAAAAAAAAAAAAAAAAGGGCCGACGTCACATTGACTGGAGCTTTTCAGACCACGGCTTTGGTCAACGTGCATTTATCCTCTTGACAATCAAAGACATTTTTTTTTTAAATAAGAGGGGATTCTCTTAAGGAGTTGCATTAATGACTCATCCAATCACGCAACTCTCTGGCCAATCAGTGGCCTGCAGTCTGTCTCCAGCCTGGACTCAACTTGCCTGAAGCCCCATCTGAGTAAGTGCTAAAATCATAACTGGCAACAGGTGCTAGTACCCAATGGAAATGCCAAAAAAAAACAAAAAAGAAAAATTGAGCTGACTCACGCCGAGTAGGCACTTGTCGAAAAGGGCCGTAAGATGCTCAGTTGGTCCCACAACCATTTGCTACCATCCACACACTGACCATGGTTGTTTCTGAGTTCAGTTTTTGTGGGAGGTCGGTCTTTTTTTCACCTTTTGAAATAAGATCAAAGTTTCCCTTCTCCCCTCCATTTTATAAGCCAAATAGCAGCCAGCTCAAACATTTGAATAATTTATCTGGCAACAATTCCCCTATTACAATATCGACTACCTTCCACAAGAGATTCATTTACGTCCTAATGAATGTATGATTATTTTGACACAAGCTCAAAAAAATGAATGTATAATGCTACAATCTGAAATTAAAAGCAGGATCGATTGCTCTCTCCGTCTCTGGTGTATTGGACGAGCTGGAGTGCATCTGTGCGTCTGTGATGAGTGCATGCGGGGGTGAGGTCTGATTTATGCACACACCTACCATAACGGAGGCAGCAATCGTGTGTGTGCGCACGCATTTGTGTGTACATGAGTGGGCGGAAGAGAGAAGATCGCAAAAGAATTCTGAACATCACAACTATTAGATCGCTTTAATTCCGTCAAAAATGTACAAACTTCCATTTGCACACAGTACGTGCAGGTGTCAAATACATTGCGTACTTACCAGCAGCAAGTGTTTTATCAGTAACGTTGTGTCCTTTAGATATGGTTTGACCTTTGCGGAGTTTAAAATCACCACATCACCAGACAGAAAAAAACTAAACAATGCAGCACACTCCGAACACAAGAGTTCACATATGCAGACACCACAAAAGAATGAAGCTTTGTGCTAAAAACAGACACCCCGACAACTCAGCGGTTCAGAGCACCGCGTTAGTTGCACAGGGTTTATGCCCAATATGCAATATTTGCACACTTATTAAAAAGTTTCCTTTGAAAAGTGAACTTATCTAGACTGTGCTAGTGCTACTACCCAAGTTATTCAAAAGGCATTGAAGATAAAATTCATAAAAATAGGAACAAATACAAAAATAAAAATCACACGCGCCCTACTTTAGCTCTACCCTCCTCCCAGTTCCCTTTGCCCGGATTTGTTTTCTCACTTTTTGCGTCACTAGAAGCTAAAAAACAAACAAACAAACAAAAACTTAATGCTGCTTTTTTGATCCTGATAAGACATTTAAAAAAAATGTTTTAATTTATTTTTACATCACAGCCCAAAGTTGTTGAATTAGGATGGAACTGGACTAAGTGAAAAAGACTGTGTTCAACATGTTGATCTCCTCTCAAAGAGCGGTGGATTTGCTGTTATTGTGGAGTGGCCCGAAACAAGATAAACAGAATTATATTGTAGTCATTCTATGCTCACCAAATTATTGATCAAAATCCATTACCTTTGGAGGGCCTTGAGTGCCGATGGAATAACTGCTGTCATATGCCAGTGCAGTCAGAACAACTCTCGACAACACTGGCTCTATCATTAATTGAAGCTTGAAACAAGTCAATTTATTAAACTGGATTCATGCTTCAACAGATTGCCGCTGCTGAAATTAAAGCAAATGGAGAGGAAGCGTGGTACGCTCAGCCACCGGTTTGATTAATACCCAGTGTCTGCGGAACTTTCCCAGGCTAACCTTTTGCCACTGAAACTGTTCATAGTACTGAACAGATTTTGAGAATGAAGACAATTAATAAAATACAGCAATGAGGCTGGGGGTCATACATACTAGATTACAGCTTTGCTTTTAGGAGGTGATGCACTCAAAGTGTCTTGCTTTGCAAAAAAAAAAATTAAATCAAGCGATGAACCTTGAGCGTGCACGGTTTTCAACCAAGTGAGAAGCATGAGGGAGGAATATGCCAACAAAGTTTTATCCAGTTTCATTCCATTGGATAATCAATAATGAGTACATTACTTTCCCATTTGTGACACAAACATGCAGTAACAAGCAAACCATACAGTACGACTGCGTAATGCTATTCTCTCTGCTGGGAGATTTTTGACACTCAAAACAGAGCCCAAACAAACTATTACAGAGCTGTGGCCATCACATAATTGATTAATTTTGTTCGCATATATGTATACTCAGCTGTCTTTGCAGTCAATCAGGCATATCTTTAAGCCTGGAGCATTAGTTCCATGTAGAACACTACATAATTCATCATTATGACACATTCACAGTTCCCCGATGCTTTTGCTTGAAGGATGGTGTGAAAATCCTGATAAAATGTGTTAACATAAGTATTAAGTACAAGTGGTTAAGTGTACGAAGTCATATTATTCATATTAGATTACTTCAGTCGCGAAGCGCCAAGCATTACTTGGAACTTGAGTTTAAAAGGCACATATGAAACTATAATCAACTTCCAAACAGTGACAGGCTATTTGAAAGGTGGGTCTATTGGAACCAGAGTATGTTTTGAGCAGCTTTCATATAGCGACTATTGATATTGAACTTTAAGGCACTTTCACACTGGCTTAATCTTTATTGCTATATTCACTGATATAGTCCCAACAGTCTGCATTTGTCTGTTTTTGACTCTGCTTTGTTTTTCAGTGGCTTGGTCAGACTTCGAGTTTTTATTATCAACCACAGCTTCTATATAATGAAAAAACCCACACCGAAATGAGGGGAATTCGGAAGAATAAGCGTAAAGATAGTTCTTTGTTTTTTTAACTGGTGAAATAAGCAGTAATTTAACTGCCCTGCAAGAACATCTCTAAAAAAAATCCATTTAAAGGTTGAATAAGAAAGGATCTTCAAAGGCTGGTTGGCTTGATTTATATTTTTGAAAATGAAACATAGATTGTCATTTTTTCTTGATAGATAAAATAGATCATTACTGTGATTTTTTGGGACTTTTTTTCTTCTTCAATTATAAAGTTGATTACCTCTCCTGCCGTAACTTCCAGTGCATTCAAAAGTCCTTGACAGACATAATGAAACCAGGAGCAGCAGACACTGGAATATTGGCTTTAAGGTCCTCATTTCAGCTGTCAGATGTACTGAGGTCAGTTATTGCGGAGTCATGGGTCGGTTAACGGCTTTGAGAGCTCCGTCAAGTGAAGCAGGTTGTAATTTCCTCTAAGTGTAATGTTACAGAGAGCTGAAATGAGGATGGAGGCAATAAATTGCCAGTAATAACCCACCTTGCCAGGTTAGCAATCAGCGACCTATGGCAAGCTAACTCTGCCAGCTTTCGCACATTGAGGGCAATTGACTCCAATCACATTCACAAACCTTTTTTTTTTCTTTTTTAAAACATATCTTTGAAATATGTATTGGTGCTACTGATGTGTGCTTTTTAACATTGCTTTAGGATGTTGTAAACCTGATTTTCTGATGTCTTTCAAGCATATTATTCTAAGTAAATAGTATCAACACTCCGAAAGTAACTTCTGTTCCGATGTAAACTTTTCTTCACTTTTAGTTTTATTCAGCTCCATGTGATCCATGTGATTTTTACTCTGTTTAACATGATCAGGCAAAACTTTAAATGTTCATTCCTTTGACCCCAGGGACATTCTGAATCACCATATTCTCAGCCCTGCTCTTGTGTGTGAATAGTGAAGTAAAAATGTCGGAATCCTTCCAGAAGCCTTCCCAAACAATTTTTGGGTATGTCAAAACTCCAAAGCCCATTCAAATGTTGATGGTTGTATTGGCAATAAATCAAACAGTCTGACAATGCTTGCTTTCACTCTGCCAATTTGATTCAGTCATTCAATTTGTGATTTTGTTTGGCAAGTTGTTTATCACACTGCATGGCTTCAGCTCTTTTTCAGCGAAGGAACTTGCCCAAAGTTGAGTTCCTTTCAAGAAAAATATGTAGACCTAACTTCATACAGGAGTGATTTTTGAGGGAACCATTTATTTATTCATTTTTTTATTTTATTAATATGACTATGACCTTGAATTATCTTCAAATTGCAATCAAGCTATGTGAAAGCAATTGCTGCCAAGTGCTATGCATTAGTCATCTACGGACCATTCCCACACGTAGATCTGTTTTACATGGGTTCTGCTAATGGCATTAATCATGCCAGGGTGCAATTTAAGCATGATGGTGCCTTCATTACACTGCCACTTGCTCGTTGGAGGAAAATTGACAGTGGGACAAACACATGCAAATATTTTGACAGCATCTTATCCCCGAATTTCTAACGCTACATGATCAAAACATGTTCAAATGACTGGTTCTTTCTTTATGTCGGTTTGTACAGACTGAGCCTTAAGTCGGACATCGAGAATCCCTGCTCTTTGAAAAATGCAGCATGCTGAGGCCGAAAACATTTTCCGTGTAATGACTCCTGTCAAAGTTCACTCACAGAATAATGATTCTGTGGGCGCTAAAGGAAAACACTTTCACCTTCACAACAACAAGTGAAAAAAAAGATATTTGTTCAACTACAAACTATCACCAAAGACTTCCACAAACGGAGGATTTCACTGGGTAAATACAGAGGGCTTGCCATAATGTGAAATTAATCCATGAGCAGTGAGAATAGGGAGGTTGGTTTAGGTATTGAAAAGGAAAAATCCTGAGATAAAAACTAAGTGCAAGTCTGTATATTTTTGGGGAATTTCAGGCAGTAATAAAAAAACAAACAAAACCAACTGTTTGTGCCACTGGAGGCTATGCTTAATCATAAAAGCTGTCTTCGTATGCCACTGTTTTTTGTGATTTAACAGAAACTGAGTTCTGACGGATGAAGGGATATAGCGTTTAATCATATTTAGACAACTGCAACAAAACTGTATGACGGGTGGTTAAAGACCCAAAACATACCTTAAAACCAGTCCTGATTTTTTTTCCTCCCCCGATTAAGAAATTGAATAGAGGTTTTCTCTATTGGCTGTGTTGGCCTCTGGACCCATACAAAGTT
Source organism: Menidia menidia (assembly GCA_907169785.1). Taxonomy (NCBI): domain Eukaryota; kingdom Metazoa; phylum Chordata; class Actinopteri; order Atheriniformes; family Atherinopsidae; genus Menidia; species Menidia menidia. Next base: position 2,938,389 of record CAJRST010014446.1, read on the forward strand.
AGCAACATTTTACTTGTTGAAGAGAAAACCAAAGGCACAGAGACTGAGAACAGCTGTTGTAGGTACTTAATGAAATAATGCAAAGACATGAGCCCATTTTTCAGGCTAGCCTCATACAGCTATTGCCAGAAAAAAATTCTTAGAAAATACATTTTTAGAAAAGATTTGGTCATGTAATTTTTGTCATATTTTTTTAAGTGTAAATGTCTGATCTATTTATGTTTATTGCAAATAAATAGTACTTTGTTATTGCATTTGGCCTTTGCTTGCCAGGCGAGTGGATTTGAAGGCATAAGGGCCATGGCTGTTGATGTGGTTAGAGAAAATCTTTTTCCTCATATTTTCTCCCCACTTCAACAAAAACGCTTTTCTTTGAACTTTTGTTATCGAGCCTTTGATGTTGGCTCTGCTGGTTTCAGTTAGTTGGTCCGACTGGTTAAAGAAGGCTCATAAATGGTGAAAGACGAGTCATTCAGTTGTGATGTTCATTATTTGTGTTCTGCGTAAATTATCTAGGTAGTGTAGTCTAGTTAGGTGTGTGGTGTAAAGCAATCAACCTTAATGAGGTGAACTTGCACAACATTTTTCCAACTTTAAACTATCAGTGCTGCAAGATAATACATTGACTTTTACTATTGTAAGGGGGACAGAGAATACGTGAATTAAGTTATTGCACATTTAGCGTGACAAGTATTCTGTCCTGGACAGTGACTGCTACCGATGACATGTAACTATCGAGTTAAAAAAAGTCTAAATAGCCTTGCAGCCTTGCACTTAAGCTTAAATGGTGATGTCTTCCATTCTATTTTTCCTCAGTTGCAACTTTAGAGTTTAGCCGAGCTAGACCTTCAGAAAGTGGCTTACTGTCAGAGCAAGAGAAGAGTTATTGGGGTGGATGTGACAAAGGTGGGAGAAAGATAAAAAAGATGAAGGGATTTAGTCAGCATCAGCCCTCTGATAGCAGCTTGTATCCCTCTTCCTTTTGTCGAAATGACTTCTTACAGAATGACCCTGTTCCTTTCTGTCATCCTCTGACATCTTGAGATGGCAGCCCCAGAGCTAAAGGGAGGATCAACAGCTAGGTCTTATCTACCTTGTACACAACCCTGGCTATTCTTCTATTATAAAGTAAGACATACACAACTGAAGCACCAGACCTGATCCCAATGAGTATTTAACATATTTAAGTACCTCCTCAAATTTGGTAGGCTCATAAGTTTTCCTATCACCAATAGTGAAGCATGAAATGCAAACTACTGAAGAATTTCAAATGGGAGCAGAACATTCCAGTTAATATAACATCAAAACAAGTTGTGCAATCACACACCAATGAAATAACAACGGGCTTTTAGGGAAAGCAGAATTCACCCATAACTATTACAAATGGGTCTGGATCAGGAAATGAAGATATGTAACTCCAATAAATACTGTCTAAAAAAAGAGTAATTCTTTAACAACACAATTCAAAAACTGGAAGACCTGTGATGTGTGCACACGGATGCACACAAAGGTACTGCTGTATGCGTAACATTAATGTGTCACTGAGGCCAAGCGATCACAAAAGCAATCATTTTTAAGAACCCAATTTTACTGTCATGAACAAAATGTCATTACTGTTATGTCTCCTCATTCACCCTTTTTTAATCATCTGTTGCTGTCAAACAACAGTGATGCAATTGTAATTTACCATTTATCCAAAGGAAACCAATTCAATATCAGCTAATAGGGTTGATTAAACCCACTGTCAGACATTTCTTTTCATGTTTATGAAATCTATGTGACATACAGTTCAGATCAGTTTGAACAACTAGGCCAATCCTTTAATAAAAATAAAAAAACACTTCAGGGCACTCTGAATATAGCAAACAGACATAATACGACCACCTGCCTTATACTGAGGTTTTCTTCCTAAGGAGCTCAGACAAGTTATGGCATGAAAAAAGATATCTGCCTATGTTGAAGAGAGTTCTGTGAATATTAGAAACATGTCGATACTTCCCATGACAGTAGTGGGTAGGTTTGACCGGTGTCTTTTGGGCAGTATTATCCACCTTGTCAGTGGTTTTCATTTCAGAGTTGAAAAATGAAAACATCTGCATCTACACACCAGACAACTCTAAAGGAGTTTGCAACTAAATTTGTGGGTTTTTGCTTGATGTGACATATTTAATGTTTAATCTGACCCGTGGAAATTGCTCAAAAGTCAATGACAGTTAATCCTGTTATGAAGCGTTCTTAATGTGTAATTATTGTTTATAACGTGCCCGTGAAGGGGCCGCTTACAAAGTTAACTATCTTGACAGAAACTGTTCCTAACTCAAACAGTTACTCGATATTTATGAGAGTTTAATGCATTTCTGAACTGACTGGAGTTCGGAGCCTCTACCAGGTCGGACATTTCAATTCCAGGTAGAGGGCCAGCCGGCAAGCGGCGCTTCAGCCCAAGCTCAGATGCTAGGCGGCTAACGCTGAAAATGTCCAGAGGATCGTGTTACTCTCTACGCCCCATCTTTAAGCCCCAGTCACTGCGCCGTTAGCCGCGGGACAACGGAAGAAAGTAGCCCACAGGACACCGGTCGCTGGCTGAGAGAAGGCTCAACACTCATGTAAGTGACGACGTTTTGAACAGGTTTTTCTCGTGAGAAAGCGTTTCCCTGCGTTTCAGGGTGGCCTAACTTTAGCATCTGTGAAAATCGCCTTTGTTTCCTATCATGTCGCCAGTTAGACGAACATAAGGAGACGCCTGCTGTCACGGCGAGACAAGGCAGAAAAAAAAAACGGACTGGAAACGCTTTTACGGTTTTATTTGAAGTATAACGGACTTTCAGTGTAGAGCAATAGCAACCGCAGGGGGTTTCTTTGGCTTAAAAACCGCCATACTCTAACTTGTTTACAGTGTTTGTCGGAAGCCTGTTGCTCTCCTGCTCCACAGCAGAGATGGGGAAGGAGGAGGAGTTGAGAAAAGCGGATTGTCCCGACTGCTCTGGCGACAGCGTTCAAAACACAAGAGAAACAAAAAACATGGACTGGGACGTAATAACAGAAGTTTACGACACATTATTTGTTAAAGAAACTAATTCAACGGTTTAGCAGCAATGCAACCAACGTGAGTTTTCGGAGGGAAAACGGTGACGGCAGACGGGACCGTGGCGTTAACGACCCACCGGCAGACTCAGCAAAGCTCATCGTGATTTCAACCTTTATTTCCAAAGGCAAACACGGTCTGACAACAAACCTGTTTTGGGGGTTAAAGTTCTGAAGTAACGAGCTCCTCCAGGTCAAATGTTAATCATTACGAGACATCTCAAAAGCAAGTCAGCAGTAGTTTTCCTGATGAAAACGGTGTGCAGAGTATGGAATGCTAACTAGCTCGGATTGAAATCCACCTGAACACAGGATGTGGGATATTTGTGAAACTGTATAAACATGTCCGTGAGGTCACAGTGGAGGAGTAATCACTTAGCTAAATGTCTTTAAATAACACATTAATCACAAACTATGCTCAGATAAGTGCACATTATTTTGGTCATCTTATACAACATGAGATGACTCAGTTATCTTAAGATAGATAGATAACTTTATTCATCCCCGAAGGGAAATTTGGTATTAGATAATGAAATACTAATAGATAACTAAATACAGTTTTATATGCGGATCTAATGAACTTTTACCACCCACTGATGTATCATCCTGATGTCTTACAGTGTTGTAACTGTGGCTAGTCTGAGTCAGCACAGTGCCTTCAATTATCTGACCAATCTCCTTTAACTGTGCAGTCTGTGATTCATGGCGTGCTTGTAAAAAAAACCTCCTCTGAAGTCAAGTGTGAATTTCCCTGCGCTGAGGTGGACTGCAAACATCCCAGTAGCATTTCTAAAGCTTTCAAAACATGATCAAGGTAGCAAGGATGTTTATACGTTGAGAGGATGATTTGATCTTACTGTACATTTTCAGATTTGATGACATGTTGCTTTTGCCGACCAACCACGGTCTGATCCAGTAAACACAGGAATCTCTCTCTTTTTTTTTTTTTTTTTTAAGTCAATCCTTGAAATTTCTCACAAATATTGCAGGTCAGAATTGTTCATTTTTGTTTGATCACATTGGACTTCATTCAGACTCCAAAGCATGTGACAGCTGTTAGGATTTTGTCTTAAGGGTGTTGTCATTAAACTTGGTTGTTTTTAAAGAACCAATGATAAGAATGATGTCTCAAGAAATTTGAATGTTCACATCTGACATGAGCAATTTGATATTAAATGTTTATTTTAAAATCTGGTGTCAAATTGAATGAGTGGTGTGAATGAATGTATTATTCCTGTATTCATACATGCTATTCTGCCATTTAATTTTGGTTTCTCTTCCATTTTTAGGCCTTGAGAAAGGAAAAGATTTCGAATTTACCTTTGGGTCTAAAAATGATCGAAACAATGGGTAAGTCTTGATTTGTTTTTTGTTCCAGTTTCAGCTAGATTGACTTAGACAGTATTGTATAGGTTTCTGGTCAGGACTCCAGCTTGTGTCTAGTAGGATTTATAATGCATCTCTGAAGTGTCTAAAACTGTCTCAGCTGAAGCCAGCCTAGCTCCAAGGGTCAATGTTGCCCTGATTATTGAATTGTGTGTTCAAATCTGAGTCTTCACTTTTTCTACACTGGGTTTTAGATTAAAGAGATGCGTGCTAGTACTGCATAATAATTGGGCTTTGCTAAGTTTTCTCCCCCCAGTCAGTGTTAGAGAGCCCCTGGATGCTGTTCAAGGCATGTGGACTGCCAGTGTTTCCACATCTGATAATGTTGCCATCGATTGTTGATGATTGTTTGTCCCCAAAGAGATTTATTTGTCCAACTGTCATGCAAGATGCCAAACTGGTACTGCCAGATTCTTTAAAGCCGCAATCTGTGGACACTTTTGAGATCGACATGTTGGCATTTTGAAAACTTTGAATCTTTAGATTTGAAAAAGGAATAATTTCAACTTTCATTCTCCCCTTGTCAGACTAACTATCTTGATAATGTTAACATAGTACTCTGTGCTCTGCTTGAGGACAACAGTGTCTTCAGAACACTTTAAAATACAGACGGTTAGGCTACATGTTACGGTCTGCTGGGACTAGTTCACAACGAGCTGAAAAAAGCAATTAAAACTGCAGTCTTCTGCGAACAAGCACTAGCAATAATGACAAAATCTTTTCAGAGTTGAGCGTTGTTGGCCTATTTACAACCTTTGTTCAAAGAATAAAGCCTCCCAGTCCAAAGAGAGCTCTCGACCATGTGCATGTCCAGTAAGGTGTTAGTCACAGTTAGTGAGCTTCAGAAATTGCTTCATTTTTGCCAAGACACCATCCTGCTGGCCATTTTTCACTAACAAGCCACTCTGGAGTAGCTTGATTGTAAGGCTTATGCAGGGTCCAGCAAGCAAACAGTGGAGGGTTTGCTTCTCTTATCTCTTCCTCCTGATAGCCATTCAATGCTCCTGTGCAACCCAGCTTTGACCCGGATAGCAAAAAAAGAGAAAAAAATGCTCTTCTAAAACAAACGGTGCGTTAAAAGTGGAATTTTTTCCTCTGTACAAAAACTATGTTGATGTGATTTTGATATGGTCAAGCCTGTTGAGCACCAGTCAGCCTTAGCTAAGCCCAAGTTACGATATGCGGCTCTATCCGTTATTAACCCAGGCATTCATTCACAAGTCATTGTTAAGCATAAAGACAACTAATGGTTTGGAAACATTTTAAGTCTTTTATACAGCAAAAAGAATAAGTCATTGATGAAAAAGCATCACTGTCCTCTCTAATAAACCCATTTCTCCCATGTCTCCCTCTCCCTCCATCCATGCCTCCAACCCACCCGGCGCTGTCACTGAAATATGCGACGGCCTGCAGATACACAGCGTGCCTTGCAGGCGGTGGAGCGTCTCCAGGCCAAACTGAAAGAGCGGGGGGAGGTTCCCACAGAGGAGAAGCTCAGCCTGCTCAAATCAGTGCTTCAAAGCCCCCTCTTCCACCAGATCCTGGCCCTGCAGAAGTCTGTGCAGCATCTCAAAGAGCAGGTGAGCAAGGGTCGTTACAGCACTGATCCAAGAAATACATATTTCCCCACTGTGCAGCCTAAAGTCAGCATAATAATAGAAGAGAGACTATGCAACAGTCTATCACTTTATCATCAGAATGATAATTAAAACATAACCCTATTGTCAGACCCCCTTCACTTTTTCAATTTAAAAAAAAAAAAATAGATATGAAAATACTTTTGCATGAACACAGTGGCCTCCATTCAGCCATTTGAGAAGGGCCTCACAGACAGTTTATTTCATTTGATATATTTGGATTAGTTCAAGGAGTGACAGGAAAACTTAAACCCATAACAGAGAAAAATTATAAACCTGCATCTGAACACTCCATTTCCCAAATTAGACAGTGACCAAGAGGACACAGACAAAACAATGGCAGAGTGGCTTAAGGGTGACTAAATGCTCTCAAGGCTCCGAGTCAGAGCTTTGTCTTGATCTCATTGCCTTCACATTGCCTTCCCTGAGATCTGATTATGACGGTTCATTGACAGTCTGTATCCTGTGAGACAAACCTGTGAGGATCTGGAAAAAAGAGGGGCAGACAATTCCCCAAAGTCCTGTGTTCAACACCTTTGTTACAATGAAACCAAAAAAGGGTTTGAGCTGCTTTTAGAAAATGATCTATATTCCTTAACAAAAAGATGTAGTAAGAAAGTAAGGCTGATTAAATCATTTGATTTAAATAACTTAGCAAGTTTAAAATGACAAAAAGAATGGATCTAGGTGTTCTATATATTAAATCCATCCGAAAGGTTGATTACTTCGTCTCCGTTGTTCAATCTTTATCCTCCTCGGTGACCTCACTGACCTCCTGTTTCTGGCTTGTGTCAAGCACTCCCTCCCTCTGCTCTCAATCCCCATTCCCAATAGCGTTTGCTGCTCTGTCCAAATTGCTGTCAGGGTTTCACACAAGTCTGATATTATATGGGTGCATGAGCAGAGATAGTTGGTCCAAGTTGGGAACTCTTTCTTTAAGCTGATTCCCTCCATTGAGAACTGGAACATTTGAGTGAAGGCAAAGAGCTCTTAAGTCACAGTGGAGAGGGGCCAGGGTAAGCGTTTGAGAAATGGAGATGAAAATATGCAAACTATGCAGTGGGAGGCAGTGGGATGCAAGAGCTTTTTACCCCTCGCAGAATTTAGATTAGACAAACCCTTGTGAAACTCTTGTGCCTGTTATTTCAAAGAAGGTGCATTCCTTTGTGGGAGTGTTTGTTGCACATGTTGCTTTGACCAAGCTAAACGTACAGAGCAGCACCTCAGCATTCACTCCCCTCAGATCTAAAGAACAAGCAAAAAAAAAAAAAAGAAAAGTATCTATTCCATCTTTATGGAGCATCTGAACCCAACTGTGCTCGTTTGGCCCCATAAAAAAACAACCAATTTAGGAGGGACGTACCATGTTGTGTTTTGTTCTCAGGCTAAAGCCAGACACACACACTGGCCGTCTTCTGGCTTCTGCTAGTTAGGCCTTGCTCAGTCCATGTTGCTATGGTGACAGGCACACACTCTTGAGTGAGAAAGAGGCCGCCGCCATCATGTGAAGTGGGGCAGAAACAATTTCTTAAATGTGCAAGAACCAAACTGGAACTTTAATCCTCTTAGCCAGGACCCAGCTAACAAAGCTCATGCACGAGGACGGCAACTTAGTAGCATGCTACACTAACTTAACCCTGGCCGTGGGTGCTTTTTGTAGAGGTGCAGAGTTTTAATGCGTCCCGTCCTATGGAGTTTTACTGCCGAGGGCTAATCTGGGGAGGTATTTAAAAAGCAGGTATAAAAGCACAAACTCGAAAGGTTGTACAGTCAGCTTCATCATTTGAAGTCCTATGCTCAAGGACAACTATGGTTTAGCCAAGCCATATGCCAAATGGACTCTTATTACTAAATTATTGCTTTCCATTATGTCCATCCTCTTGAATCCAATTCAGATCGTCATAACATCACGTCCTTTGGCTCATAAAATCAGGAAAACACGGTTATGTCGTCGTCTCATCCGTGCAGTTATTCTGTCACACAACTAAAGTCATTGCAGTAATTAAAAGCAAAGGATATTAAGGCATCCAGATGGCTTCCCCCACCATGATGGAAATATAGTATTTGGACCTTAGTCATTGTTGGAACATCAGCTAAGAGCTATTATCTCTTGAGGGATTAGGCTGCCATAGATCCTACTAATCACGGTGGGATAACAAGCTATCTGCCATCCCAGTGGTTATAGACAGCCAGATTCAGGGCTTTGTTGTCTAAAATTAAACTTGGTAAATGTTTACGTACACAGTAGTGGACTAAGTCCTAATGTTGGCATTTAAACCTTTAATTGTCCATGTTGGAAAATAGCCCGCAGCGACTGCTGGGGACATGATTCCTTTGCTGGACTTCAAAGCCTCTTAGCTGTGTTCAAACAAATGCCGCAAAACACCACAACCTTTGTAAATGAGCTCCAGTATCACCCAGTTTGATCAGAATGTTTATAGGCATTAAAAATGCGCAACTAAATGAAATTGTCAAAATGAAAGATTGTACATTTCAACATGGCTTCATGTTCGAACTCAGAGCTACATTAATCCACAGAACAAAAGGTTGTAGTTTCACATTAAAGACGTAAAAATGATGGAGCGTCTGGCCTTTCCTCCCTCCGTTCCCTCAGGAGATAAACCCTGAGGCTTTGTCCACATGTTCAGAGGTGTTCTTTCACACACACTCTTCTGTGAATCTTTGCCAACCATCCACAATTTTCTTTTTGGCTGCTACAAAAAAAAAAAAAAAAGAAGAAAATCAATTTTTAACATTTTTATCGCAAAAAAAAAAGTTTTAGAAACAGGGTGGCAAGTAAACATGTAATGACTTGCTAACTACATTGAGAACAAAACAGACGCCACAGCTCCATGACCTAAAGCAGAACCCACAAGATGAGACTAGTGATAGATCACATATCAGTGCTGTCAGGGGACATTGACTCAAACAGCAGCCCACACCTTTATGTTACAGGTCCAAATCTTTTCTATTGTTTTTTCTTTTTTTAAATACGCCCTCCGCAGGGTATCGTACCATCATCAAGAGGGGGTGACTTTAGTGACCAAAGCCCAGCAGTCCAGTCCAATGGCAGCCATCTTTCTTACTGCGACATGTCAGCTTCGGCTCTCATCAATGGGAAAACATCCTCAGAAGAATTTGAACAAATGATCCGCTCTATGGCACAGGTACAAAAAACTGAAGTGTGCACTGTTTTTGTGAGGTTTTCTTTCCCCTTTAAATTCAGCATGGTATGTCTATATCTATCTATCTATCTATCTATCTATCTATCTATCTATCTATCTAT
>CAJRST010014446.1:2947791-3092490 GCA_907169785.1 Menidia menidia
TATCTATCTATCTATCTATCTATCTATCTATCTATCTATCTATCTATCTATCCATCTATCCATCTATCTATGGTCCCATATTTGAATTTACTCAATTCAACCAAAAATAAAATAGATATTGAAAATGGAAATAATAAAAAAAAGACAGGTACTATAGATGGAGCTCTTGAAGTACATCAGATAGACTTCTAAAACCTGCCTGTGGCTTTGATGCTTTGTATCTTTTATGGAGCAGGGACGCTATGTGACACATGTGGAACTACAAAAACCAGTGTCAGGAGGTCTTGGCTTCAGTGTGGTGGGACTTAAAAGCGAAAACCGTGGAGAGCTTGGCATATTTATTCAAGAAATTCAACCTGGAAGTGTTGCTCACTGGTACGTAACAATCAAGATGCTGTCTTCCAAAGAATCCAGAATCTAATAATCACAATTTCCAAGAAGTAAAACGTAGAAACATTCCTCCAATTGTTTTACTTTTCCAATATAGGATTAGAGAAGTCCGTTTTGGACATATTATTATGGACTTTTTTAATCCAAGGATATTATGGTTATATTTAGATAAGATGTTTAAGCTTTACAGCCTGTTGCAACTGCTTGTCAGTTGAACATTACTTAAAAATGTCTTACAATACAGTATTACTTTAATTTACCTTTGAGTAAAATAAAAGTCAAATATAACATTTTGATCCCGCAATTTGCAGGAGAATGATTACGTGACTAGTGTCTCTAACACCAGGAAGTGCTGTTTGTTCTCTTTGTGATACATGGTCGCGAACCTGAAAGCGATGGGAAGCTCAAAGAAGCTGACCAGATCTTAGCCATCAATGGCCAGCCCCTGGATCAGACAGTGACCCACCAGCAAGCTATAGGCATCCTGCAGAGCGCGTCGGAGAGGGTGCAGCTCACAGTGGCTAGAGGGCCAATACCTCAGCTGACCAGTCCCGCAGTGTCCCGCACCCCTTCTGCTGCCAGTACACTGTCAGCCAAATCCAGTGCGGTATGCACTACATTTTATTTTGCATGTTACTTCGAAGGTTTTCAGTAACACAATTACAAAGTGAGGTTACGGCAGAGAATTTCAAGTTTTCCTGTCACTAAACTGGACAACAATTTAGTTTCTACACAAATAGGATCCTGATACCACATCTTAGTTAAGCAGATTGATTTTTAGATACAACTATGACCCGTTTACACTGAGTCACACTTACCGTTTTCAGTGGCAGCACGTGGAGACAATTGAGCTGGTGAACGATGGAACTGGTCTTGGCTTTGGCATTGTTGGAGGAAAGACTACAGGAGTTATTGTCAAAACTATACTCCCTGGAGGCATTGCTGATCAGGTAATTGCATTGACAAATCCCTATTTTTCCCAGAGTCTGGTTTGTGTGTGTGTGTATTTTGTAATCTTTAAAGACACAAACATGATTTTTTTTTTTTTAACCTTAGGATGGGCGCCTTCGTAGTGGGGACCACATCTTAAGAATTGGAGACACTGACCTGTATGGTATGGGCAGCGAACAGGTGGCCCAGGTCCTCCGGCAGTGTGGCAACAGAGTGAAGCTGGTTGTCACCAGGGGTCCCGTGGAGGAGACTCCCTCTGCTGTCATGTCTGTGCAGCTCCCAACTGTCACTGAACAGCAGGTAGAGGAGACTACCTGCCTACTACAAGCCAGAAATATATATTCAACAGTATATTGTATAACAAAGCATCCTTAAACAGATTTACATCTCTACATACATTATTAACACTACACTGTATGATAATATTTAGTATAAGGTTTTTTTTTAATTTCCCTTTCAGTTTCCATCTTTTGTTATTTAGATTGCATGAACAAAATAAAAAGACGATAGAATGTTCCATCATCTATGACTCGAACTTCGGTAGTCAGAACTGATTTTAGGCTCAAGGCATTTCAAATCAGTGCTTTGCAGTCATTTCATTGTGAATACAACTCAATTTCAGTGACTCACCACATAAATAACATTGTGCTTTGATGAAGTTATTAATCTTTTTAAAACATATTCTCATGAAGCTTTTGATCTTTTCACAGGGCAGTGAGGAAGAGGAGGCTGATGCATTTGATGTGAGCTTGACCAAAAATGCACAGGGACTGGGGATCACTATTGCTGGTTATGTAGGAGATAAAAATTCAGGTGAGGCACTGCATTCATTTAATTATCACAACTTAATATATGATGGGAGAGACTGAAGGTATTCTTTTTTTTGCCTGAGGAAGAAAACTGGCTCAGAATGTGACTCAGTTATGCTTGAGGCAAAATAGGCATCCATTATTCCATCCAGCTCTGTTGGTTTTGAAAGTACTTGTTCGTCTTTGTGACCACTCTAACAACACATTTTCTGATTTGCCTTTCTCATGATTAACATAATCTCTGTGGGGGCAACACCTCTGAAAACTTGACAGTTTGAGGACTAAAGTGTACTGATGCTGTAGCTTCATCTGCCCCCACTTTAACAGTTGTAGCTGATATTTATAAGACTGAAATACATTTCTTCTTTAAATTAACAAAAGTACAATAATAGGTGTCAAACATTGTTGTGAAACTAAACAGAAATCCAAATTGTTACTAAGCCAAAACAGAATAGAAAAGGACTTACATTAGAGGAAACATTGACAAGGATCTGCCTGAAGAGAGAACTAAAACCAAGCCCTTTGAGTGATTAATATGTTTCAGGTGCTACTTAATCAGTTCCCAGGTGAGCAAGGAGGACAGGAAGCAGAGAGGGGCAGGTCAAAAAATAAAACAGGAAGTAAGGTTTACAGCATGTAGAAAGAAAACAGGTTTAAAAAACATCCCTGACAAAGCGAACAACGGGGAAATCCAAAACACAATCTCAATTTAAAGCTGGAAATGGACTGTATTTATGTTGCCCCTTTCTCCTCCAGCTGACCTCCCGCAGCACTTCTACCTGACGTACCAGACTCATCCATTCACATGATCTCTTTTAGACTATACTGGGTTACAGGCTAAGCAGTGTTTTTACTCTGTCACACACATTCACACGATGAGGCTACGTGGGGGGAGTCGTTTGCCTACAACACTTCTAAGCGTGTTCCATGTTAGCAGAGAGTCCCATCCCAGACCTTTCTATAGGCAGGTGACTGCTTCTCCTCTTAATCTGCGTCCGCCTCTTAGAGTTCTTAAAGGTTGACTAACACCTCCAAATAATATGGGTGGGGGTGGAATCACTCATGTAAAGACTCAACCTGGTTTTGGCGCTTTGCACTTACTCTGTGGTCCCCTTCAAGTACCCTAAAGAAAACAAAGCTGGTCAGGACAGACAATTGCCATCTTCAAAAGCTGTTATTTCCAAGCTTTGCTAAATATTAATTTTCTGCTATAATGAGTGTTTTCTTGAGGCAAAACTATGGAAGAGATTTGTCATGGACCTGCTTATTATGAACTGTGTCCTGCTGCTTTGTATTCCCATGAACATAGCTCTCATCAAACGGTAATAGTTCCATCTAAGAGAAAGAAATAGAGGGAAATTACATTGCTCCTTGATTTAACAACTTGTTCTTACTCCACAGAGCCCTCTGGTATCTTTGTTAAGAGCATAACAAAAGACAGCGCTGTAGATCAAGATGGCCGTATTCATGTTGGAGACCAGATAATAGCTGTAAGTATCCTAATTATGCTGTTTGGAGTGTTTCTCTGTTGTCACTGGTATGAGGTAAACTATGCAGCGAACAGCTCATGTTGTGCATTATAGTTATCACATTTGCTCACTCAGTGTTGAAAATTTTGAGATGCATAATTTTGAATAATTTACAATTAACTGATAATTCAGACAGCTTTTTTTTCTCGTGTCTGTGAACATTTAAGTGTTTAATTAACACTGAGCAAATACATCTTGATTTTATTACTGAGGACAATTATTGTGTAGTGTTTTTATAATGTTCATCAAACTCTGCCTTTGTTCTGCTGCTCTGGTCAATGATTTCTTGCTTAATTACTGAAGTATTTCATCTTATCTGCTAAACAACCTAAATAAATGAAGTGATGAAATGATTGTCAATATTTAGGAAGCAGTGAGTTTATTATATACCCTCAGGTATTTAACTCAATCTCAATATTTCACTTGAGAAAGATCTCTTTGAATTCAGAATACCTAATTAAGGACAATTAAACTGCCCAAACAACATCTTCTGCATCATTTAATCCACAAATGGCAACCCTCTGCAGGTTGATGGTGTAGACATTATGGGATACACCAATCAACAGGCGGTGGAAGTACTCAGACACACTGGTCAAACAGTCCACCTAAAGCTGATCCGGCGGGGCTTCAGACCCGACGAGATCCCCCCTGCTGTGGCCCCCAGTGTCACCGTCCTGTCCCCTTCCGCCACCATCCCAACCACCGCCACTGTGTTAAAGGAACTGGAGCTGGAGAGGCAGAAGACAGATGAGCCTGTTCAAGGTGAGAAGGAACTTTAAAGTTCTGCCATCTGTCAAAAAAAAGGTGTAAAAGTCGTCATGTAAATGTTTTCACAATGCTGTGGTGAATATTTTCCATGGGACTCTTAATGAAATTGGATGTTGCTTTGCAGTATCAACATTGGGATAAATTCAGTGACATTTTATTTAGATATCAAAAGACATTAAGTCAGAAATTAAACTCTGCAGGAGGATTTTGAGGGAGACGGTTCAAGCCATATTTGTACATCTGACTAAACCAAAGAGCAGGTCCTGCAGTGTTAAAAGATTCTGGCAGCAAACCAACAGCAAACAGAAAAACATGGACCTCTACATGAACAGATTGAATAAACGCATGTTCCTCTTTATTTGATCAGTTTTATCTTAGATCTTTGTTTTCATAGGTTAAAAACCTTTGACATTCATGTCTTCCCTGAATTGAGCCAAAAAAGCATGGACTTTAAAAAGCCCTATTCAACTGAAATTAAGTGCATAACCTCTTTTACAACACGGTTATGTTTGGCATCAGCGAGCGCAGCAATCCACCTTACACACAGAGAAATAAAGCTTTAAATATGAATGGATGACTGTGGTCAGTAAATGGTAAGTAAGGCCTACAGTAAAATAAAATGACAATTTTTCTCACTTTTTTCACAGATGGAAGAATTCCTTTGTGGTAATGATTCTGTGTACTTGTAAAATATCAATGAAACTATGGGCTTTTGTGGTTAAGGACATCTGTTTTTTACACATGTATAGCTGTCGTCTTGTTACATATGCGATCCCACTGAACTTTGATTTACGATTTCTGTGGTTCTCATGAATGTTTAAGTGTGACATTTGGGTTTCCAGGTTGCTCTACTGAATATTCTTTTTTCAAATTTCTCCTGGAGAATACTGTAGATACTGACTCAACTTTGCCTCCATGATTTAATACTGGTGAAATGTAAAAAAAGTAATAACTAACATGGTCTGATGGTCCTGCAGTAGATCTTAACTTCATCTAAACTTTAAGGTCATGACGTTCAGTGTTATTTCAGCTTTGTGGTCTTTTTGAAAGATACAGAGCGCAGTTTCTCGTTGCTTTTTTGATTTTGAGTATCTAACGAGCAGCTATATGTCATTGCAGCTTTCCACACATCATCTTTTCAGCAAAAAATGTAAAGTAATTGCAGAATTTGCAATGGTTTTTCTCAAATGTCTGGCATGCAATGTTTGATAAACTACATGTAAGTCTGATTGAGTCAAAAACAACCTCAGAAATATACTCACCATAAATATCAGTGTCAATATCAAAAGTGTCAACACAAAGTTTTTCTGAGACATGACTTAGACAGAAAATACTATAATAACATTTTGTAGGTGGAAATGTTTGGGAACCGCATAGAATTACAGAATAATTCTGGAACTGGCTGCCTCTGTTTGGAAACACTCTCCCCTTTGCTACGCAGGCAGTGCTCTTGGCCCCGTTGCAATGGCCAATCAGAGAGGAGAGGAGGCATCCAACACTGGCCAGTCTCTTGTCTCCAAAGCAAATGTGAACAGAGCAATTTGGAGCATGTGAGAGATGTTGAGCTTATCACATCAGCATGCTCTGAGGAACATTTCTGTGGATGTAGTAATGGTGTTTGCTCTCACGAGTATTCATTTCTCCTGTGTCACACCTTCGTGCTTACGCATGATGCAGGTTCTGACTCACGTCTTATTTATGAGCTCGTACCATATTTGAATGCACGCTTGGCATTTAGAGTAAGTTACAGAATGGAGGATAGATTTACATCTGCCAGTCTCTTGGCCGTGCAGCATATTTTTATATTTATATTGTAAACTAAATCTTCTTCAAGGTTTATATTCCCCAAAATGACAAAATCATTATTGAATATTTTTTTTAATGAAAATGCTTCTGATTAGCCTTGACCAATTTTAAATGCTAAAACTTTTTAAATTTATCTTTTGACCTTCATGCAGGCATAATGGACCCAAAAAACTATTCTCTGAGAAGGGAATCCAAAGCTTGTTATCATTCTTTTTTGACTGTGAAATACTCATTTTTTATTTACTTAAATATGTGCCTATAATACAGAAAACCCATGACATCCACATCATAAATACAGCAATAGATTTATACACGTCTGCATAAATATACATCATGTTAGTTTAAACAGCCTCATGCATTTTTTGGTAAATAATAACATTGAACAAGTTAGACAGAAAGTAGACAGAGAGAATCCTGTCTGCAGATGCACTGACAAGACCTCCAGGCTATTACAGAAGCGGAGAAAGTAACTTGCATGAGTTGTCAACAATGATAGATGGAGACTGAAAGAAATTAAATTTGGCAACGGGAAATGCTAGCTCCAAAACCTGAAGACAAACTCACAGCCAGGAGATAACAGACAAAAACTTAGTTTTCTTGGCTGCTGTGAACCCCTGAAAAAACTAAAAACTAAAGTCCTGTAGAAAGAGGAGAAAGATACAAACCTCCATATCACAACTACAATGGTCGGGTATCTGGAGCTTCCTGGGATTTAAAGAAGAACGAATAACTCGATTGTTTTACAGGAAATTAGTTTGTAATTGCCTTGGGAATTAGAAATGTGGGAGACATTCCTGACTCACTCACATAAGTGCATTTGCCAGGCAGTGCCAGGCTATAATTTTGGTGTGCAACAGTCATTAAATCTTGGGGATTATGGAAAGAAATATAAATGCCAGCTCAAACTGTTGTCATGTCATTTTTAAGACCGCTGACTTTCTTCTTCTATCCCAAACTACCAAGTACTGCTTTTATGGTGGTACTTAAAAGATGCTGATACTATATCTTTCACAATGCATGAGTAGTAATTAAATGGTTGAACGGTTCTTTGCCCTCTGGGAACCTGAAGACAAACATTGGAATGAAGTTGTTAAAAAAGTGCCAGGATCGTTAAACATATTTTAAGTTCTCAGGATGACGTCAACGAGGGCATTTATATCTTTCCTATACAAATAGGAAATGACCATATTAATGAAAGGAACATAGTTGAATGATACAGGGCTGAATGAAAATACATGTGTATATATTTCCAATGAATACGGGTTTTTCTCATATATTACTGGAGCTGGGGAATAGAAACTGACCTTTTGTAAGCCGGCGTTGTTTTTGCCAGTACCTGCCTCTTCCGTTTTCGCTGACTGTTGTGTGTTGACAGCCACTGCAGATGAGAGACAGCTCCAGACAATGAATGACGGATCTGATGTCAGCGCGGTAACGGATCAGCTAACAACAGACAAACATGGTAGGAGCCTGGGATTCTTCTCTCCTGTATGTCCTCTAGTGGAAATACTTGACACACTTCTGACAGTAAGAGCGATCGTTGACAGGACCACACTAGCTAGCAGCACACAGAGAGAGGAAATACTCAGATGGGGTCTGATGCTCGGTTCTAAGAGTAGGAAATTTCAGTATTTAAACTGTTGACGACAGAAGTTTATCTTATGTTGGTCTGTAACACTTGACGTTTTATCAACTTTACAACTAGATTGATGTTGCTTTTTGATATTAATACTCTTAATATTTTTTCAAGCATTAAAGTTAACACCTTTAGAAGAAGAAGAACTAATGAAGAAGTGGCAGGAGATTCTTGGTCCGAACAATGAAGTTGTGGTGAGTTTGTGTTCAATACTTTTCTAAGTTGAATTTATTTTAAAATGAAATATCAGGTTTTGTGAATACATTTAAAGAGATAGCCAGATTTAAAAATAAAATAGATACACTAGCAGTTGATTAATTCCTTATTGTCATGACAGGTGGCTCAGGTGGAGAAGTTCACTGAGAACAGTGGGCTGGGCATCAGTCTAGAAGCCAACAGTGGCCATCACTACATCCGCTCCGTCCTTCCTGAAGGACCTGTTGGCTGCTGTGGAAAGCTGTTCAGTGGAGATGAACTGCTTGAGGTAAGATGTCACTTAAACACAGTTTTTTTCCACAGTGACTCGGTATCAGAATATTTAGAAACATTGACAGTTAATAATTCCAGATAACTCCTTGCGGCTTTCAAGCCTGAGTTTTTTTTTCATATTCATGCCAGCTTTAGTAATGAGGGCGGCCACTCTTACCCAGCTTCTGTTCCAGGGAAAAGGTCTGCACTCATCACATGGTCAGCCGTTTAAACTTTCACTCCCATTCTTACCCTTGGGAACACTGCTGAACCCCAGAAGTGCTGTAGATATGTTCCTTTCAGACCAAATAGCCTTCTGGGATCACTGAGAGGCAGTGGAGACTGAGGAACCTAAGGACTCAAAGGCTCTTTCTTATGCTGAATTGCAGTGATATGATGCCTGCTATAAAGGTCAAAATCAAATTGGAGTTCCCCTTCTTCACATATTGTATTAGTAACTACTTTAAACTTTAGGTCAGTTTGTATTCCCTTCCCTTCAGGAATCCAAATGAAGGGAAGGGCTACCAGATGAGACAGGTGGCACATGAATGATGGTTTTAATAAAACTGAAACTGATGCTGCCAAAGCAAAGGAAGCAAGGAAAGCATGGAGAACCAAGTAAACATAAACTGAATGAAAAAAATGAAAGGATCAAATTCAGCTGGGGCAATTAGTTACAAACAAAAAGTGTTAGAAACACACTTATATCAATGAAAAAGGATAGAATATTGCCAAAACAATATAGTCAAAATCAAAACATGAACAATAAGGAAAGTCTCATTTCAGGATGGATAAGAAAAATAAGGGGAACACTCATTAACTCCGAAACAGCCTCTGCTGTTCAGGAGCCATGAATGTAAGGACTAAAAAGGAGGCTTTAGGAATTTATTGCTGAATTTAACATCGACACCTGAAATTTTTATTGACAACAATGAATGAAATAAAATAGCTCAACATTCCTTAAACCTTTTGGAGCTGTCTCCCTAAAAATAATATTTGGATCTCAACTGTGAGGGAAATCGCATATGGAATTCTGCTCAGGCCAGCTGTCTGGGTCACATTGGAGTTAGTTTAAAGTTAACCAAATTCTTCTTCCTTAGGTCAATGGTATTTCCCTCATTGGTGAAACCCACAAAGAAGTGGTGAAAATTTTGAAGGAGCTTCCAGTCTGTGTGTACATGACTTGCTGCAGACCTGCTCCTGATGTTCCGACTGACATTGATCCCGTCCTACCAGAGTCAAAGACTTTGCCCACAGCACCAATATTGAAGGTACCATATTTTCATTGCTTGCCTTGAGCAAATGTGTCATTTTTTGTCGAGTTAACTAATTAAAGTATTCTTTAGCGTTTATGTTTATGTATAGGAAACAAGAGTAATGTTATTTTTACTTTCTCCAGACTGAAAACTTACACACTATCCAGTGTATAAAGAATCCTCTCCGTCTGTTTGATACTGTTGTTGGATTATAAATCATGTTTCCCAGCCCCGTTCACGGAAAGCGAGGCAATATGACTGGAGAGTGACACTTCTTCTCCGCTGTAACCCATCATCTGTTATTAGTTTTGCTTTGCTGTCGATCGCTTTAGTGGCTTTCTGTATTGTCAGTCGTGATGGATTTAAACTTAGCGATAAGCCGGGGAGACGGAAAGTTTATTTAGATCAATTTTAGCAATACCTCAGCAGGAGCTAATATCGTTTGATGGAGATATGAGACATCAAATACAGCTTCCCTTCAGGGAAAGGGTTTTCATCTCTCTAGCTTTATCTGTGATAATGTACTAAAGCCCCTAGCATCCCAGAGATATTTCCCTTTTTATCTACTGCCAGAAATCTGAGCCGGAAACACAACAAGAGGGTAGGAGCCTATGGCTTGGGAGGGAAAGTGAAGGTGGCATGGTGTTACATTGTGATTTTGGCCATTTCCCCTCTCTGCAGAATCAAATAGACCTGAGCATTGCACTGGTTGCTGAAGACTCTGAGGTGAAGACGGGAGCAGCAACACAGGATAACGTGACAGCGGAGCCAATAGGATCGTCTTTGGCTATGTGGGAGTTGGAGATCCAGAATATTGAGCTGGAAAAGGGAGAAAGTGGATTGGGATTTAGTATTTTGGATTACCAGGTGGGAAATCTTCGCTGCAGATATCGCAAACAATGTATTTGTCATTATCATAGAATTACAGTATTTTACCTTTTATAAGAAAAGGGCATTTGCCCTTTTTTTATCCATGTCACATTTCAAATGACTTTTTTTGTTCCTCAGGACCCACTGGACCCTTCAAAGACTGTCATTGTGATACGCTCTCTGGTTCCCAACGGTGTTGCAGAGAGGGATGGCAGGCTGTTACCAGGAGACCGACTCATGTATGTTAACACCACAAACCTGGAGAACGCCAGCCTGGAGGATGCTGTCCAGGCCCTTAAGGGAGCTAAACTTGGCATGGTCCAGATTGGTGTTGCAAAACCGCTGCCTGTAAGCTTTTGTCTTACTGTTCGTCCTCGTTTTTCTTTGCTTTTATCTGTCTGAAAATCAAACGTAGATTATGACTTGTATGCATGTGTCTTTTGGACTTAAGACTCTAGTACTTGACTTTTCTGTTATAGATGTGTAGCAGTCAAGGATTTATCACTCGCTGTGCGATGTTTTGAGTCAGGCAATTTTTAGGTCACACAACTCCCTCTGCAGTCGGCTCAGCTTACAAGAGCTTAAATTTTTTATGCAGGAAAAAGGTGGGCAGGTAGGCTGCATGGTGTAGAATTCCACTCAAAAGGGTTGGTCATGCACCCTTTGTTTCGTATTATGATGCAATTCATTTTCCAAGAGCACCATCTCTATCTACCTATCAGGGCATCTGGGCATCTGTCAAGAGTACTGTTCATTACTCCAACTATCCATGCCCTTTGCACAAGACGTTTTTCTCTGCAGAAGCAGTTTGAGTTCTTTCTGCTGTAGGCTGCATTTTTCTTGTATTGAATCTGCCTTTGGATTACTCAGGGAGCTCTGGGTTGCCAGGGTTAGCTGGATTACAGAACTGCAGGAAGCTCTCCTGCAGGATGTGGAATGTATTTCTGAGGGGTATTTTGTTGTATTGCCTTTCAAAATTGAGTCTGATGGATGTAATCCTCCCAATATGCCTTTTTGCTTTTCATATCTGTCTCTGAGGCATGTTACACAAAGTAAATATCAAAAGTTCCTACTACAGAGTCGCTATCAAATGTTTGAGATCTTTACTATTGAGAATTTTTCAAAAGCCCTTTTGAGCTATTTAACTTAGTAGTTTTTCACGCTATGTGTAACTCTTAACACTTTCATGCCAAAAAAAATCCTAACACCTCTTTTCATCTTCATTCCATACTAATTCATTGACATAAGATTTGGTTAAAAAAAAGAAAGAATCTAAAGTCTAATAATTACATAAATCTGGAGACACTGAATAAATTTCTCCACTTTCCTAGGGAATATGTGGATATTCCCACTCTCCACACCCATATGGTGAGCAGGAAATAACTTCATCATCCACCATCCATTCATTTGACTTCAACAATATTTTGGTTGAAGAAGGAGAAGAAGAAGAATTGACTGAAGGCATCCTTTACCGAGCAGAGCCTGCATTGGTCAGTTAGCTTTGGGGAACACTGAAAAATCAGAAGGCCTCAAAAGAGAAACAAACTGTCCATTGTAATAGATATTTGCTTTCATGAATAATAAAACGAGGTTGTTTTAATGTAAACCAATGACTTATTCTGACATTTGTTATTTAATAGGGATTGTGTTTATGTTGTTCAGATTTCCGGATAATAAGATGGGAGGGTAGCATCATAATTTCAGCTTTCTGTAACTAGTATCTTCACCACTTAGTTCAGCTACTGATGTATTGATTCACTGTTTTAGGTTGACACCAGTGAAGGAGACCTGTCTGATGAGAAGTTTTTCGACCATACTTATTCTGAACTCGAGGATGACACTTTCCAAGTATCCATGATTGCTCTCCATGGGAGCAGCTGTGGTGCTGACCTGGATTATCTGCATTCATCCACACCTAAGGTAAGATAACGTTTTTAAAATCAGCATTAAACCAGAGGCACAGCTCCTCGTTTAATTAGACGTTACCGCAGCTTATACCCTTCGTCAAGCTGAGAAATACAGCATGTTGTCATTATTCTTTTTTAAAATGAGCAATTTAAAGCCAAAAAGTCTCAAGACATCGGTGTTTTTCTTCTTTGTTAAGGCTGTTACTACACTGCTGACATTGTTGTTATATGAGGTCTGGAGCTGTGGCTGCATTTGTTGCCCTGGGTGCCCCCAGAGCAACAACTCAACAAATAGCTGTTAAATTATAAGGAAAATAAACAAGAAGAGGTAATAGCAAAGGGCAGGCAGACTTCCAGTTTTCCCAAAGGTCACACCTGACCTTATTTACTGGGGCCTCCCTGAGTAATTTAATGTGTAATAGGGCAGCCTGGAGAGACAGATATTAGCCAAGATAACATGTGGCATTTTGTGAATTTCACCTAACAGATTTCAAATGTTTCTATTAGGTCAGACAATTCCGACTCCTGGTGATGATAAGCTTTACAGAGAGGCAACAAGCCTGTTGAGAAATCAAATTTATGTCAGTTTCTGTCTGTATCTAAGGTCAATTCTTGTAACAGACTAGATAACCTTCCTTGTAAAGTGCCCATCTTTCGTGCCAAATATACATGTTTGTACTATTGACATATACTGATGGTTTCTGCGACCCATTACACGAGGCACAGGGTGGTGGCTGAGTGAGATAAATTCTTTCGGAGTGGATACTCATTCAGCTGCTACGCTTTGTTTCACTTTAGCAGACAGCTTACCTGAACGTGCTGGATGAACATCCCGGCTTTGCAGACAACACTCAAGAATTCTCTCCAGAACAGTCAGCCCCTTACACTCCCGCGAGTCTGACAGGTCACATCCCGGCTATTAATGCCATTCTAAGCAGCTCTGATCAATACTTGGCACAGCACCCATCAGGAGCCAGAGAAGAAGCGGAGCGCTCCAACTCCTTCAGCCCGTTTGCTGAAACAGGGACCAGATCCAGTGGTCAAGATTCACCCACGGAGTCGCTTCTCTTTCAGGAACCTGAAATATCTTTTGGTGACATTGGGAAAATGATTTTGAAGGTAAATTAGGAATAATAATGTAAAAACTTGAAAAAGGAAGATGAGCAATGAGCTCACGATCTAACATTTTTTTAAGATTAGTCCTTGTAATGCCTCAAATAGCATGATAATCGTATTGTTTTCTTCCTCGTTAATAGTCATTTCAGTCCGAAACTCCTTTCAAATAACTGTTGAATATTCCTTTTCACAGCTAAATTGCTGCATCTACCTCTTCTCAGGGGATCTAGCTTTGTTTGGAGTCTGCACAAGCCTTTTCATTTACTGCTGTGAATAAATTTGTTGACATATTATCTTCAAGGATGAAGAGGCTGGTGTGAAAGAATCCACAGAAGACAGTGACAAAGCAGCAATGACCTCAGGGAACAATTTTGAAAGGACTATTACAGTTGTAAAGGGCAACTCCAGTCTCGGTTTGTGTTTACTTCTTCACATTCTTTGATTTGTTCTTTATATGATTTTTTCTCCCATCCTTGGCAGAAGTGTTAATGAGGCTTAGGAATGAAAGGTACATTTGGCCTTTACTTTTGTCTTCCCATTTCATAATTCCCACTTTACAGAATAAATGATAGAGAGGATCATTTTATTGTTTTGCAGATTAATTAGCATTTCACAACCCTCCCGCGAGGGGCTGCTCCTGGCACACAGAGTGCTACTCTGAACTTTAAAAAACAAATGGTTGATATGAAAGCAAACTTAAAATTCTTTAGAATTACACATTTACTGTACCGATATTTTTTAATATTCTGAATATAAGTCTGAATATTTTTAATTGTTACTCATAAAATGTTTGGATATTTTTTTCCACAGAATTTTTCTACCAAAGATAATTTAAGATGCACATTTTGAAGAGAGCTCTTTGTAAATGAACTCCCACACACTGAGTTAGAAGAGGAATGTTTACTTATTACACTGTAGTGATAAAGACTGAAATGTAATTTGAGTTCACATTAATTACGTCCTTAATTACATGGCTAGCAGATTAACAAGTACTGCGTTTTGACACGTTCTGAAATTATTTGTGTGGGCACAAACAAACGTTTCTGCACCAGAACAGCATCAGTAAATGAATGCAGTATTTGAGTATTTCAGATAAAACTCATAATTGTATAATTTATTACTGATTACCTTAAAGGGATGACTGTCAGTGCCATGAAAGATGGTCTGGGAATGCTGATCCGCAGTATAATCCACGGGGCGTCCATTAGTCGTGATGGCCGTCTTGGGGTTGGTGATCTCATCCTGGCTATTAATGGGGAGCCCACCACCAACTTAACCAACGTGCAAGCTCGAGCCATGCTCAGAAGACATTCTCTCATTGGACCAGACCTGGGGTAAGAGACTATACCTGCATAACAGTGGGTAGACCTTTAAGTTAGGTTTCCATTACAAAACATTGTCTGTGTGTACGTGCACAGCAATACTTCGACAGCCAGATTTATTTTGGAATGTAATTACATTGTTTATATGCCTTACAGACTGGATGTTGTTCACACGTTTCAGAGCATATTCTGACAAATGACTCGTGCCCACATTACGACCCCTATTCAGTCGCAGTGTTTTTGCACATTCAGAGTCCTAATTAAAATCATATTCCTCAGAACACACAGCGTTCGCCTGCTCAACAAAAGTGTGTCTTCTCTTTAGCAAAGCTGTTTTCTTTTCTTGCAGTGAACTCAATCAGAGCTGCTTTTGACAGACTCAATCAATCAAAACCAGCCCTAAAGACGGCAACTGAAAACAAACCCAAAGTTGTCTTTTTTGGATTATTTTTAAGAAATAGGATCTTGTCCATGTTAGAATATTGCAGCACATTAAAAAGTAACCATTTTCTCTCAATCAACAAGGAAAAGAGGTGTTTGTAGGTTGTGGTTTAATATTTATATCAAGTCGTCATGAGGACAGAATGAACTCTGGGGCCCTGGACTATTTGTCACATGATGGAATTGGAAGTAAAGTGAATGTATTGTTTTGGCAAATTCTGCTTGCTAAACTAAACTTGGCCGTTTGTTAGCTTTGGTGCATAAAAGCCAATTCTTCACATTCTAGATCTGCTTGTGCACCCGAGGACGATCTGTACCCGTTTTATGTGTGAGTATGACTAACTTCCACGCAGGTGGTATTTCAGAGGGAAGCTGCCACCTGAGGTCTCTTCTTCTTTTGCTCTCCATTTGCTGCCGAGCTTCACCGCAGTCTATTGAGAGGTTTATCCAGAAGATTTAGGTCAGATCAGTTAAATGTCAAAATAAGGACAACTTCAAAAGCTTAACGTTTTCAGTAGCTGTTTAGGTTCCAGTTATACGGATTAACATTTAAATTATGTACGCTCCGCTCAGTTATTAACCACCAAACGAGAGAAACCTTTCTCTTGGAAATACAAGCTTGAAGATGAATGTTAACGCACCTCTCTGGATAAATCTTAACTGCCTGTCGCACCTATTTATTCCACTAAACCTGCTCATAACCTGCTTTCTTTCATTTCTGTTTCTAACAAAGAACCTTTTGTTTTGTTCACCTGTGGTATTGACGCACACCCTCACTCTCAGTCGTGATGTCTCTAATAAACCGACTTATCCATTTCATTATTTCACTGAGAATCTTCTTCCTCTATCTGCATGGCATCATGTTTAAAAAAAACTAAATCAACCCATCTATTGAAGATGTGTCAGCCTTGCTCAGATGTGTTAATGTGCCCTTAAGAATCAGCTTCACTCTCAGTTGTTTTGAAATGCAAGTGGATGTCAGCTTGTCTGCTATCTTTTGGCTCATCTCTGAACGCAAGTTAGAGGACTGCTTCCACAATTAATAATAGATTAAATCAGTCCCTCCAATTTTTTTCCATTTGTCATAAAATAGGTGATTGAAAACTTGATTCACTCGAACATTTGCAAAGATGAACATCAGTTCTGAACAGCAAAATGTCAAAGTGCCACAATTCAAAGACATCTCACTATGAGCTTGTTGTGAGGAGGTGTTTACTTAGCGGTGAACTGAGTTTGGTATCGGCATGCGGCTGTGCATGACATTCAGTTTGATGGAGCTGAGTCAACGAGCTTTAGATGAAGCCTGCTTTTTTAATGAAAGCGCTGACATCTGCAATACTTTGCTGTTCTTTTTTCCCCATATAAATTCCAATTAGTTTGTAATGAAAAAAGGATAATTATCAGTCAGGTGGGTGAAGGTGTGACTAAATATGTCAGACAGTGAAATTTATGTTGATTAATTTATGTGGATGTGTCTTTGTTTGTGTGTGTGGGGGTGGGGGGGTTCAGCATTAAGTACGTCCCAGCTGAATATCTGGAGGAGTACAAGGCCAGCTTAGCCCAAGATAAAGAGGATGTCTTCTTAGAAGCAGCTCCGCTCTCACTTCCACCACCAAAGTAAGTCCTCGTTCTACACATAAGCAGAGCGACTCATAACCGCTGTTAGAAAAAATATAAAGAAGCTTTTTGAGATTTTCTCTAAAATTATGTATGTTTACATTTCCATATTTTACTACCAAAACACACTGTAAACCCAAAATTGCTTTTCTCCTGTTGTAAACGTGTAGGGTTTTATTTCAGGATAGAAATATCAAAAGCAAAGGTGTTCAATAGCCCGAGCTGACCTCACACTTTTTCACATTTGTGTTGGTCAAAAACAAAAAGCTTTAAAGCATTTTAACCTTTTGCTTGCGTCAGCTTAAACAAAATGTTACCTTTGCATTTATAAATCCAGAGATATCCCTATCCTCCCTGAGCGTGAAGATGGCGAGGGGGAAGAGAGTGCCTCTTATAACAACTGGAATCAGCCCAGGAAGTGAGTATACGTCCAGAGAGGTCTTATCTAATCAGCAAAATGCCTCTGCTTTGAAATGAAAATTGAGCATGGAAATATTGGTGCCTTCCTCAGAGTGGAGCTTTTCAGAGAGCCAGGCAAGTCCCTGGGGATCAGTATTGTTGGAGGCAGAGGAATGGGCAGCCGGCTGAACAATGGAGAAGTGATGAGAGGCATTTTTATCAAGCACATCCTGGAGGACAGTCCTGCTGGGCAGAACGGCACTCTGAAGACAGGGGACAGGATTGTAGAGGTAGGGACACATTTCAGATCACTCAACAAAGTTAAGCTGAACTGTAACTTACACACGACTGCTATTTGTGCTAATAAAACTGGTTTTGATATTTTCAAATGGAGAGAATGCAAACATCACATCCATCAAATTTGAATTGCAGATTCTAGAGGCCCAACTCTCTTCTTTGTCATCCCTTTTTCAGGTGGATGGAGTTGACTTAAGAGATGCCAGTCATGAGGAGGCAGTGGAAGCCATACGTAGGGCAGGCAACACAGTTTCTTTCCTGGTTCAGAGTATTATTCACAAACCAAGGGTAAGGCTGTGTAATTGTGACACCCCAACTCCTATTAACTTCCTTGTAATATAAAGGTCACTATTTCCTCATGCTGTAGCTTCTTTCATCATCTCATGAAAAAGTTTATTGTGTCTGTGCAGGCCATTTAGGGCACTTTCAAAGATAAAATATGCATTATATGCACAACCCCTGTAGTATTTTGGTTGTTTGAAGGTTGAAAGTCACTTTTAAACATTTATGAGAGCAACATCAAACCCTGCTTGGCATGTTCACCATCTTAGCGAATTCTAACCTTTAAGAGGGACACCTCATTGGAAATCACCATATCAACAACATCTTTTGTTGTTTGAAAGTGCCCTCAGGCCTTTAAAGCATGACTAAGTAGTTTCCTGCTGCAGCCGGTGCTGGCCAGACTCCAGTGTCAGATCTCTTTCAGTCAGATTACTTTTCTTGTATTGTTTTCTTTGAGATATTCCCACATGCTTTCTTTTGTTTCTCATTACGTACGTCGCAAATTATAATCTCATGTAAAAAAACTGGGGAGGACACAGAGAGGGCACTACTATTTTTGATGCACTTAATAGGCCAAATTAAACAGTGAAAATAGGCTGTAAAAATATTTCACAATTTAATATACTTTAGCTGGGTGAATACTGAATTAATCTAGCTTGGGGAGAATATGGATACAGCTGTATTTCTGTTCTGTTTGAATGAATTTAGACTTTAAAAAGTTGAGAACCATTCATTGGGGCCTCATACACAAAGCAGACAATCGTCTATTAGATGCGCGTGCAGCCTCAATGAACATCTATCTCACTTATTTTTGGTGTGTGTGCTCCAGCCAAACACACCCTGGCTCTTATCATTTGTCAGTATTCACCAATTGACTTCTTTGTTTGTTCACACAATGGCAACTTGAGTACACTGTTGAGAGAGTGTCTCATTGGAACTCAATGATAGTTTGATGAAGAAAACCACATAATTTACCTTTAGTTTAAAAAACGTCCAAATTTACAGATTAAGTTGTAAATGTTAGTGAAGTACCTTCCTGTTTACAGATTTTGTGAAAAACATACTAAGTTAACAATCTGCTTGTTTTTTGCTTCGTGTTTAGTATGTAAAGATGGGAATGGAAAGGTGTTTTCCTAAGAAAGGATGGTAGTCAAACTCCATTTAAAGAGCCTAATTTACAACTTAATAATGATAAAGTAATTGTTAATAATTATGCTGATGGTATAAGTGGGAAATAATTTAGCACCTGTCTCTTTAAGTCAGCAGATTGCAAAAAAAAAGTTAACTTGTCAAGCAGCTTCTGAAAGAGGCCCTAAACTTCTCAATAGACCTACAATAATATGGGCTTCACATCCGGATCGCCTCATTTGGTGCAGACTTTAGGATTCATAATTCAAAGAACGACATAACATCATAAAAACGAAAAGAATTTTATGTCGGCTTTTTAAGATGTTGTTAAACTGTGTCCTCACCTGAAGTGTTGTAAAGTACCTTTTATCAACAGTTACTAAATTATGAGTTGCCTCATACCTGCATTTCTGTTCCTCCACTCGGCGCTCTCAGCCAGAGTCAGTCTATAGCCCAGCTCCCTCGCCCGTTGTAGAGAAACGCACCACTGCTTTCACATGCATGCCAATTCGCACATCCCAGGTAATCTGTCTCTCTATTTCTCCATCTTTCACAGCTATTACAGCAGCTATCCATCACATGCAATCTTAGTTACATTATCTGTCCTTGCTCCACTTTCTCTCTCTCTCTCTCCTTATAAAACCTTTCTTTAACATTTGATTACAACCAATATGTGCACTTATGTGTGTAGAACAGAATTGAAGATTGCTCCTGGGAGAACAAATTCATAGACATCCTGTTCTGTTCTCTATTGGCAACAATTACAAGATGCGTGATGTTTATCACCGAGTGGTCAGCGAGTGCTAAAATCAGTTTGGTTGCTCTTGTGTAGGCATAACTGAACTCACTGCATACACATCACTAATTGACTTGAATGGTTATTTTGTAAAATGAGACTAATTATATAATCCCAGTTTTATTGAATTATTGAACAGTAATCTTGCTTTTTATTTGGAGCCTCAAAAGTGTTACTGAATTCATCATTTGTCACAGTTTCTTGTGTAGAAATGACTTCTATTTTTATAAAAAGGTGCAAAATAATGGAACCCTGCAGCGCTGACAGTGCTTTGGCCCATTAGTGTCTTGTTGAGAGGATATGTGGAGGACTTATTCTGACCCCATCCACTTTACCTGGATGTGATAGCCTTGTTCTGAAAAACCTTGATATGTACAGTTTTGGTCAGACTAGCATAACTACATGGATTTATACAGCCTGGTGTTGGTGGAACGAACACATTTTTTCGTGTATTTTCGGCTCCTTTTTTGTCTCTTATACATGATCGATTTTTCCTTACTTAAACATCCTTATACAAGCTTTGCATTTCAGGCAGCCCACAAATCTGCCAGAACCACAGACATGTTGTCAGAAGAATGAAAATCCTATAGAAGACCAAACAGACTCCTTTTTTGTTTGGCCAGCATTGAGACTTGATGAGATGTAACTGAGCATTGCTGTTGCAAGGCGTAGTTTTTTAACATTTCTAAGGTGGGAATTTAAAAATATCTGAACTTCATGAAATCCTGCACCTTTCAGTCCGTAAGATACAAATATATCTTAGCTGTTAATAGTTTTGGAGGCCATTACGTGCAAAAGTCTGTGAGTTGTCAGCCTTGGACATATAAAAACACACCGGAGGTCATTTGTGCCATTTGAATTATTTTCATCATGTCAGAGAGTCACCTTTTCTGGCTGCTAAACTAAAGCTTATCACAATAGACCCAATAGTTAGAAACAAGTTATTTGATTGTAGTATAGATGAGTGAAGCAGGCAGATAAAGTTTAAGGCACCTGAACAGCATTTGATGCAGTTTCCATTTAAGATTCATATCCTCCTTGTGTGAGAAATAAATAATCCAGTGTAGCTAGCAGGGATCTTGTAAAAATTACGTTAGAACGCTTCACAATGACATTCTTTAGTCTTGGAAATGGCTCATCAAGATCTACCTTAATGGTTACTGATTGAAATAAATCATGTGATACTTTGTCCTTCCTCTTGTATTCTCCCAGGTGATCTTCAATTCTGTTTGGTTATAAAGGCACAGTCATCCCATTAAAGTGTCATGCTGACAGCTTGTTGGTCTTGTGTTGCTTTTAGAAGCCGCCCCTGCCCTTTCCGCCGCTAAATAGCCACCGCGAGTCAAGCCTTTGCTGCACTAATCAAAGATACTTAGCACCCACCCTCCCTCAGGTTAGAGAGCTACCCTGTGTGTCTGTTTCCATTTTCACTTGACCTGTACTGCCCTGATTTTAACAAGCTGTATGCTGTGATGAAAGAAGACGACAAAAGGAATCTTGCCTTTGTGTATCTGTGTACAAATGAAGGGTTTAGATGTTGTAAATGTCTCAGTTTCAGTCTGAATGCAGTTTACCACATTGAGCAATTACAAGATGGAAATCCCTCGCATTAATGATTGGCTAATTTGTTTCAAATACCAGAGTTTTGTGATAAATCTCTGCTCCCAGACATGAAAACTAAAAATGTATTATTCTTGTCTTTTAGCCTCGTGTGTGCCCTTATCTATTTAGAGTCTATTCATTTGTTAGCATATGTTAATTTTGATTTCCCTGTCTTGGCTTTGTGTCCTTCATTGCTTGTTTCAAGCAAAAGAGACAATAATATTTGAGGCTTTTATAAGCGCTTTTTATTTTCTTTCTGTCTCCAGCTTTCTAAGGGCAATCTTTCCTCCAATTATCCCTCAAATATTGCCCTAAGTGCCTCATTGCCAATGTAAGAAAGACAGTTTGATTAGATGGTTGGCACTCAGCACAAACACTGTTCAGTGAAGATCTCTTAACTGTGATGTATTTTTTGTCTTTTTAATCAATAAGACAGAGATTCTGAACAAGCCTTTTGAAGCACAACCATTAGGCGGGGATGGTAAAGCTTGGCTGGGCATGTGGTGCTCGGCAGGCTTTTCCACTCAACACATCAATGTTTTGGCATGTTTGAGAGTATTTTTGTCAGCTTCTTTTCTCAGTTTTGCCTAGCTTGAAGTAGACTTAAGAACTTAAATCATCTTTTTAATTGTTCCTTATGTTTTTTTAGCCGTATGTGATTTAGCCATTCAGATCACCTCTGACTTTTTATCAGCTTACTACTATTTATGGGCTCTGTATTTGTTTACAGCTGCAGTATGATACAGTATCCTTCACTATCAGCTGACAGTGGAGTGTATATTATGAATTTACTCTCAATATATGACATGAGATACTTTGTGTTACTATCTGATGAAGAGTATAATGATTTACTTTCATGTCTATCTTAAAAGCAACAGTCATCGATAACAGACTCCAGTGAGGAGAGAGCTGCACATGTAACAAGGGACTGCAAGGACAAGGTTGGTATTCCTGTTAGCGTACACAGCATCCGTCTCACTGCAGTAAGAACAAAGTTTGAAATGTAAGAAGTTGTGTGTTTAGATGTGCTCACTTTGTCACATTCAGTTCCACACAGGCTGTTGCCACCTGCAACACCAGTTTATGTGAATAGATGTAGCAATCTGTCAAGTCTGTGTTGTCCTCTAAAGTTGTTACCCTGTTTTTCTTCTCTTTAGGCGGGTGACAGTCACAGTAGACTTTTCCTCCGCCTCTCCCCAACTAACCCTTTCACTCCCACCCCATTTAAGGTTTGTGGGTCTTTGTGTTAGTCTTTCTGCTTTTCCTTTCTGTGCATGCTGGTACAGATATGTTGACGGAAATGTAACATTCTGTACCGGCATACACACGTGCTAACATCTCTTCTGTCTCTCTGAACTCTTGTGTTTCTTTGAAAGATCATCTTTTGTCTGTAGCTTTTTTGTGTGTTGTTACTTTCACAAACTTAATTTAAAATTTGCAGATTTGCAGAATTGCAAATTTGCATTTGTCATCTTCTGGATGGTTAACGAAAAAATGAAAATCTCAGATTTTTTATTTAAGAAATCAGAAAAATGATTTGTTGTTTCTTTTCAGGTAAGTGGATGTATCTGTCTCATGGATGTATAAATTTAACTATAATTTAATACAAATTATTATGAGTTAGCATTAATGCCAAAGCTTAGATAGACTATTTTCTGATTCAGACCAATGATATTCATGACTCAGATTCAAACTAACATTTTGCAAATGGAACCAGAAATCTGGCCTCTGTTGATGACATCAGCAGCTCTTTTATGCCTTCCCATGTCTTCAATCTCTCCAATCTTGAACACAGAGATGAAACCTTCTTTCTCCTCTTTACCTCTCACTAATGAACCATTTTCGACCTCCTCCTGTGGCGTGACAGCTAGTGAAGCGTGAAGCAGCAAAGGCATCTTCCACCAACACCGTCCTCCCACTGCCAGTGTTGCCCCATGTGGGAGAGAGTGATACGGATGCGCTCACAGAGATTCCCAGCAGACCTGCAGAGGCATTCAAAGAGAACAAGGAGGAGGAAGAGGAGGATGAGTTTGGATACAGCTGGAGTGAGTTCACTTCACTATGACTGTGTGTTTTATCATTCCATTTTACTTTGGACTCTCGGCCATTAATGCAGGCTTGTGGGACTTCTCAGAGTGAATATGACCACTGATATGCAAAGACTGTACTTACATTATATTTATGAAATAGATGAGCTGCAAACTTGACACGACTCTTTTTTTCTTGCCGTTCCGTGCAGTAATACTAAACTACCACAAGAGGTCAGCTGAGTTAGAAATGTTGCTTTGCTTTCCCATTAATCTGTCCTGAAATAGAGATGCCATACAAGTGCACTGACATGCTTGAGATAGTTGCACCAAGGCAGAAACCTGAAGGACTCAATTTCCCAACTAAGCTCTTATCACTTTGCAGACACTCTGATGTCAAATGTAGGATGAATTCTACACTCCAATGAGTTTAAAGGACAGACTTCCAGCTTCCAAACAGCTGGGGCTGTGGAGAGTCTGCGTGTGTGCATGCATGCGTGTTTGTGTGTGTTAAAGATAAACGGAGCAATCCTGCAAGAATAAGATTGATGTGTTTGGGTCTGGGGAGGTGAGTTGTAGAGATTAGCACAGAACTGATGGTTGAACAGTGGCAGAGAGCCCAGAACAACACGAGCCCGTTGGACTAAAGAGTGGCAATCTAACACACCAGTGACAGGAGAGGTGGAGAGAGAAAGACAAGAGGGTGGAATAAGAACAAAAGAGACACGACTGAGACAAAAGGATAAATGGTTTAAAAAGAAAATCAGCAGTCGGGCCTCAAACTTTTACCACTTACTTTCACTAGATTTGCGTCTTACCGCATTTTGAACAACACTGCAATAGCTGCTGCTGTATTGGCTGACATGCTTGTGCCGCAACTTCATCTGACTCTTACAGAGAACATAATACAGCGCTATGGCCACCTCCCAGGGGTCTTACACATGATCGAGCTGGAGAAAGGAAAGACAGGCCTGGGGCTCAGCCTGGCAGGAAACAAGGACCGCTCTCGCATGAGTGTGTTTGTGGTGGGGATAGAGCCCAGCGGGGCCGCTGGCGAGGACGGACGTATGGTCGTGGGGGATGAGCTGCTGGAGGTGAGATCATGCATTTTTTCCGAATGCCTCAGATTTAACGTTTATGTGATGATTATCTTTCCAATATTTCATGTGTTGTGATCGACAGATCAATGGAGAAGTTCTTTACGGCCACAGCCACCAGAATGCATCATCCATAATCAAGAGCTCCCCATCTAAAGTTAAAATCATCTTTATCAGGTATATTTTACCCTTATTGTACTTTTGAATAAATGTCCATTTTAAAAGTATGTAAAAGCCATTATAAGGAAATTCTGAATGTTAAAACTGATATAGTAATATTATTTAAGAGTCAGTAGAGGGAGCTATTGTTGCACTATAAAGGGATTTGGAACTGAAATAAAAGGTCCAAATGTAGTCAAACACATTTTATTAGCTTTTGTTTAATGATATTTGTTCAACTATCTTTTGTAAAGAAAATACTCTCAGCATTGTATTTGTTTGGGAAAAAGAAAATTCAATATAATACATTGGACCATCAAAATGGGTAATAATTTAGTGGTTTGCCCTCTAATAGAGCCCCGTCCTGGTAAAAACACGGAATCTCTAAGGGGGTTTGAAACTAAGTTTCATATTCACAGATGATAAATGAAATATGCTGTTTCTTATCATTGTAAAAGTAACTGACCTTGAATCCCAGTTCCAAACATTGAATGTGTTGTCTGGAATAGAGACAGAGTATCAGCTGAGACATCACTACAGAATCCTGATAAGTTTGACCTCCGACCCTGGTTTAGTCTTTCACAGGATCAGAGTACTTAACCTTCCACTTAACTCACATCCTAGACCTGACCCCCTGAAAGAGGCACTGTGATCAACTTGTGTAAATTACCATTCCTGCTGTCCCGAAGCAGAGTCGCAGCAATTTATGTGAGTTATAACTCTGTGAAACAGGAATACGGAGGCGCTGAACCAGATGGCTGTGGGACCAGTGAGAGAGCACGAGGCAGACACAGCAGAGCCCCATGCTGAGGTACACCTCTTCTCATGGCAACACTCAGACAAGCAGACAGCTGTGAGAGTGATGTTCGAGCTGGAAGTGCTTTTATTGTCCTTCTATTTCTAATTGTACAGCAGTTAAGCTTTCGCTCTTTGTAATTTGTATAAATCGTGCTTATGCATCATATGTCACAAGTCTTGGAATTCCCAGCATCATGTGCTTGTGAGCGACTCCCAAGACACCCAAAAACCACAACCATTCGTGTGGAAATACACACAGTGCCATTTTCCCAGAAGCCATGAAACAAGCACAAGTTCTACTAACTTATTTCAGAGCGTACCAACTGTCGCTGTAATCGCACAGCCAGAAACGACGGCTTCTAATGGCGATGATGATTCAAAGTCCCTTCATCACATCATAAAGCCGAAGGTGAGATGCACTGGATGGTCACACACACCGGGCAGTCCTGTTTTTTTGTTTAAACCAGTTAAAAAGACAACAATAGAATCTGAAGTTTTCAAAAACAGTAATGAGGGAGGTGTACATAAAAAAGACCCCACAGGATATGACAGAGAAATCCAGTGAGCACACAGGAGCAGTCAAGTTTGACAAGCTGCAAAGACAGAAAAAAGGAGCCCCAGAGTTTTAAAATGAGAGTTAAGTCAACAACATGATGAGTGAATGGGATAACGGAGTTCCAAAGGGACTTCAAGGTTCACTTAACTCAAACAATAAATGAGAGAACAGATTTTTATCTTCTTTGGAGTCTACTTTTTAGCTTTACAGGAGGCTTTTCAAAGGTCATTCTTGATCCTTTGAGCACTACTTGAAGAAAATACAAGCACAGCCTTGCTTGAAACACCTGGATGCGAAACCACTCTAAAGTTACAGAAGGCAAACGATGAGGAATGTCTAAAAAAGCAACTTATATAGCTCACTGATTTAAGTTTTCATTGGAGACTAAAGTTGAGAAATTGACGAAGTTGGAATGAATAAAGCTGGGGCTGGATACAAGGTTTTGTACTCATAGCTCCACATATTCATGCGGCCATGAAGTTTATAAATGATAGATTCTCTCAAAATTGTAATTATGCTCTAATGGCTGTTCTCCAACAGGAGGATGGAGGAATTGGCATTGCTTTTGTTCAGGGAAACACGGATAGCGGAGTGGAGATTCAGAGTATCTCCGAAGTGATGGGACACTCTGAAAAAGTATGCCCTTCTCACATGAAAGAAAACCCACCTCCCTGTGCTTTGTGTATGCTAATCAAAGGCTTGTTGTGCTGTATACAGGAAGGCTGCATGAAACCGGGGGACAAACTCTTAGCTGTGAATGGTGAACCAGTGTTGGGATACAGTGCTGAAAAGGTATGCTATGTCACTAAAAGCAAACTGAGATCCGGTCTCATGACAGAACATTTTAGAAGGTGCTTTTAAAAAAAGAAAGTTCACAAAACAATAAAGTCTCTAAATGTCTTTTAGGTCAATTCTCTGCTGAGAAAAGCCAAAGGTCCAGTGAAGCTAACTTTTTCTACAAATGAGACCCCCACCTCCTTCTCCTCTTCACAGTCAACATGTGAGGACAGGAATTGCTCGGAAGAAGTGTCCACCAGCTTCACCAGCGTGCCAGGCATCACCATAACAACCACAGCTCAACCAGAAGCAGAGGACGCCACCAGTGAGTCCTTGTTTTCAGAGTACAGTGAAGCTAACTGACTTCATCAGACCTCATCGAACTTTTTTGCATCCTACTTCCTTTTCATTCTCTTGTTTAGGTTTTAGTTGCTCATCCATCCCTTCCACCCTGGCCTGTGACCCAGAGACCTGTCCCATCATCCCTGGCTGTGAGACCACCATCGAAATCTCAAAGGGCCGCACAGGCCTGGGCCTCAGCATCGTGGGAGGCTGTGACACCCTGCTGGTAGGAAACAGTCTGTAAATTATGCTCCACTTAAACAAAAACATGGTTTCTAATTTGTAACTTCCCAACCATCACAGGAGTGTGATTAGACGAGCAAAACACATTTCAAGAATGCAACTGTTTTAAAGGGACAGTCTGCCAGTTGTCTACAGACCTCTTTTCTTGTAGTATAACTAAGATCTGAAATAGTCGTGGCGGCTCAAGAATGTAGGAAACGGTGTTGTCACAGCCGTCCTCCTCCTGCCGCCGTCCTCTCAGCCTATTTATTGAGTCTGCTCACTCAGGCTTGTGAGCAGCGACTCTTTGTCTGGCCTTGGCCGCAGCAGACAATATCTAACCCTGGAATGTAACCTCTGGACCCCAAATGACACTCACACTGGAGCACAGAAAAGCAACACTAAAACTCAGGAACACACACATCCACAGAGAAGTCACCCTCCAAAGTTATGAAGAAATGTGTCTTTTTTCCAGGAGGTTTTTAACCTCATTATGTTCACAGGATTAACACTTCATGTTTTCATTTTATTTCCAACACTTTCTGATTGCACCCTCCTCCCCTGTCTTTTACTCACTCATTCTGTTTTCTTCTCTCCCCAGGGAGCCATCATTATCCATGAGGTTTATGAAGAAGGAGCAGCCTCCAAAGATGGCAGACTGTGGGCAGGAGACCAAATCCTGGAGGTGCCGTGCATTATAATGAGCAACACATTTGACCTAGATAAGAAAGATACGATACTGAAAACATTTCAAGGAGACGTGCCTGAGGAGCTTAAACATGAAAGCTTGAGTTTCTGAAAATAAGAATCAAATAGTTTGCTGTGACAGGTCTGAGCCATGAAACCACTGAGGCACAGCACCTTATCCAAACTGCTTTTATTTTGAGGAAAAATGATAAAATAATGAAATGATCAAAGGCAGAGTAGGACGTATTGTGTACTTTTTAAGTAGCCAGGCTCAACTTGGATCTGTCCTCGCTTTGACCTCATGCTTTGTCACAGAGGGGTGGAGCTCAGGAGTGTGGTCATTGTAGCCGGGTCAGTAGTCCTGAACTGAAAGGCGCGCACACACATACACACACGTACACACAAACACGTACACTCACCATTATGACTTAATTACCCACCACCATTCATTTCTGTCTTCAAGCCAAGCTGGTGTTTAGAAAATAAGGTCAGAGGCAAAGGGAAAAGAGCAGTTTCCCAGTGCACAGCCAAGCCATTAGCTGCTATGGGAAAGCATTCTTTATATATCCATGGAGAAGGCTAATGTGGTATTTCCCTCTTTAATGTGGTAATAACGGGGAAAAAAAGCTGGACACAAGTTGAGTTTTGTGGGAAGGCTTCCCTGTAGTTATTTTCAAGTGTTCTGACATCACCCTGTGATTTAAATGTTATTATCCAGTTTCCATTTATATCTGCAGTCCTGGTATCTCCAAAAAGGTCTGTTTTAGCATTAAATTAGAGTCATTATTGCTTTTTTTAATCCTATCCTGTAGTTACTTGATGCCAAG
Organism: Menidia menidia; assembly: GCA_907169785.1. Lineage (NCBI taxonomy): Eukaryota > Metazoa > Chordata > Actinopteri > Atheriniformes > Atherinopsidae > Menidia > Menidia menidia. The sequence continues at coordinate 2,976,674 of CAJRST010014446.1, forward strand.
AATGAAGAGTAGCTATTTTACTTCACAATGTGCTCATAAAAATAACATTTCCATCACATTCTTGTATTCATGGAAAACTCTCTTTCGGTCTCGTGTCTCTCCAAAGGTGAATGGCATTGACCTGCGAGCAGCCACTCATGATGAAGCCATCAATGTACTGCGGCAGACCCCACACAGGGTTCAGCTGAAGGTCTACAGGGATGAAACCCAGTACAAAGAAGAAGACCTGTGGGACTCCTTCACGGTGGAGCTGCAAAAGAGGCCCGGTCAGGGCCTGGGCCTGAGCATCGTAGGGAGGAGGTGAGAGACGTTTACACCATAGTGCAACCTATAAGGCAGACTGTGTGGCTTTGAGAAAAATTAGACACGTTAGAGTCAATGTAGGTTGTAACTGTGTCGTTTACATTTTTTCAATGCAGATCACGGGACCAGAGGTAATCCATTCTTTCTCAACCCATATGGAGTAGAGGAGGTAAAGAGAGAAGTTGGATTTGAAGAATGCTTCCAAAGCTGTGTGAAATCATAGTGACACATTGTTCTCTTTGGTATTTGGTGTTGATGTTTGGAGCAGAAATTAAGCCTGGTTTGCCACGCGATGCTCAAACCATATATTATATTTATATTATATTTCCTAACTTATTTTTGGTCTTAAAGGTAATTATAACCCTGAAAGAGTTCCAAGTTTGAAATTGCAAACACCACAGGGAAAGAACTTCCAAAAATTGTTTGTCTAATTTAATAGTAGAATTGTTGCTTACCTGCTTTGATAACACCTTAAACACTGTTGTCAGCTAAGAACCTCTTCAGAGTGGCTTTGTGTTGCAGTGGAAACATGAGTGACTGTTTTGACAACATTTGAATGATTGGACTTTGGTCTAGCAACAGCCTGAAGCTCAATTTTTAAGATAGTGGTGATTTTATGCCACTATCACAGTGGTTCTGCTGCTTATGTGGAAAAATATGTAACTGCGCTGAAGTCTGGAAACTGCATGTACAAACTAAAACTCTGGGCTGAAAGGAAAGTTCAAACTAGTAGTTAGTGGTGAGGATTTGTGACAGCCAAGTGTCTCTGGCAGGGAAGATTATGTGAGATGGAGCAGTCTTTCTTCACAGTGTCTGCTTTTGTCAGTCTTTGTCCACGTGGAGATTGCTGCCTCGGATATGCAGCTTTTGCAGAAAAAAAAAACACAAAAAAAATAACGTCAAGATCAGGTACATATTTTCTGTACTAAATGTGGTCAAATAAGTGACGCGTTTCTCATTAGGTGAAGTTGCACAAAGATGCATTAGCTTGTTCCTTAACAGCAGAATCAGGTCTATCCTATCCAACATGATGTGTTTATCTTGCCAGCAGGAATGACACAGGAGTGTTTGTGTCTGATATTGTAAAAGGCGGTTTGGTGGATACTGACGGTCAACTGATGCAAGGTGACCAGATTCTGTCAGTAAACGGTGAAGATGTGAGGACAGCCACTCAGGAGGCTGTGGCCGCACTACTGAAGGTATTTCAATCCTCGCTTGAAAATAGAACATGGTGAACAACTGCATCACACTTAGCTGAACAGCTAATGTTAGATGATAGAAATCAGAAACTGACCAGGGAACATAATGCTGTGCCTTGTGCTGCAGTGCTGTGTGGGGTCCATAAAGATGGAAGTTGGCCGGTTTAAGGCCGGTCCCTTTCACTCTGAAAGAAGGCTGTCTCAAAGCAGTCAGGTAATTTTCTACGTTTCTATGTTTTTCGATCCGTTTTAATGTAGCTCTAAAACAGTTCTCAATATCTTGTCAGATGAGTGAAACGGGCAGCTCCAAGGCGACACATATGTCTTGTTTGGACGCGGGGAACGTTCCAGGAGAACCTGAGACACTAAGCAAAAGTCAAGAATGTAAGTCTCATGAGATCGCAGTATGGCAAAACAAGATATCAATCTGTGGGGCATGTCGTCAGAACGCTAATGTACGTGAAAGGAAAATGCGGAACAATCCACAATAACAGTGTGTCTGCTCTTAACTTCCTCACAGCCTCAGAAAATCAGGATATCAGAACCATTGAGTTCACCAAAGGTCCCAATGACTCTCTGGGTATCAGCATAGCAGGCGGGGTGGGAAGCCCTCTGGGCGATATACCCATCTTCATCGCCATGATGAATCCAGTCGGTCTGGCTGCTCAGACTCAGTTAAAGGTAAAAGATTCACCTACTGCAAAGTATCTGACCTTCAACAAAGTGTAAAATGTGGATTTTGCATACATGCAATTCTTAAGTGGGGATTTAATGTGAAAAATCTCAATTATGTACCACAGTCGCACTCCTCTTCAGTTGGCCCTGTTTGTGAATCTCAAAGGCCTCCAAAGGTCAGGAGCCTCTGGTCTTCTCAGACACACTGCCAATTGTTAGACTGTTTGACAGGCTGGAGGAGGACAAAAGCCACTGCTAACATGGATGATAAATCTCCCACTCTTGCATTTAGATTGTGAAGTCGACAAAAAGGCTCATTGAAATGAAGAATAGCAGTCTGGAATGATATATTTACGCTACTTTACATTTTCAGTGGGAATGAGAAATGGGGGCTTCGCATGGTGAAATGACTAAGCTGAACGAAAACCTAATTTTGCTTTTGTATAACATGAAGAAAGGATTTTGCACATGGGGTTAGCCGCTGTTACAAAACACTGAAAACCATGACGGAGCCAAGGAAATCTCATAACAACAGTTTGCTCGAAACTGGGTGGGAGCAACAGAAAACTAGCACACAGCAGGAGTAGAACAATCCCTGCAGATTGTGCCCACTAGTGTTTCTTGTGTGGATTGGCCAAACTTGCATGACTGTGTTCCTTCTTCTTTTTTTCAGATCGGAGACAGAATTGTCAGCATATGCGGTACCTCCGCTGAGGGAATGAGCCACTCACAGGCTGTCAGTCTGCTCAAGAACGCCACGGGCAAAATACAGCTGCAGGTCTCCCAGAGCACACACCTCCCAGTTCTTCTCTCTGCTTCCATGTTTGTGTGGGATAAACCTTCAGACAGTGTTGAGCTGCTTTCCTGCAAATGGGCAGAGTATCAGTGGCAGACTTTGAAGTACCATAAAACTTGGCGCCCTCACCGCCATCGTGCTATCGCTGTTTATCTTGACTGTAAATCGAGCCTGGAACATCTTAACAGCGTGGCTTTGTCTGTCTGTGTGTGAACGCTTCCGTAGGTGGTGGCAGGTGGCGACACCACGGTGACCGGCCCGTCTCAGGAGCAGGCGGGCGGGGGCCTGACACCCAGCTGCATCTTCCAGGATGACATTGGGTACAAAGCCTTTATGATAAGCATACGATAAGAGAGTTAACCGTGGTGCGAAAGCCACTTTCTGTTTTATAGGAAACAGAAAAAGTTTGAATGTTAAGGACAGAGGAAGAAAAAATGTCACATTCCCATTTCACTAAATCACAAACCGCTTCACTCTTTTCCTTCAGGCCACCTCAGTGTAAGACCATTACTCTTGAAAGAGGGCCCGACGGACTGGGTTTCAGCATCGTCGGAGGGCACAGCAGCCCCCATGGAGACCTGCCAATTTATGTCAAAACAGTTTTCGGGAAGGTAAGCAGGGCGAGCGGGAAACACTTGCCGAATCCTCACACACCGTCACGTGAACCTAAGCCACTGGTCCCTGTGTGTGAGCTCAGGGCGCAGCAGCAGAGGACGGCCGTCTGAAGCGAGGAGACCAGATCATGGCGGTCAACGGGCAGACTCTGGAGGGCGTCACTCACGAAGAGGCTGTCGGCATCCTGAAAAGGACCAAAGGATCCGTCACACTCACTGTGTTATCATAGAAAAAGACACACACACAGACACTATAGTCAGTATTTTTATACACTTGCACCAAAAGTTCTACAAAGACTGAAACTTAAGTAGCAACACACATACCTGGTGGGCCACGACTAGCAAAGGGAGGACTCACACTAGCAGTATCTCACAGCAGGGTGATTGTGTTCATCTGTGAAAGTATCCACACTGAAATCATGAAGAAGCTCATTGCTCAACGTATGTCTGCACACTGTGATCTATGAATGCCCGTCGGCAGGAACACGTGAGAGGAGGTTGCACGGAATACAGTTAAGAGTTTTCATTATGTGAAGCATTCCATGACACTGGATTCGAGAGTGATATTGTAAATGCACAGTATTAAAACTGTTAATACACAGTTCAAACTGCTCTGAAGGAAAAGATGTGAAACCCTGGGATTGTGGTTTGAGTCAGATTGAAACTTATTCAGTGAACTATAGTGCTGCTAAAGCTGATATCTAAGGTATTATGTCACTGTATTTGTTTTATAAGTGTTAAAATGTTCACTTCATATCAGTACTGTATTGAGAAGTAAATGAAAAGCTTTTGGGGTTTTTATCAACAAGTGAGTCAAACTGCTCAACTAGTCAGATGATTATTCATGTGACCAGGTCCAGTTGGACTTCGTTGGTTGCCCAAAATAATGTAATTCATTGTTTAGCCTGTGAAGTCATTGGGCATGTGTTGTGTGGTTTTAGCTCCAGATCGAGAGAGTCTGTGTCATTACCTTAAATGTGTTTGTAGTACTGTCAAAGGCGGTATGGAGTCTATTCACACTGAAATAAATAAAAGTGACCTTTGGATTCAATCAAGAGTCCATGTCTGTAATATGTTTACTTTAAAATGTACAGCCAAATATGTAAGAGTAGCAATAATCGCATTCCTGAATTAACACAAAGCTGTTATATTGAAAAGTCAGAAAGGAAATTAATTTGAGTGAAAAGGGCAGATTTCTCTTCTTTTGATCAACTTTTTTTTGTTGATTCATCTCTCTATTTTATGTGTATAATACAACTTCATAATCAAAATTGAAACTATAAACAGTCATCTATAAAAATTCATTTCATATCTATGCGGTATGAAAAAGGTTAAAGCCGTTACCTTGCTGACATTCGTAAGTCAAATGTATTAACACGAACATGCAGCATTTACAGTTTCACAGCAGCATTTGTTTCTATTTAGAAAATTTAGTCAGAGATTTCTCATGCATATCTCATATAAAGTCGCACATTAATGGTCATTTATCAAGCCATGTCTTGCTTAATTGTTTCATGTTTGTGTAAAGTAGCCCACATTCTGCTTTAGATCTAATTTTTTGTGCAAAACTGACTCGATTTGGGATTATAATCATCACAAAAAAAAAGAAAACGGTGTGCAATGGGAAATTTGGCCACCTTCATGCGCGCACCAGCTGTTACAGCATGTTTGACATCTGCTTTATAACAATCCACTTCAATTTTCTATATCACAGGCAAACGCATTACTCTTGCCGCGGGTCACATTTAAAAGAGGCAAATCGATGGAAGACAGCTGCGGCGGCAGTTAACTGGAATGGACGTGGACCGAGACTTTTTAAGGCTGAGAAAAAAAAGTGGAACAGCTCTTGTGGTCCCACCGCAGTAAAAATCTGTTGTCATCTGAGACCGAATAAAAGTGGAGACGGAGAAACGGAGCTGTGCATGAAGATATGGCATCCCATCTGTCTGACGGGCACAGCTGCTCCACAGCCGCAGAGCTCCCTCTAATGAGCTCTGGGGCTCGTTCGGAGTCAGTGGGCTGTTAGAGAGGAGCACCGCAGGACTTTTGTCCATCCATCCATCCATCCATTATCAATACCGCTTATTCCCTCATGGGGTCGCGGGGGGAACTGGAGCCTATCCCAGTGGTCAACGGGCGAGAGGCAGGGTACACCCTGGACAGTCCGCCAGTCCATCGCAGGGCCACACACAGGACATACAAGGACAAACAACCACTCACACTCACATTCACTCCTAAGGGCAATTTCCCCAACCTCCAATCAGCCTAACATGCAGGTTTTTGGACTGTGGGAGGAAGCCGGAGAACCCGGAGAGAACCCACGCAGACACAGGGAGAACATGCAAACTCCACCCAGAAAGGTCCTGGTTCCCCCGGGATTCGAACCCAGAACCCTCTTACTGGGAGGCGACAGTGCTAACCACCACACCACCGTGCCGCCCCAGGACTTTTGTCGAAGAGGCAAATTTGCTCAACTGTTAGTCAGCTTCTGTGTGTCCTCTTAGACCGGAAACCTGACGCCCGTACCTGCAGCTGCCGCTAACCAAAGCACAGGCTCGCCTCCCGCCTACGTTCAGCAGCTGAGCTTTCCTCCAGCCACCTGTTGTTTTCTAAGGTCCCCCCTTTGGGTTTACTCAGCCTTCCTCCAGGTTCAGGAGACGCTACTAGGTTTACACAAAGCTTGACTGCACAGGCCCTTAAGAAGCGAGATCAAATGTTACCCTCTGTGTCACGCTTGACTCTTGTGTGGCCGCGTGGTGTTGAGTTACACAACAAAGGGCGCCAAAACGGGTGGCTTCAAAAGGAGCGAAGGATCAAGAAGCCAGTAAAGCCTCACGGGTCTGTGTGCATTTTCACGGGGTTCGCTGAATTAAGAAATTCTTCAGATATTCAAAACTGCGTATTTGATGTCTAGTTGCACACAAGATGTCTGTTCGGAAGCTAATCCGTTTCACCTTTCAGCTATTGGACACAGCCTGTGAAATTAGGCCTTCAGCTCAAACGTTTCAAAGCTCAGTGTCTTCGTGACACTAAGTTTGACTTGCAAGAAATGAACCCACAGTTCACGAACAGATCCACTTGTGTCTTCCAGTCCTGATTAATTTCCAGAACATCCCCTGCCAACAGAGCTGTCTGGCAAACACAAACATAATTAACACACGTAATTAAATTTCCACTGCGGTTGCGGTGAGAAAAAGGCTGCCCGATGGACGCATCGCTCCACATCTGCACAACCCTGAATGACAGTGACCTTAAAAGGGGTTGTGAGGCAATCTTATTACCTTCCAGCGAGGTGAATCTGTTGCCTCAAGTCTTTACACACCTGTCAAAAAGATTAACACGTCACAGGCGCACACAATCCTCCGCATTGTCTGAGCCAGAGCACATTAGTTGCTCTTTAACATCTCTTCTTTTCAACACAATGCTGCAACTGTACACGTTGGGTGGAGACTGTCAGTGGAAATGAGATCCATTGACTTGAGAAGAGCGTGACAGATTCCGGGAGAATGTATCTTTAATTTCTAATTAACATTTAGAGCTGATAAGTAAGTTGATGAACAATTTAGACTTTATCTCAAGGAAGTGGCTAATATGATTCGTTTAAAGGTTCCGATCAAAATGTATGATTAAACTTTGTGTAAATAATGATGGATTTATCTGTCAAACCTTTATCTAAGACAAAGTGAATATTCACCAAATATGACATGTCATTTCCACTTTACCCTAGTTTTACACAAGGCATTTAGACACTGCCCTTCCAGAGCAAACAAAAAGGTACAGACCTCTCCTATTCTTACTTACATGGCTACAATCATACAGTCAAAACAGTCAAGACACAAACAAACACATACTTTTCTTCTTCCTCATAACCCCAAATTATGCCAAAGTCAAGGAAGCGAGATGTTCTAAAGATTTACTGTGAGGTTTTCCTCATTACAGTGGCAGCCACGGCTCAGTGCATTCTCACATTCCTAGACTGTTGAAAAAACAAAACAAAACAAAAAAAGCTATTAAAGTTAACCATATTACATCACGGAGGGTCAGATTTCGTCCCGACCTTTGGCTTGTTTGCACACAGAGGATGGAGCGTGACGGTTGAGGATAGTGTTTACAAAGACAACAGAGCACATGTTCAGCCCGGAGAACACCAAACGCTGGTATCAAACGCTCGGTGCTGATCCCTTAACTGCACTTATTACATGTTAGCAGCGCAAACAGTCTCCTAGGCTCGGGCTATGATAACATAGAGGACAAGATAGAGTTTAACGGCCCGTTTCGCACCGCGCTCTACAGTCTGCGAGCGTGCCCGCCAGGTAACAGGAAGCTACTTCACCACAGGGTCAGTGCCTGTCTGAAACACACCTTGTACTTCTCTCGGTGTGTTTGCCTTTCAGTTACAGGGCTAAATTACATCACCGCTGCTGAGACCTGATAAGGCTGAGTGTTTAATCATCGCTTCTAGAGCCCTGTGTGAAGTAATGTGGTGACTCATCCTCGTTCAAATGTTTGCGGAGTGGAGGGTGGGAGAATCACCTGTTTGCCGCTGAGAGGTGCACATGACTTGCCTTGGCGAATATGCTGGCCACTGACTTGCAATACAAAAAGTCTATTGTTGTATAATCTGCGGAAAAATTCTGTTTTTTTTTTTTGTTTTTGTTTTTTTAACCTGGGTCAACCAAAGTTTCCTGCAGTCTCAGTATCATCATTTCACAGCTTATGTTTCATGTGAATCTGTTTACTGGATAATTGGTTCTAAAAGTCAAATGTCTTTGTAGTCAGTCAGCGATAGTGGAGCAGCTGTTATCAAACATTTGTTGCGGAATCAAGATCAAGTGATCATCGACGCAAGCGACCTTTATCATGTTGCAGTCATTTCGTATACCATTATGAGCTGAGGTGACTGAACCAATCAATAAGCGGTCACCGTTTGCCCCTCAGTCCTGTAGCGAATATCCGTCAAACACACTGGAATGTGTGCGCTCCTCATGTGTTAATGGGTCACATTATTGACTGCTACCCCCCTACACTGCTGGTTTAAAATCAAAGGCATCCTATTGATTTTTTAGACATCATGGAAAAATCAGTGAGCGATCAAAGCCCATTTATGTTCCTGACCTTCACTGCTAGTGGAGCCATTTTCAGTATTTGCTCAGAAGAACTTGACTGCACTGAAATAAATGTCACATTTAATGACATATGACTATAAATAATCATTTCAAAGTAGAACATGCCCTGCTTGTGTCAGTTTTAAAACACGCTGAGCTCCCTTTAATATCCCAGAATCACATTCTTTTAAGCCCCCCCATTATTAACCAGAGAATTACAACCTTGGCTTTTATCCCATTTTTAAGGCTGGGCTACAAATGTTGTGGGTTGTAAAGTGTAGTGCCAATGGCTATGGGGTGAGACATGAGTCATCTAAAACGGTTGACTATCTCAAAATTGGAGCTCACACTAAAACCTTTTGACCCCAAGAGATTTCTCTTCTATTTGAAATCTACGGAATAACTCTGGCAATTCTATTTTGAAATTGATTAAAGTCAACCAATTTCAAGCCCCCAAAATAAGTGAAGACATTTTATTTACACGTATTTTTAACTGCAATGGGCAGCTCCAATTTCAGTCAACTCTGAACATCTTTTTCATGTCTGAGAGGAGCTATAAAGGAAGCAGCACAGCAGTGAAGAGAGAGCACAAAAGGTGCTTCTGCACTTAAATTCCAGCTCTCCAACTTGATTTATAGGGATGCCCTGCAGGGAAAAGGGAACGGAGACCTCCACTTGGCTCTAAACTACACCACAACAGGCTGTGAGCAGGCCTCAGTGGTGCTTTAAAGCACATTTACATGTCCCTTACCAGGTGAATGTATCCGTCTGCTCTGTGTCTGTTTTTTTACTGATGCATCGTTAAATGTAAAGGCCCCAAACCCTAACCCCCTGAACATCTTTCCCTCATCCCACTAGAATGCAGATGTTGAATGTTTTTTCCTTATGTACAAGTTATAATCAGGTGTATCGGTCATCATGGGTATATGCAGTTACAGTTGTTTTTTATCTAACTTTTAAACTTGTGTTGGTCAGAACAACACAAGGATTCTTTTCTCCCTCATGGCGTGTGCATGACATCATTACCATCTCCACTTGTGTCAATGAAGATTTCCAATGAAAAGACTGTTGGGTTGCACAAATGGCTATCTGACTCATCCATATCTGATTGTTAGTCTGAGAACAAAGAAACAATAGCAGCACGCTGCCACTTTTTCATGTTCTTTACGATTGATACACATCTGTCGTTGCTCATTCAAGCATATTTAAAGCAAAAACCTGTTTGTGCGGCAATGATTTGAGCATTTGACACAAGTCATCCTGCAGGGTATGAACGCATACCAATCCAAAGGCCCTCTTCCAAAGAAAAAAAGACGTCAGTGCTTTCAAAGTCATAAAACTTTTAAACAACATGGGGATAGTTCCTTTGAATATGTTATCTGCAACAGTAAGTGATAGTCAGCCACTTCAGAGTTTCTTAGTCACCAGTTTACTGGGAAATGTCTACGAAAAAGCATCTGCAGCCAACGAGGAATTCTTCATGCTGCAGCTTCGGGGTGTTTGACAAAAAAAAATTCCATCCGACTTGCTGAAACTTGTTATTTGCTTTCAACCGAGCTGATATATTGATCGAGCTATTTCAAGGCGAGTCAACCGGCAGTGTTGTTACCATACATCTTTGTTCACAGACATGATTTGATTAATATGGACTGCTATCTAACTTTAATGATTTACAAAAGACTTTTAGGGACAAGTGCAAATATTGATGGGGTTTGTTGCAGAAGTCATAAAGTCGGCATGACTTCAGGGCAACACGCAAAAGAAATGATGGAATGTGCCGTTCCCATGACTTGACTGATACCATTTTATCTTGCCAAAGGACTGACACAGTCTGTCATATTAAGTTAGAATCCATTATTATCTAGTTATCATGCTGGTACTTCTAGGCCTGAAGGTTAGACCAATCAGATCTCACTCGAATAGGCAAAATGTCAAATGTCTTTAGAAGATAGCATTCCTCTGAAATGACACGTCTTCAGAGCAGAATCAACAGAGCATAGACTCTTTTAGAGTAAATGAAAGCATCGCCAGCAGCCTTTTTTGAGCTTTAAGTTTATAGGTCTTTTCTTTTGCATTCAAAAGTGGAGAAAATTCATTTTTTAAGTCTTAATCGATGAAAGAGGCTGACTAAACCATATTGTCCATCTTTCAGATTACATGAAAATACATCCCACCTTCATATATAGCATAAGTCATTTTACAGAGAACGATATTCGATCCACAGACGGGGAATAAAAAGGTATTTACGACCAATGTATACCAAGAAAATGATGGCGACAATTAATTACTTTCGACTCCTGAAGTTTTTGCATGAAGTTAATAAGTAATTAATCACTGGGTTGCTGTTAAAATGACATGGAAGATTAAAAGTTCTACCAAGTATAATCACCCAAAGAAGTCCTGAAAGGCCATTAGCAGAATAATTTACAACTCAATGGGCTGGTAGTTTTTAAGGCCAGACAGTCTGCCTTGCCCCTCCAGCAATTTTAGCCTATCAGCCCTCCGCTCCATCGTTTGTCTTCATTAGCCCTTTTGAAAAAGTATAACATCCTCACCTATGTGGCTGCAGCAGCGAGAGAAGTTGGGGTGAGAACATTCAGCCATCTATCTACATAAGCAGGAAAGCTGTCAGAGAGCTCTGCGCCACCGATTCAAACGGTGATCCCGCTCAGAGGCAATCATTAACACAAACGGGCCTGAGTGCTGTAAGGTCGGCCATCAGTCCCTGCAGCTGCTGTACTCGGTGTATATACAGTAGCTGATGTCATCCTGGCAGGCCTCTGCTTCTTTATTGACTATGTGGATTAACCTTAGTCCTGCATTTGAGAACTTTAACAGATGCAACAAAACCATCACCAGAGCCGTAACTCAGGCGTCTGCACAAGAGAAGGTAGACAAAAATATAGTCGGTGAACCGCGTCATTAAAAAAAAAACTCCCGCCGGACAGTTTAACTCTCCTGAGTCCTATCAGTAACAGCTTCCTAAGAGGCTTTGCCCTCCCACCCACCCACCCTGCTCCAGCCCGGCACAAAGAGCTGTCTGTGAGTCCAGGGAGGCATCCCAGGAGTCAGCGGGGACAGGTGGCCGTCCCCACAGGGGATTTCAGCGGGGGCAGGGAGGCCGAGCGCAGGAGTAATCAGAGACAAGTCATGACAAAAGCATTGCGTTATTTAGCCGTGTAATTTTCCAACCGCAGAATGTGTGGTGGGCAGGATGGGAATTTGCCATTTATTCCTCTGCAGGGGTCAGAGTTTTATGAAATAAATATACCACCATTCCCTCTGAAGGACTAACATCTCTACTAATGTACAATGTTTCTTTTCCCATTAGAGAATAGTCATCTACACTCAAACCTTATTTGAAATATAAACATAGACTGTTAGGAAGTTGAGCAATCTCACAATTTTCGCACCAGTTTCGCATTTCCAAGGTTTATATTTTACGCCAAATCAGTTTAGTTAAATTTTCAGGTGTCTGGGAGAGTGTTTCGAGGTAAGTCTTGAGGTTTGGACATTGGCCTTGGACCCTGAAGACAAGTGAGGGGATAAACACCAACCATTTGCATCTTAAACAACAATAACTGAACTGCATCCAAGAATGTGTTGAAATGTGCCTCGGCCACATTTTATTTGGGATACCTGATACTTGTCTCGTAGTCAGAAGGCCTCAGATAATAGTTGCTACTGCTGGTGCACCATGGGAGGGCTTCCTCTTGCTGGACACTGATGTGGGGAACAAAATGTTAGTTCTTTCCCAAGAGGATCACGTCTCTTTCACATGAGGGATGACAGTTAATGAGGGAGAGCAGACATAATGGTTGGGAAAATGGGATCCTACAGTGACAAGTAACTGGTGGTCTGGGATAATGTGTACATGAGCACGTGGAAAAACTCTGACTGAGAAGCCTGAAGCAGCCGTGAGCAAATCTAAAGATTCTTCAGCAGAATTTCTTATGAACTTGGAACTTGAAGGGAAAAAATACTTGAAAGCAAAAACAACAAACATGGCTTTTGTATTGAAAGAAATCCATGCAAAGGAGTGCATAAGTCCCAATAACAGAGTTATCCAATCCTCATAATAACCTTTGGCAGTAAAAAAACAACATGAGCTCATTTCCTGCAGATTAGGTCAAATATCCAAACTACTTCACCAATAAGATCAAGGTTTCATGACCTATTTAGGTCAGACAGTTGGAACAGCTTCCTGCTGACCCTGAGCTGCCCTCATCTGATCTGAAATGGGTGTCTGAGGACTTAAAAAGTATTACTCTACGGGGAATTATTTTGGGGAGGGGTTGTTTGCCAACCAAACTTATTCCCAGCTCTGTTCTTTTACTGGCACATAGTTCTTTCTGGATGGCAGGAAACAGAATTCCTCACAGATTCTAACAGATCTAACAGATTCTAACTGTTTGTTTAACTCTTAACCTGTTGAATGTAAGGATATTTTTAAGGTCAGTGGCCAATTCTTCATGTAAGAAAATCAATCGTACTGACAGATTTCACTCAATAACTTTTCTGAACTAAATAATCAAAAAACACTGAAATTCAGTACCTTCGATAAACGTTGAAGTAAAACTATTCAAACTCCTTTGTGACTCACAACTTGGCTGTCGAAGCACAAAGCGAAAGTTCAGAAGCTCTGCCAGGGTCAGAGCCTTTTGTAGGAGTCCCTTTGATTCCTAATATCATCGCGGAAGGGCTTCCTGGCCTGGATAGAAATGAAAGGGGAGTGAAAACGGGGGGATCAAATAGTACAGAGGTTTGTTTTGTTCTTTTCTCTATATCTGCTGAAGGTTCCCAGCTGATGCAGCTTGCTGTTTAATCTCTGCTGGCTCAACAGCTCAGTCGATGGCCAGAATAAAAGCATTCGATCCAGAGATGCATCAAAAGCAGGCAGGAAGTTGCAGAGCCACTCAACACAATGTGAAATAATAAAAGACTAAAGGGGGGGAAATGACAAGAAAGAGAATGACAGGGTAATAACCACTGTATTTAGCATTAGTTCCATTCTCTTTAGATCCATCCACGTGCACCACTGATGGTGCAAGAAACCCCAGAGAGGGATATGCTGTCAAAACAGTGACTCAAAGAGAAAAGGCTATGCCCTGATGACTAATGGTGACAAATGAACCAACCCTTAGTTCCAGCAACAAGTTGCTTGAACAGAACTTCTTTTACTGGGATCCAACGTAATTGTGAAGACATTTGTTGACATTAGTGGTGGTCACAGTGTAAAACTGACTCAACCAGTTAGCTTGATGAGAAAAGAACATTTCCCAACCTTCACTTCATTGTGTTTGTACGTCATAATAATAATACAATATGTATCTGTGCTTTGGGGCCTTTCACCTCTTCAAGGCCAAGTTGGTTTTTACCCCTATTAGTTACTGCATTTTTAAAATTTGTTAACTTTCGCTGTGCAGCCCCTTTAGTTCAACCCAGCAGTTGGACCCAGCAGACCTTTTTACCACAGAAAAAACGTTTCCCATGTGTCACACATTTGGGCATCAAACCGAGAGCCATAACTACATGTTCATAGCCCCTGTAAAACGTTAGGATTCAACCTTTTTTTTTTACATTCAAATTTGTGAGATTCCTGAACACCATGGAGACCCGGCCCAGTGTGGTTCACATGGTTTGTTTGTTATTCTAGCTGCATGTACAGCAGATAAATAACCCGGTAATTATTGCATTTCGGTGATAACAAATAACTACAAATTATGAAAGGAATGCAGTCTGACCAGCCTGGAGGGTAATAAGCTCTCAGTGTGTCCACTTTCAGTCTTTGGATTTCACAGACGTCCTTCTTGAATTGTTTACAGAAGCGTCCAAAGGGTGTTGCTCTAAATCTCAGCTGAGTCATTTAAGACTGCAGAGGTGGCCATTGTTGACCTTCAATATTTGCACTGAGAGAAAGAGTTTCAAGTGTCTCTTTTCTACGGTTGAATACGTTGGTTCCCAAGAGCAACGAGGTTTCATGAGGCTCTCCAGGAGGGACTCTCACGCTTGGCAGAAAGCCAGCACTGCTCCCTCCAGACTCTTTCTTTTCAAAACGGATGTTTTCCTGATGTGAAATCGAAGAAGGCTTCCTGTGATGATGTAATGAGGATTATTTGCTTAGTCTGGCATTAGACACTTACTCTATGCGATGTTGGAGATCTAATTCAACATCAGGCTTCGGGCAACCTCAAGGTTTAGGCAGAATCTGTCCCGGATGAAAAAGGATATTCATATAGTGGGACAGACATTAGGTTTCCCATGACTGCACAGCCTCCCAGCGCGGAGCGCTTTTTCCCGTGGCAATACGATTAGGCTGATAGAGAGGCTCTAATGTGCCACATCCACCACACGACGAACGCAGAAATGCACAGTTTATTTTTAAACTCTCACGGAAATCTTAAAGTTAATTAAAAAGTTTGTTTATCCTCAAACCGATGCTTCCCATCTAAGGGGTCCATTTTTGGACTCTCATTTGTTCGATCCCCCTGAACCGCCGTGCAGAAACCCATATCTCGTTCCCTCATTTGGTAGCATGGTGACAGTTTTCCAGATACCACGTAGTATCGCTTACCGCTCACCATCCCGCTCAGGTCCGACCTCAGTGTCTAATTTGCTAATAGATCCCTGCTGGAAACTGCTGTCTCGACTGTGCGACAGCGCAATTACTGGTGCACAAGTGAGATGACTGAGGACGAACCAGTGGGATGAATAAATCATTGTTTTGTCCTCTGCTCTGTAATTCAGGGGACAGCAGCTGCTTTTCTTTTGTTTGCTCTGCACAAGCCTGGATGTCACTGACCCTCAGAACAGTTGGCTGTAATTGCAGACAGGAGAATATGGAAAAAGTCTGGTTTTAATTGACTGTAATGTAAACTGGAAGATTTTATCTGCTCTTGATAATTCCCTCACACATTTGCCTAATTCATAATGACACAAACACACACAAAAGAAACATAAGACAATACCTTGGTAAATTTCTCCATAGATAATTCCCTTCTTTCAAGACAGCACTTGTGTCCACCAACAAAACTTTGTGACAATTATTCCCTTTCACACGAAAGAAATTTACATTTTAAAGCCACTGAAATACTCAAAAGAAGGCTGCTGTTCATGTGTAGTGTACCATGTAAGACTCAGGAATTTTGACTCATACCTATTACAACACAAGCTCACAGAACCTGTTCCGTATGTCCAATTATTTCAAGGCCAGTAGCTGCAGTCTCAACGTTTACCTCCAAGACATATTAGTCAGTCAATGCATAGTTACATTTGTTTGAACATGACATTTGGGGAAGTTAGGAGAACTTTTTTTTTTCGTGTGTTTTAACTGAAGTGCTGACAAGCAGAGCATGCTGCCATTCACTGGGCTTTTTGTTTCGCTGGTTTGGTTCAACTTGACATGGGGCTTAAGTTTTCCAAAGCCTCTGGGAGGTGGAGATAAGGAAAGGAAGCATAAAAACCAAATAAAGCTGCTTTTCTCTCTGGCTGAGACAAGTCGCAAGTATGCATTACTTGCTACAGTCTGTCAGGGCCAAAGAGAACTTTAAAAATTGTCATTGGTGGCTAATCTTATCTTTAAGACTTCAGAAATATGGGGAAAGCATCACCTGTTTGGAAAACACCCACCACAAGCCACCATGACGTCACCAGCTCCAAATAAAATGAAATCTGTTTGTCTGGCAGCTGTATGGACGGAGTGAGTTGTAGTTTAACCGTGTATACATTCTGAAGATGAAGTCTGTCTCTCTGACTTACAAATGCACATGGACTCTCATCCCTTTGCTAACCAAAGCAAAGCTGAGCTGTTCATTTTTACCGTAATGACTTTCCCAGCATAGCCTGTCTGGAACTTCAGTTATCGCCTGGAAGACAAGAGGAAGTGAGGCGGATTGCAAATGAAACAGTTCTACACAGTTGGTATTCCAAGCTCAGGCCTGACTTCTTCTTACTGAGGATGGATATTTGCAAAATGACGCGGCCCGATCATTCTCCTGATAAGCCCTTGCTAATACGTGCCGCCATTCTTGAAAATGATAGCTTTGCCATCTAAAATATCCCCCCAAAAGCCACTCTTTGTTAAAAGCTTGGGGAATTTAAAATTAAATATCCATTAGCCAAATTTAGAACACAGTGGGTGTGAATTAGGATGGTTAATTTACTATGCCACATTACAAAGGGCACCACAACTTCTGACTTCATTATTTGAGAGATCGTATTTCCCTGGAGTCAAATAAAAAAAAAACAGAAAGCTCCATAACGTTTTTTCCATCTCATTAAGGCCTCATAATGAGGTTCATTTCGAAAAACTGATGACAGCCCAAAAACCCTGAGAATAAACAAACATCACACAATATATGGAGAGAAGAAAAGCACAATATATTATTTCCTTTCGGGGACAAACTTAATGGCAATCAATAAAAAAGTTCAAAAGCACGTGTCATAAGAAACATGAATCAACATAAAGAGCACAACGCTGAAAAACAAAAACACAAAAACATTCTCGTACAGTAACTGGGAGCTCTTTGGAAATCTTTTCCACAACAGAATGAAAACGTGCCCCCCAAGCAAACATGTGTTCCGCACATGCCCTCCATCAACATCGCTCCCATCTGGCCATGGAGCCATGTTGCACTCAGGCTTCAGCGATCTCGAAGACAATCGCATTTCTTTGGTTTTCAGTCGAGCGGCTGTCCTTTGAACACGCTGCTAATCTCTCACGACGGCGTGCTCCGGCCTCCGCTAATGCCGGGCAGGGCGGGGCTTATGAACTCCCACTGGCAGAATAAATCAATTAGAATCTAAACACTTGAAGTAGGTACTGCACAAATTTTGGCACAGAAGCAAATTGCACTTGCTGTGACACTTAAACTAATCACTTCACTGATTGAGTCCCGCAGCATGAAATGTCCAATTTTCCAAATGGTGTTTAAATCCAAATCCATTCCTCTATGGGCGTTTGTGGCTGACGGATCGTGTTCTATTATAGTTGACGTTGCTGTTTTTGTTCACCCCGTCCTAATTACTTTCTGGCTATCGAGGTATCACACACAAAAAAAAAAAAAATTGTATATAAAAAAGGAGGAACTAATTGAGATGTTTCATGTGACATTAATGGTTTAGGTTTGTGGTTAAAATCACGTATAAGACAAGTTTAACACTGCCAAACATGGTGGTTTGTGTTAAAATGTGAGAAAAGGACGCGTGACGGGGATAAGAAAGAACAGAAACTGGAGTTAAGACTGAAGAGCCCTTTTTAGACTCTACACAAAACTTTTATCAAATGGTGGGGGTGAGCCAAGTGGTCTCTGTGACCACCAGGTTTTGGCTTTTTCCATCATTATCCAAAGCAGAGATATTCACCCGGTTCCACTCGGACTTTCAGAGGGGATTTGGTGAAGCCGTCACTGTCAATTACAGACTTATCCACGAAACAGTCAGCGTCCGTGGGCGACGGGGAGTCCGGGAGGTCCTCTGCTAGAGTGTCCAGGTAGCTGCCCACGGACAGACTGTCCAGGCCGTCGCTGTTCCCGTCGCTCAGGCTGTGGAAGCTGCCCCGCAGGGAGGCGCCGTCCTGGCTGTCCGACAGGCTGTACAGGCTGCCCGCCAGGCTGCCCTCCTGGCTGGCGATGCCCCCTTTGTCTTCCATCACCCAGCGGATGGACTCGATGCCCTCGTTGATGGACATGAGCTGCTGCATCAGCTTCACGTCGATGGCCCTCAGATTCGCCTGTGATGCAGGGGTAAATGATTAATCGTCAACTCGACAACAGAAGGACAGACATTAAAAATCTGCGCAATCAACACCTAGCTGCATCAGGCTGGTCTGTCCTCATTACGAAATTGCTGTTGGTCTCCCCCTTTCTGACCCCACATATTGTTTTGAATACGTCTATGTCTCTTTGAATGTATCTGAAAATGACAGCCCCCCCCCCGATTTGACTCAAATAGAAAATAGTTAGCTCAAATGATGCTATAGGCTAGTAGTTTCACAGTTCGTTCTAGACCTCTGAATGAGGTCTAGAACACAAAATCATGGCCGTTTTTTGTCCAAGCAGAATATTTTTGTTGTCTCATGGCCTGAACACTGAGAGAGTTTTGTTTAGTCTATCAGTCTCTGTCACGCTCTGATAAGTATGCGGCACCGACGAGGCCACGTCACAGACAGGAGACGCTTTTCCTTCTTCCTTTCAGGAGAATGAATGGTACGCCTGCTCGCACAGTGCGGCCATTGATGAAAGTTCAGGCCATGACAGACCGTGCCATTGAGTGTGGGTGGAAGTGCCCGGGCTTTGGAGTCGTTCAGAGGGATTCCCCCGCGCCTGCAGAGTGACAGCCAGCCCGAGTGAAAAATGGCAAACAGGCAGCTGGAACATCCTGCCACAGCCATAACACACCGAGGCAGCTGCTTTGACACACAGCCTTTCCTGACCACCTATTCTCTGGCTGTGTTTGCTCTGTGAACACTACTGCCCACTCTTTACAAACATAAAGCACAAGCAGATGGAGGTCTTATGTTTGCAGGATGGAACCATTTGGTCTGAAAAAAAAATATTCGGAAACTTAATTAGAGCTTTGATCTAGCCCTTTTTTTTTAAATTGTGTCAATTGCTGAAAGGCAGCGGAGAATCAGCTACTATAATAATACAAGTAAAGATTCTGCAATTGTGTCCTTGTGTGTACAAGACTTGTACAAAGAAAAATAAAAGCCGGTCCGGATCACTTATCAAACTAAAAGGAGTTGTAAAGAAATGGGAGACAGCGAAGGCCCAATTTTGCACCGATCTTCAAATAGATCTGATCTGCAATGTATACTTTTTAATTTTTCTAATGTAATTATAGTTAAAAGACAGCAAAAGCTGACAGTAGGATCAACATAAGCCTGTTGAGAAGCAGGGGGGAAATCAGCCAGCTAGAAGCCTCATAAAAGGTCCCCCACACCACAATAAATCTAATCCTATCAACACAGGTCTGACGGCCGGTCAGTCTGCTGACCACATACGGCCCTATTTCAGGCTGCAAAACCCGGTCACCCACACCATCTGCTCAGGACTCCTAATACCTTTCGTGATCTTACTGATTCAAAAGATGTCTGCTGTCCACCAGAGCTCTAATCTAACCTGGTGCATTTAAAAAAGCAATTTTCTGACATAAGCCCTTGCATTGTGGAAAAAGGATTTTACAGTAAGAGCAGTTCCATGAAAGTTCATAGTTTCATAGTCTGAGCTCCATGTTGTGAGAAGATGTGAACGTTGGCAGCTTTAACAATCATTGTGCATTTAACAGCCACGCGTTTTCTGTCTGACAGATTTTTCATGAATTACACTACAATGATTTTCCCAACAGACACACTGAGATAGTAGGAGGTTGTGATCTCGTCAGTAAGTTTTGACAGATGATAGGAAAAACAAAAGTGACAGCGTGATTTTACTGTTAAACCCCTTAGAATATAAAGTCAAAGAAACTACAACTTTGAACTCCGCGCATTCTCTGGAGAAAAAAAACAACTGAAGAAGCACGCTTACCATTTCTTGCCTCAGAATGAGCATTTTGCTCTCCAGTCTTTGCAAATCCGCCGAACTGGTGCAACATTTACACGCCGACAGATGAGCCGCTGTCGACTGTTTTCCGTCCGCGAGAGACCGAACGAGGCTGTCGGGAACTTTCCGACCCAACTTTGTCTCTATATCCCTGAAGTCCGGCGGGACGCTGCTGCCCGGCTCCATCGTGGACGCGCACAGAAATGCTGACCGTTGGCACCGTGAAACAGAGGAAGGAAAGTACGCACGGAGATGTTCCGGTCCGTTGGCCCGGTGGAGACGCGCGCAAAAGTCTTATTCAAAGTCGGGTGTAAAGTATGGGGAAAAGAAGCGGCGCAGGGCGCGCGCGCACTGACCGCAGAGCCTGAGCCACTGACCGCAGAGCACTGGTCACCTCCAGCCTGAGCCAGTGTCCCTCTGGTGCACGTTTAAGCTCCTGGCTACGAGCAGGCCGGTTTAAGTGACAGCCCGCTCCCCGTGGACCCTCCTCTCCCCGATAAGGAGTTCCCTCTGGAACCAGAAACCAGGCAGGTGAGAGGTGTGGAAAAACGTTTCCGAGGGAGGTTTTTCGAGACGCACGAAACGGGAGCAGTTTGTAGTCTAAACAAGATTATGTTGTCTGGTAACTCTTGTGCGTTTATTGTTTCTGTGTTGGTGTTTTAAAACAAAGCATAAGGAGAGGAAATAAACGAAGACCAACAATGTGAGACAAATGTGTCCAATCTGTAAGTTTGATGTCTGTTTCATTTTAAGATTAGTATTCTGTTAAGAACCAACATCAGCATAATGCACACAAAGTCAACACTGTCACGTAGAAAGTATAAACACAAACTGCCATTATTAATAATTAAAAACATGTTTGTTTTAATTTCGAATTAAAAAAACAGACAAAAGTAAATGAAGACACTCGACTTTTGGCTACACTTCTTCTGAATCACGACCTCCATTTATTTGAGTTTTTATTCATTTGCAGCATTTCAATTCAAATGCAACAGGCAAGCACACCTCTGACTAAATGCTGTTCAAATTCAGAAATTAAAACTACTGCACCCCCTTGTGGGCACTGCTGCTACCTTACAAGGGGAGTGTGTTTTCTGTCTATTGCTGTGTCCATTTACATGGCCTTTTTCTATACGTGTATGTGTGTGTGTATTGTAAAATCAAATAATAATCTTATTTCTAAGGCCACATCCCAGTTTGTTGCATACCCTCCACTTTCTATACACTACATTGAGATGATCCTCATAATCTTTATAGTCTTACTTTAATAAATTGGAGTAATCTTTACCTTCCCATTGAGAAAAATGGTAGAAAATGTAAAATAGTATTTCATTGAACATTCTGTACCATTTATGTATGAGCTGTATTATTATTTTTTCTAATCTTGGGACAAGTGACCAACAAAAAGGCTTGTTTCCAGTGAAAACCGACACGGACCAAACAAGAGTTTTGAAATTGAAAGAGAACAGGCACGTCAGGGTGGCTCATGTCAGAGCAGGGTTTCAGACTACGGACTGGCTTTTGTCATCGTCATACCGCTGGTATTGATCGCTGAGCAGAGGCTGGTGGCCCTCCATCTTGTAAGACCTGGCCCGCACGGCGCATGTTGTGGCAGCGAAAATGACTGCCACGACAACAAGGGCAGCTACTATTGCAATGGTTATTATTTCAGTCAGAGTGAAAGCTTGGCCTGGAGAAGAAGTCAAAAATTATTATTACTTCAAACACTCCAATTGACTTAAAGGGAAGAATGAAAGAAAAATAATACAAAATGGATGACGTCGGGGGTAAAAAGTGTCCATACCTGGCCATTCAGCTTCATAAGAGTATCCCAGATTTTCGGGGGCAGTGACAAACATCTCAGAGTTCGTCACCGGAGGCCAGAAGGGCACCATATTGTACCCTCTGTTGTGACCGATGGGGGCATTTTCTTCCGGATAAACGGCCAGATCTGTTGGAGGCAATTGAAAACTTACTGAGAACAATAACAGATAATAAAGACGTCAAAAAAAAGAAGGGGCGACAGTGGAAGCAAACAGCTTTCAAAGCTGAAGTGGTCGCTAGAACACCTGGGCCGTGCCTCCTCAACCACTCGTCAAATATTGCGTCGGTGAAAGTGTGGAGCAGGACGAAGATGGGGTCATTGGGGGAGAGGTGAGTCTGTCCTCCTGTTCCATTCAGAAACAAATGGGCCAGGTTGTGGAGGCTCCTCACGATGGGGTCATAGTTCCCCTTGGGGGCGCTGTAGCCTGTCATCACAACAAGAAAAGGCATTAAAGGGAGTGGAATGGAACCGTAAAAACACTGACAGATGGACACGTTTCCCATGTCTCACCTTCGATGGTGTTTCTGAAGCTTTCGGAGGAGGTGGAGTAGAATGGCGGCGTGTCGAAAGTGTTAACCTGCAGACAGTCGGCCACGTCCTGGGGCTCTGGCAGACGTTGGACCATGGGTCTGTTGACGTTCCCTGCGGGGTTTCTTCTAATAGGAGAGGTTTCTGAGCCTAAAGGCGATGGAAACAAAATCATAAAGGTATGAAATATATGTTTGGTCTTGGGAAGAATAAAAAAAGATACCTGTCATATAGCCTGTCCCTACTCTCTAATATAACTGTTTCTGTCAGCACGCTGCTGTCGGAATTCTTGTCTTACTGTTGCAGATGGTCCCCAGTGTGTCATAGTCTTCAACACTCTCACAGACAACCCTCCACTGGGAAAAGATGGAGTTGGAACTCAGGGAATTCATGTCAAAACTGCTCCTGGCTCCCATCAGGTCATCTGTGCAGATGTCACATGTGCTCCCACCCATGGCAAAGTTCCAGTAGGGCAGGGCGAAGGAGGGGTCTTGCAGCATGTCCTAGTTGATGGGTAAAGATGTGCAGAGTAAAAACAGGCACTAGGCTTTGGCAGATGAGTGGCACATAAACAAAAAATACCTTGTTCAGGTATAGTAAAAATGTGCACATTATTATCATCATTTTGCCAACTAAACTGTCTATAAATGTAAATCTTCCCTCAAAAACGGCCAGAAACAAACATACTGTAATGCATGTATGAATACATTCAGATTTGAAATCTATTCAAAACGAACTCTCACTCAAACTCTGTCAGGGTTCCAGCTTTAGACAAAGGCACCTAATTAGAGAGCTCAGCACAAATATGCACTGGATAAGGCTGGGATTTCTCAGCAGGAGTCTTACACTGTGCCAGAGTTTCAAATCCACGTGTCAACCTAATTTATTTTTCCTAACTTTCACCCACTGAATGAATATAAAAACCCATCTCGACCCTACCTATTAATAACATTCCCCACTCATATGATTACTACACTCAATGAGCACGTTTGTTGTCTCCAAATGGATGGGTTGCAAATCAGATATAAAACGTTTGGTGTCACATTCGGTACGCCTTTAAAGCGTAACACTGCGGGGTGAATTATGATTTCCTCGCCAATACAGTTGTGGGAAAACCAATTAGGTAAAACAAACAGGACAGTCGAAAAGGGACAAAGAGCCCATTGCTGTCATGGAGGATGAGATGCCTGAATGAAAAATGTCATTAGGCAGTTTGGTAACAACAGGAATAGCTCATTTGAATGTTTAAGTGATTTGAAAAGAAATTATAGACAGAAAACCCTAATGGAATCACCTGCATGTCCCTCTCCAGCTGGAGCAGGTGGAACCTGTGCCAAGTGACGAAACCTGGGCCTTCGTGGGAGAAGTCCACGCCCCCAAAACTGCTCTGCCCCGCGCCCAGGAACGTCTTGCTGACCGAGTAATAGTGGGACCAAACGAAGTAGTTGTAGACGGTGACGTTTTCGAACTGCATGGTGTTCCCGTCGGGGCCGAAGATGTCCGAGTAGTGACGCGTCGCGATCACGAGCTCAGGGTGCACGGTGCGCTTAGCCTGGTCCAGCGCGCTCACGAACGCGCGCTTCTCGTCCGTGCTGAGCTGCATCACGTTTCTTCTTACTGGGGGATTACAACGGGAATGAAAAAGTAAAGTCAAACACAAGGCCAAGTTAGGATCAGTGGGACTAATCGAGTGGAAGTACAAATCACAAGTCTGCTGTGCGTAACGGTATTGGTTTTGTTTCATTCTACGAACGAAAGCTTAAATGCCTCTGAAGAATTCATCCTGCCAAACTGACACATTTGAATGATATATCTTTAAATGCCATAACTTTAGAAATCCGGAAGACGCGCACTTACCGACAGAAACTCTCTGATCACAGTTGGCCCCCGTCCACCCGTGTCTGCACCGGCCGCAGTTGTAGCCGCTGAAGTTTCCGTTGCACTGGCAGGTGCGGTTGAAGAACCGGATGGGCCATCTCTCCCGATCGTCCCGCCCGTCGTGAGGGTACTGCGGCCCGTGCGGGCGCGCGTCCACCGACACGGACCGACACTGTCCGCGCCCCGCGCCGGAGCCGCAAGGGTCGTCAGCGAGTCCGGGGGGCGACGGACAGCACTGTCCACTCCTGAGTCCCTCTGGTGTGACGCACTCTCTGGGGAACTGAGCGCTCACAGCGCACGAGCCCACGAGCACCAAAAAACAGCACTTCCACATCCTCCAAACGGGTTGGCAAACTTTACGCACAGCTGATGTGGCCTTCTGAAAAATGACCCGCAGTACACTTTTTGGTTAACTTTTGTCAAATCTAAACTGGCGTCACTTCAACACATCAGGGTTTCTCAGCCAGATGAGTACGAGTGACCCCTCTCCACGCGCCCATTCAAGACCCACTCTCTCTCTCTTTCCCCCCCAAACCAGGGCTGACCTTAAATACCGGATTAGCGCATGACTACCAGGATTTTCTGACTCCCGCGTGATTCCCTCACATAACATCATATTTCCTACTGGAGGGAAAGAAGGTAGTGTGATCGGTCATGCACAGTATTGTTCTCTTAAAAAGGCTGTGGGTGCATGTGGATGCCAATTGAAAAAAAGGAGAAAAAAAGCAAACTGAACCTGAAAGAAATTTGTTGGGAATCTTGAAAAAACCAAAAACAGTAGTTATTAAGACTAATATCTAACCCTAACCCTAAGTTAAATAAAACAAAACATTAGGCCAGTATCATGAAACATTTCTCAACACATATTGAATGCAAATGTCTAGAAATAGAGCTATTTACATGTTAGTGTTCTTTTTTTTTGGTCTTTTGACTTCGTTAGAAGGTCCTTCTCTCTGTTCTCCATTTCGGCTCTGTTGAGTTCTTGAGCATGTGAGACATGGAAATATGAGTGGCATTTCTAAATTCCTGTAGGAATGTTAAATTCCTTTTGCCATTTGCGAACTGACGTGGATCTGCATTCAGTAGACTCATATGATCAGGTGTACACATACTTAAACTGTCTTGGAAATTATTTTGAGATTAAAAATAGATTAGATTAGAATGGATTCAAAATAACATATTTTCAAAGAAATGGCAGAACATTGCTGTTATTAAACTCTTTTTCAAACATGGTTTGCTGCTTATTTCCGTGCTCTGTTTTTGCAACATTCATTGGAGAATCTTCTTCTAACTCATAAAGAACTTGACGTCCAGATCTTTGATATCTCAATAAATGGTCAATGACAAAGTTTTTAAAATTCTTTGTGCTCCCACTCTGATTTTAAGTTAGAAATAATGCCTATGTTGTCAAACTGAAAGCAATATTCTGAAGAATTCTCCTAATCTAGGGCATGAGCAGCAGGGTAGGAGCTTTCAAAGACATCCAGAGATTCATGCTCTTCCTTTAGCTGGCTGCACACTTTTCCCGGAACTACATAGAGGGCACAGGGTCATTGTTAATCGTTAGATATAATTTAGGACACGTAATATCAGCAAACCTTCAGGGATCAACATTCTCTAATTAGCATCCAGATTCTATGCAGTTGCACATCAAATGATGGTGATGGTGAGATCTTCCCGGAGAGGAGGGAAAAAACATCAATGTGATGGTTGGAGCTTTGAATAACAACAATGAGTTTCACTTTACAGACTTAAACTCTTTGTAAAAAGTAGGAAGGGTCTGAGTACCATTATTTATTTTGCTTTTATTCAACTTTTACTTTCCTCTTTGTGTTACCGTTAACTGTTTGACTGGGACCAGGCAACAAAAATACCAGTGTAGTAATGGGAAAAAGATAATCCTTTGAGGGGTCCTCCTCAATTCAGGGGTTTTCACCTTCCAATAGCCGACCATTATTGGGCTTTTTTAACTAAAACAAGCTCTGCTCATCTAATACGCCAAGGGCATCCTTTTTCACATTTTAGGTTTTGAAAAATTCTTGACACACATTCTCAATGAGGATTATTTCCTACCTGTAATCATTAATCAAATGTAATATCTGTCAAATTCCGATGGGTAAAAGAACCAATCATCGCACAGAAATACTCTAATTTGTCTTTTCTGTAACCTTAATTTTCCATAACCTTTTTTAAAATTAAATAACAAACGAAACAAAACAACAAAAAACTCACACGGCCATCTAGGATGTTGAAAACGGCAGCCGTTCCCTAAGAAGACTTTTACTGCAGCAATTCTGTAGTCTGAAAAACAACGTTTCTAAACCCAGTCATGTGTTCTACGTTGGCTATCAGTCTCAATGTATCATTTCATAATTGGAGCGTGATGGGCAGGATTATGTAAAGCTAGCACTAAGCTCATTCTCATGTATTTGAAAATAGAGCCACATTCCTTATGCATGTGTGGTTCCCATGTTCCCCCGGAGAACTGTAAGGAAGCCTGATGGGCAAGGTTGTCAGATCCATTTAAATGTAATGTCGGCATCGTCAGAATATTTAAAATGTTAACATTAAGCCCTCTCCATTTGGTCTTTCAAAGCCCAAAAAAATTGTCAAAATCTTTGCAAATGAAACATTATGAGATAACGATCAATACAACAGTGCACAAAGGAAATAACTGTAACTCTGTGCACAGCCAATAAACTTGTGGGCCACCATTGTTTAAAATCTGGCTGGCTCACTCCTGTGTGGATGCCCTGTGTGTACACGTCTCATCTGGTTGTCCCGTGACCGCTGCTCAGCCGACCTCCGTCTCATCCCCACACCCGTGTGCGCTCACATCTTTTCCTGTGTGTGAATAAACCTGGAGCGGGATGGAAGATCATGTGAGAAGATGTGACTCGGGCTTAATGGTAATCCTTGCTTTTGGTGAAAATGGCACAGTGGGAATCATTAGCAGGGAGCTCTGTGTGAGCAGTTCATATGACTGTCTGCCTCTTTGTCTCTCTTCTCCCTTTCTATCTTCTTGGAAAATACCTGAAACTTCTTGTCAGTCGCCCTCTCAGAACAGGTTGTCTTCAGGCCACTTAATTCACTTTTTCAATTCACTACATGTCCTGCAAAACTTAAATAGGCAGCAAATCTTATTCTTCAATTTTGTTTTTTAGTTCAGTTTTGCACAACTGCTTGGGAAGTCAAGAGGCTTGTTTTATTCCAACACTACCCTTCGGTTTCTTGAAGAGGACTTAGTCATTTCTTGGTATTTCATGTATTTTTTTATGATCATGTACAGAATGTCAAAAGGAAAAAACTAAGAAAACTAAATAAAATGAATTATATTTTGAATCAGTAGGTGATTTGAAACTGCATGCATGGCTAAAACAAAGCATCACATTGTATGACCAAAACAAACTATCTAAATAAGTGTCTAACGGTAATGTGCACACTAAATATTATTCTTGAGTTGTGGTTTACCAAATAATTAACATGTGTATTTAAGTAAGGAAGATGTTCTTAAAGATTTGCTCAACATTTGGTTCACTAGTCAAAAAAGAAAAGATTAAAGTGAAGTATGATCCATGCACACAATGAAAAAACCTCCTGACCAAAGCCCTAGAGGTGGGTAATAGGAATGTGTGAATGTGTGTGTCTTATCTCGTTGCATGCAAGCATGCACAGCAAACTTCTTGTTTAACTTATTAAATTCCACACAAGTAATTAATTGTGTTTACCAACGACTGTAAGCAGAAAAACCGCCCTGTGGGTCCAGATCAATGGGAAATATGCATTTTTGTTTGGCCTGAAATCTCAAAGGGAAACCAGAATGAAAGCCAAAACCAATTTTGCCTGATGAAAAAAGGCAGCGCAGGTCTCTTTCCTCATACTGACAACACATCTTGTGTTCTTCTATTTGCAGTGGTCTTGACCATGATATTTTCTGCCAAAGAGAAATCAATTTGGGTCTATGAAGAGAGACAGAGAGAGAGAGAGAGAGAGAGAGAGAAAATCTTCTCACCATCTGTTGCTAGAATACAAATAAGCTGGGGAATAAGGGAATGCATTTCTACTGCAAAATGCCTGAGTGCTGGCGAAACAGCAGATAGTTTTGAGCTATTAAACACTTAAACCTCATTGTGTAATTCTGTGATAAGCACATTAACAAGCCACAACTTCAGATTCCAGCGCAATTTGCAGTCTGAAAGACAGAAGTGATCACTGGTGGAATTGGTCACATTAACTGAAACAATTTATCCGCTTGATTAAACAATAGCAAATCCATAAAACATAAACAAAATAAGAAAAGTTGCACGGCAAACTTTTCGAAACGCTAAACTCCACACTGTCAGTGTAGTGCAGCCCATCAACAGTAGAGGGCAGCGATGTCTCATGGAAAGATTTGCATGAGGCCATGCACCCACATGGCATTCCCAGTCGTTCTGGGTGGGGCTCAATGCGTTGCACTCATCATAAACACTGCAGACAGATGTATTTTCCATATTTTTCTTGACGTAGCTCCATACATATAAGAAAAGTTCCTTTTGGACAAAAAGTCAATTTTCGTACATAATCCCCACCCTAACTCAATGTTCGCAAGGAGTTCTCGATCTGAAATGGCCAGGATATAGAACAAAAATTAACAACTAATATTTACACCCCGCACTTTAGGTGTTAAAGAATGATATGTGACAGTGAGGTGTAAGTGGAAGGTGAGAGTGGAAGGTGCTAAAGCTCACAGCCTCCATCCATCAGAGGTATACCCAATTTATCTTGGGCAAGGTCACAGAGGCCTAGAGCCTGTCCCTGCTGACATTGGTGGAAATCACCGGTCCATCATAGGGCTAACAGACGGCCACGCATGCTCCCCCCCACACACCTACGGCCAAACAAGTTTAACAGACATGTCTTGAACACTAAAATGACTCAAGGAAACAGCCCATGGATCCCACACATAAAGGACTCAGCTGCTCAGGAAGGTTTGAATCCCGCGGTAACACACCCAACCACCACCCCGCCATGGGACCAGCACAAATACAGCACAAGCGTTTTAAATGTGAGCCAGAGCGAGAACTTCATTTGTTCCACCGATGAACTCCTCAGAATATAGTGCGAGCTCGAGGGAGACTGACACCCTGATGAATGCGAGGAGTTAGTCTCTCAAATGGGGTCATCCACAAATATCGAGATACTGTCTACTTAGCACATGCACCAGCATCTTAAATCTGCTACTTTCCTACGCCAAAGCACTTCAGGTGATTTACATAGCAATAACTTAAACAGCCAAGGTGCTGTGACCAGGACTTAGCAATAAAACACAGAGATCTACTACCCAGACTGCAGCTACCACTTGATTGCTTTTTAACAGTCATTAGTTGTGCAGCAACTCCATGAAAGTGCTTTTTTTTTGTCAATCTTTCGTGCCACTTCATGTTTCTTTCTGATGTAGAAAAATGAGGAAGTATATTGACAGGTACCATAAAGAGGAGTGGGGGTAATTCAAAAGGAGCCGGCGGTGCCTCAAATCATTGCACTCTGCAGCCGTAATTACTGAAGAACACTGTTGTTTTGCTCAGGGGGCAGGGAAGCTGTTGGGTTGGAGGGTTACGCAAGCCTCCACCAATTAAAATTCAATTCGGAAGTAGCTAATGACAGGGATAGAGGTTAAAAGGTTTTCTACACTCTCATTAATGCAGAAAAATGCCGCACAAAAAACAGAAACAGGCGATTGATAGTGATAAAACAACTAGAAATAGTTGGGAAACTGAAACTGTACACCTTCATCTGCTGCACTGATAGATTGGAGTGTGCTCTGTTTGTTTATCAGTTGTTTTATACGATCACAATATGAGAAAATGGAGCCATCAAGCAGTGAGGTGGATTTCGTGTTCCTCTCTCTTCCTCACAAAAGAAAAAAAAGCAAAGAACATGTTTTTACAATTTGGCGCCTGCAGAGAGGAGAGTGTGACCAACCACAGATGTAGAATTATCCAGATTATTTCCTGTGTACAGCGTTTTAGGTTGTCCAGCATGTACTCCGCTGGAAATACAATTTCCTCAATCCAGTGACTCATGCTTTCATGTTCAGCGGCTCTGAATGGATAAACAACTCGCAATTGTACGAATAAGTTATACAAAATGGAACCCTCTAAAATCTTGAATGACTAACTGATGTTTTGGAGTTTGCGTGTAGATATGACTAACCTAACGTGAGACCTTTTGGACAAATGACAAATCTAAAATGCTGAATTGATATGCAAAGGCATTTTCCTGTGGAGGAACAGTAAAGACCTCAGGTCCATTTCATGAGGTTTTCCCCTAAAGTAAAAACTAGGCTGCTGACACTTTCATGACATGTGGACCATGGTGGGTGGCACTCTTAGAGAGGAAGGCTTATCTTTATGACTCCAACATTTGAAGACTGATTCCCACTCTATTGATCATAAAGGAGACATTTGAGA
This sequence comes from Menidia menidia, assembly GCA_907169785.1. Lineage (NCBI taxonomy): Eukaryota > Metazoa > Chordata > Actinopteri > Atheriniformes > Atherinopsidae > Menidia > Menidia menidia. The sequence goes on from CAJRST010014446.1 coordinate 3,007,589, forward strand.
AACAATGTGAGTCTAATTGACCAAATAGTTTCATAATCAATTTCTGCTTTTTTCCCCCTCCACGTTATTCATGAAACTGCTGCATAGCATGCAATGTGCCTAAAAAGTAAGTGAAAAGGACATCAGATAAATTTCCAATTACACGTATCAGTGCTGGGAAGCCTAAAGAGAGCAGGGTTGAAGTACCATTGGCTACTCCAAGAAGAAGTTGCTAAAAAAAATTGACAAAAACCAGACAAACAGCTATAAGGGGCAGAGGAGTTTTAGAAGAAAGGTAAAAAGAGACTGTTTGAATTTTTCAAAAGTTTCCAACTTTATAGATTTTAGCCTTCTAGCCTTGTGAATCCCTCAGGCAGTCAGATGTTGTTTATCAAGAAGCTAATTTATCTTTTCAATTTGTTCAAGCTGTACATTACTTTCATAATATTAAGGGTTCATAAAAATCTTATATATGCAAATGAACGGACTATGTGTACAGGTTACATATTACAAAACGCTATGGAATAAACAATCCAATGACCAAACAGACTTATGAAAGACTAGCAGAGTGTGCATAGGGAGGCTGAAGGAAATGGTGGTACACTGAATCATGAGATCCTGTGTAAGATCTAATTTTCCCATGGAAACCACAATAGGGTTGGTCAACCTTTTGTTGATTTAACCCTACACACTGAAAATGCCACAATCCAGCATTTTTCCAGCAGTGTGTGGAAAATCGAAAGTGAGATCTGATTTACTTGATTGCCAAATTGCCCTCCAAAACTCATTTGTATTTCATTTTGTAGAAGCAAAACATGCAATAAATTGCCACAGGAAGTTGACGTTTTTAAACTTCATATTCAACAAACTCACCATTCCTTTTATCAAATACAAATGTCATTCCCCACATCTGTGTATCTACCACTACTCTCGTGGCATGCAGTCAATACCTTGCTCGCTTCACTTTCGTGCTGGTCCTGGTGAAGCCCTTATAAGGTATTCTCTTTTAAGCTGCTTCCCTAGGCAGCTGGCTAAAGCCCACAGTCACCATCAAAGAAGGGATTGGAAGAAAGCAATACAAAATCTAGGCTTTGGACAAGGATTTGTGGGGTCACAAATCTGGATTCCACTGTGAAGATTGTGAACAAATGGCCGACAAAAATCTGTAATCTGTATAAATGTGTATGGAGAACGTTCTTTGGAATTTAAGTTCAACTGGTTTGTTAAGAGAGTTCCATGTTGCAATTTATTATGGCTGTTGCATCTGTGGAGTTAATCTGGAGAACAGGGATCCATCTCAGTATGGATGTGGATGAGAGTCAGCCACTAAAGTGGTGAGACTTTTACAGAAATGGTGGCACACTGCCTGTCAGTGTGAGGCATGCGTGAACAATACGATAAATATGAAATGAGCTCCCAACTCGCTTTCCTTTCATTACGCTCAAAGCTGAGGTCTGTGCATCTCTTTTAAAATGTCACATTCCCTTTGTGCCGTGCCACACGTGAGTTGCTCAAAGATTAATGGCTAGTATGAGCTTTTCTCAAACCAACACACAATGAACTAGCCACATGCTAGTCTGTGCTCAAACTTAATAAACTTCCTCTCATCAGTGTGTTAAAAAAAAGAAGTTTTCCTGAAAGAAATTAATTTTGCACAACTTCTTAAAATAGATCAGAACATGCCTTTGCTCTGATGAAAATAGTGATAACAACCCAGGCTTCAAACACGAATGCAAAGCAAGGTTTTCCCACAATGATCATATCACTGGGTTATTTTTCATGAAAGCAACACAGACACAAAGGCGATGCAGATGAGTCAGACATTGTTATTTTCTAATGAGAGAAATCAAAAATAAACTTTTGTCAGCAATGCTTACAATGATTCATTGTTAGCTCACAAAGGTAGAACCGATCAAACCGGGATATACTTGTGTGGTGACTCATGGTACCCGACTCTTAGCTGTTCTGCAAATAGTAAAAGACAAAAATGCGCTCTCAAAACACATCCCCATTTACACATCCTAAATATGCCTTCCTACACGTTTCTTCTCTTCTCAACATTCCCAGGTCTGATGAGGTCCCCACACTGGTGATACACCTGCCACCATCTCTCTGTAGCGTAGTGTGGTGTCGAGTCATTTATTACCACTCTATTATGACACATAGCCAAATGGATTTCATCTGTTATATGTGCAAAGGTGACAAAGGTTGAAATGTTCTTGCTAATTTAACGCCTATTGAGACAGAAAATTGGATCTACTTCAGGGAGCCGTGATGAGAAGCCAGTGCTGCTGATTTCTGCTAGAGATTAATTAAAATGAAATTTCCATGGGACCTGACAGTCACCCATCTCTCTTAAATATTTTTTCATAATTGGAATCTATGTCAGCCTCTGGAGGAGGATGGGTTTCTGTTATTTTTTTACTGGAAGTATGAGGGATTTGTGTGCGATAGGCACGCGCTTACCAGGGAGCGAAGTATCAGGAAGAGGATTTCTCATTTCTGCATGGAGGATAACATAAATGAGTTTCAGATGTGACAGGCTGACGGACAATTATAGGCCAGCTCACTGACATTCCACCCATGAGACCAGTAGTGGTATATAAAGGCACACACAAGATCAAGCCAATAACTTGGTGTTTACTTTCAGTGGTGACTCATGCATAACCAAAAGGCAGTGACATGAATAGTACATATATTATTTAACATGCTGGTACATCTTGAAATTACAAGACCAGAGCAAGCTTAAAGACTCCGGACAGGTGTGTTTATATTTTAACAGATGCTCTCTCTAATGCAGGAGCCTTCTTTCACTGCCTTTGCTCTTCTGTTAGGTCATGCACTTTGAAAAATGACTATTCATCAGCATGCTATGATAATTATGCTATCAGCTTAATTTTTACTGTAAGGGCCCCACAGTGTCTGGGCCAACGTAACAGCAATTTAAAACATAGCAAAGATGATTCATAATTGTTGGTCAGGATGTACAATCTATGCCTGTGTAAGGGGACATTTTTCCAGAGATGAAGAGGGCGTACATAAAAAGGGGAAATGTGAGAATCTATGGACACAAAAAATAAGTAAAGTAGGTGCTTATTGCCTTTCTAAAATGTCATCCAGACCTGGTCACTTACACCACACCGCTAGCAATTTGTATTCAAATTCTTATGCTCCTCACGAACAAGCTGCGTTGAATTGTAAACAAATTACATTATAAGGAAAAAAGATGATGACATGATTGTGTGTGGCGACCTGTTCAGTTAAAAATGCAAAGGTGTTCCATTTATATTATTTTATTTCTCTTTTTGACTGAAAGTGACTGAAGCCATTTATCTTAGTGATTGAGTCAATATCTAGTGTCCCCCAGTATAATTTTAGTAACAGACACTTCTGCACTGACTTAACTCTTCTTAAATCTGGATAAAGCAAATGTTCAAACCTCTAAAGGAATCCTTATATCCAATATCTGTAAAAAAAAAGCATTAAATATGATGACTGTACATATCTTAACTGTCATTTAAGTCCAACCCATTAAAAGCGTTACTTTAATATTTTTCAAGCAATCCAGGTTACATCATTTGTGCTTTGGATTTTCGCTTTTTCTGATCTGCCGCTGTATCACATTGCAGAGAACATTCAAGGGTTTCATTTTGGGACTGCCCAAACATGAGTACCGCCCATTTTTTTCCTTCCATTCTCTCTGTTATCCTTGGTCAAACCTTCCGTCTTATTGTTCTAGGTTGACAGAAGCTTAAGTACTGTCACGGGATGGATTTGGACCCGGCTTGAGTAATCTTCAAAGTCTGTTTTAGTCTGTAAAAAGACCTTTAGGTTAAATGCAGCCTTCTTTGGGAGTTAAGAACTCCTCAAAATACCTTGTTAAAACAAGAACATACTCACAGAAACTATTCCTCAAAGGTAACTGAACCAAATCTAAAGGAAAAAATAGGGATAGAAAATAATAAATGGATAATACTGCTGCCAAAAGCATCCACTCAATCACAGTGAAAGAGAAGAATAATCACAATATACAATATATTTAGTTTTAACCAGACAATGGAAGTTTCTGAACTTTTTCTCTATTACATCTCAGATATCATTACACTTTTTTAAACTAAACTACCACTATTTAAGAAATATGCTGATTTGTGAGCCTGTTAAGCCAGTTGTTCTCCTAAGAGCTCTCTTTTTGTGAACCACAAGTATTCCAGCAACATTCACAATGTCACAAACATAAGATCAATCATTTAAATAGAATCCAAACTATCATTTTGTGTCTGGAACACAAAAGCCAAAACCAATTTCTGAAAAACATTTTGGGTTGCAAGGTTATCAGTTCGAATTTGTGATCGGCCACAAGACAAGAACCCTCTGTGGGGAAGAGTAACCGCAGTTTTATCACTTCCTGTTCTCTTTTCTTTTATTGGGATCTATTTATTTTCTAATTATATTTTTAGTTTATGAGCAAATATGACATAATAATAAAAAAAATCATTTAACATTAAGTGGAAGAATGGACTATTTATTTCAAGACCACATCTAAACCTGCAAAACAATAAATTAGTAAGCAGAGATCCCTCAGAGAGCCTTGGGATGTTCTATTTCAAAATGAGAGTTCAGAGGAATATACTACCCAGATCCTGAGCCATTCAGGCATCAGACAGATGAGCCGATATGCTGAATTGAGGGAACATGGAAAGAGAAGAGTGCAAAGAGAGCAAGTCGACATCTTATGGGAGGGCCACAGGACAAATGCACCTTGACAGAAATTCAGTACTAGACTGTTCACTGCCTTTAACAATGTCTTGTACTCCGTCTACATGTTCCTTCCAGGACAAACGATCATCCCCCCCAAAAGAAAAGTCGCGAGGGCAAAAAAATCAAAAGCGGTGACATAATGCAAGCAGACGCTGTAAAACACAGAGGACAAGCTGATGCACACATATAACGTATTTCAGACAGAGACAATGCTCTCTTCCTTCTTATTTAGGTCGCTTACATAACTAACTGTTATTAATAATGAATACCCCCATTATTAATTTGTGAAACGCATCTCTCTTTGAAGCAACTGTAACTGAAGCATTTAGATGTTGTGGCCTTGTCTCTGAGGCATCAGTGTGAGTTTAGTGGCGGCGTAGCAGAGCTCACGTTGCTGTTTGGCTCAGGAGTCCATGCTGCAACCTCTCCGAATACCACTGAAGAAGAAGAAATCCGATCTTGCCTTAGGGAAAAAGAACGTGACAGGATTTTTTTTTTCAGCATTCACTGAAAAAAAAAAAGAAAAAAGATTTGCAACACAAAGAGCTGACTGAAGCACGCTGGAGCTGTGGCAGCTGTCAAAATTTTGTCAGCTGTTGATAGGTGTTCTAATGGCTCTGTGTTGAAGGCTTAAGTGCCACAGAGCAGGTGTGCTAATTTACTCAACAGCGCCATTTAGTTTGTCATGCTTCTCTGACGCTTTGTACCTCGGTTTGACATCAGGCCTCTGCTAAATAAGCCTTTGTCTCCAAATGTTGCCTCAGAAACTGATATTGAAATTTTTAGAAGAAGAAAATAGCCAAAAATAGCAGAATTTGCAAAGCCACACATTATGAATGTATGCTTGTTTAAACTGCGCACCGAGGTGAAAAAATGCTGTGGTCAGCATTACCGGTAATCACAGAACTGAAATCTGTGCTGGAGACCTTGATTCAACTGAAAGATCGACTCCAAAAGTGACCAGGTCAGATATTATGACATTAAAGGTTTTGAAAAATAGAAAAAATTCAATTATTAGTTTTGGTTCATCATTAATGTTCACTTATGGTCTTCTGAACCTTGGAGTGTTCACTCACAAAGGAAAGTCCAGAAGGCGATTAAGACACTTGGAAATGAGAAAGATAGAATAAGGGAAAGAAATATGCAGACAAACAAACAAACAAGAAAGAGCTCAAATGTGCCAAATCCCAATGAAATACTAAAGTAAACACCAGAGCTATAAATTGCTGCAATACTTTTGGGTCTCTTCTCTTTACTTTTGAAGTCTGTAAAAACATATCCGCCCCCCTCCTGATCTGCTGCAGCGGAAGCAGAGGCGAGTAATCAGGGGAGTCTGTAGGAAGCTCTCCCACACACCAGCATATGGATGTGCCACTAGTCTGAAGTTCTTCACCACAGATACATGGAGCACCTAACAATACCATTCAGCAACTGAACAAGATGTCAAAAGGGTTCTACGCTGCCGCGTGTTTCCAGGGAACAATATTTCAAGTGAAGCTTTAAAAAAAAAAAACAATCCCAACAATATGAACATGAACATATTAGCATTTTTCTGCTATTTATTTGGCTGATTTTAAGCATCAACTGGAGGCTTGCATTTCAGACCTTTGTATTATTTCCTAGCAGACAATAGAAACAAAATAGTTGAACCATAGCAAAATCTTTGAAAAACCAGCCCTTTGCTCTTTTCTGACACCTGTTTGTACAATCCATTCTCACAGCGCTATGTCTGATTTCCCCACAGGGATCATTAAAGTTTAATCACTGGTTGCACAAAAGGGTTCTAAATGCAATTCTAATTGATATTCCTGGTATTCAGGTTTCAAAACTCAAATGTACACAGTCGTCATTCCTGTAGCTGTTTTGCTGGCCTAGTCTTCCAGGAGGTGGTCTACACTATAATTGCTTGATGATTAGTGGACTCTCCATTTAAGTTCATGTAGTAACTCGTTCAACTGAGGCCATGCTCTCTCCTAAAAAAAATAAAACTGCAGGGGATGATTCCATATCTTACCATTGATCAGAAGTGTGTGCCTTTTATTGTGAGATGCCCTTAGGCCTAATTAAATATTAAACCTTTTATTGGCTACCACAAAGGTATTTGTAAATACATTTCATGCCAGGGAAAGCATCAAAGATCCAAATTCCCCTCCTGACACAAAGTACTGGTTATTGCTGCACAGCCCCACCCTCCCAAACCATTTAGGCGCATTTAGAATGATGAAAGAGAAAGCAAATGGCTGCCGATAGCTTCCAGGGGAATGGATATATATCTCAGTTTGTGAGACGTTATATGTTGCCTTCCATGAGGTGATAAAACAAAGCTATGTATAGGCTTGCTTTCTATTTTGCATTCACTGTAACTATGATGATCAGATAAAAGAGCAGTCAGTTTCTGTAATGAATACGGCAGCGACACATGAACACAGACGAAGAAAGTGTTACTCGATAATGCACGGGGTCTTACCGCCACATGCTTGAGAACAGAAAGGAGGACGCCATGTTCTGCGGGACGAGAAGAGCATAGTCAGTCAGTCATAAAGCACAGTGACAGCATGTCTGTCCTGACAAATTGCCTTAATTGATTGTCTTGCCTGACTTGAGCCAATAAATCAGGAGGTCCATCATCAATAGCACTGCAAGCTATTAAGCCATAACCCCGGCCAAAATAAACAGAGGGAGGCGTGGTATAAAACATATATTGGCCTTCACTTCCTTGGTATGTCCATAATTCAGGGGCATAAATTGTACCGCCTCAGCCTAACTGCAGACTGTAGTTGTCCCTCTTGGTTTTTATGAGCAGGGGGTGAAGTGAGTCAGCTGGAGCACACTCAGATCTCACACTGTGAAGTTCCCCGAGCCAAGCAGTAGATGGAGCCCCTCTCATTGGCTTGTAAAGTCTGGAGCACGCCTTCACCGGAAACATTACATCAGTGATTTATTTCTCCCTCCAGCTCCATATCATCATCATTACATGCCATTTATGTCATTAAGGTTGGTGTGCCTTTGTGTGTGTGTGCGTAACGCTTGAGGTCTCTGAAAAGAGAGATAAAAGCCACACGCCAGCAGTGCAACAACAAAGGGGTTCACTTTCTAAAACTGTAGGAGTGCAAAAAAATAAAAGGTTGCATGCTAAATTAGTTGGATTGTCAACCTGGTTTTGTACTGAATTGTTCTATCAGATTTCCTTTGGTCTGTCTCAGTCTTTGCTGCCTGTCCGTCCTTGTTCAATGGGTTTGTCTGCATCGAGGGCATTTGTTGTCATTTGTGATTTTCCTGACTGCTTGTTGTTGGTTTTTCACTGATGCGCACGAAATTTGCGAACAAATTTCATGGAATGGATATGCTTTCGACCCTCGCGTGACTCCTCCTTGGAACAAATGCCTGCCCCGAGAGCTTGACAGAGTTGAGAATTAAACATCCCCCCTGACATGACCTACATTGTCTCAGCATGATCTTTTTCTACATCCACATGTTCATCTTTTAGCAACGTGTAATCTTACACCTCATCAAAGAGAGGAGGAAGGCATCCGCACCGGACTGCGTTAGTGACCAAACACTGGTGTCTAGATGTTTGTCAGCCTGAGGAACACCATGGGAGATGAACATGATGAGAGATGACATTTACGGGGAAAAATGAAGTAGCAGAAGTAGGGGCATAATGGAAAGCTTCTGGCTTAGGCGTCGAGGCACGGAAGGCACTTGTGAGTGCTGATTATTGCCACAGCTGAAGGAACCTGTGGGTGTGACGGGAGCCCATTGACATTTTGAGCTTTCTTTAACAAACCCTAGACAGAGTGAGGCTGGAGCTTGTCACACGCTCGGGAAGGGCAGCACCGCCAACTGCAAGCGAACAACTGGAGCCGTTACGGCTGCCAGTGTGACTCAGACATCGCGGATGCTTCAGCATACACATGTGGACACACTCAAAACTCGTTCTTTTAGATAATCTCGCATGCACTCTAACATTTTTTTTCCCCCCCTTCACTGTCACCGTCAGACAGCTGTGGACACATGAATATCCATTACGTGCACAGAGAGATAGCGCAGCAGTGGTGCCAGGCCAGATTGCTGTGGCTTAAGATACGTGCCGGAATCATCAATCACCACAGCCTCCCTCAAGTCAAATCAAGTTTGTCCTGGTGTGAGCAGTATGCAGTGCCAGTCGAGGAGAGACAGGCCCTTGCTGGCCGCTGGGTGCACGGGACATGCCGGGGGTTTTTCGTGCCATCTGCGAGCACATCAAACTTGTGACAGATGGATGGATGGACGATGATTACGACGAGAATGTGGCTTCTTAAGACCAACTGGGATGCACCTTCCACTTGGTAAAAATGTTCTGCTCTTCAGTCCACCCTACAGCAAAATGAGAAACAGCTGGAGCGCTGGTTAGCTCATTGTTAAACCAGCATCAGCTCTCTGCAAAGTTACGGAAGGAAGACTGGCTCCTTTTTGATTCAGCATATTGGAAGAAAGTCATCAATGCTTAATTATGGAGATATTAGATTAGAAAAAAACGTTTTCCATGACCATAACATGAAGCATAATCAAGTAGATATACCTTACATAAAGGCATTAAATGTGATCAAATCCAAGTTATATCAATTAAAATACGACATCCTCTATTTGCTTCTAGAATGATCCCCAAATTCAAATGATAGCCACATTGATACAAGCCTTGGGCAACAAAGTTGTTCTGTCCTCTGTTAGTAAAACTAAAAACCAACGCGGCTCATACACAGCGCATACTCCTGCATTATATCACAGCTGCACAGAAGTTAAAGTAATCCCATGCTGTGTCCATGTTACCAATTCTGCTCTGAATTCCGCTTTTTGTCAAGGTCAACTATTTCAGCGGAATGGAATCAGGATGATAACCATGTTTGAGCAGCAGGACTCGGGGAAATGAGAAAGCTGAAGTGCAGCTCATGAGTGTAATTGGTCTCCTGGCATCTTCACACACTGCTTGATTAACATGCCTTTGAAGCATTCCAGGCATATTTGCCAGCAGAACAAAGAAAGCAGATAATGATGATCAGAAATTTCACAACTTCCACCAGTTATTGACGGACAAGATATTCAAATGTCTCGGACATTAGTCTTTGATTTGAACTGATAGATTTCTTCAATCCCTTGAAGGTGACGTTATCTTCAAAAAGCCAGACAGGATTAATAAGATATTGAGAGAGTTGGAGGTGAGCAATATGAACATTAATACCGAGAGTTTTGTCAAGCTATGAAAGAGTTTTGGCCCAAACCAGTGGGTAAATGATCCCCTGCAAACGGGTAAAGGGATTGATTTTCGGATGCTGTCGTCAAAAAGTCGCAGGATATCCTTGATCCTTTATTAATTGTATTTATCTGTGTCAGGGATACTGGAGGCAGCAACAGTATCCACAAGAGGGAAAGAAAATAGAACTGCTTCAAATCAGATTCTTTGCCTTTGACCAACCACATTTTGTCTTGCAAAATTTAGTCCCTCATACCACATGAACATGTTGGAACGTTGCAATTAATGTCTAGAAACATGTGTGCAATGCTTACGCTGTTTATAAATATACGTGTTTACAAGTTACCAGTCAACCATGATTATTTTATGAGAGATCTAGATAACCAGATAAAAAATGTTACGCAGTGTTTTTTTATAGGCAATATTTGATTCATATTGAACATGGAGTAAGGACTCTGCTTATGCATAGTGTACGGCAAAGATGACATTGAGATTTTTATGGGTGTTATAGTCCAGTGGTGCTTTTTGTGATTTTCATCGCTGTGAATTATTGTTTGAGTGGTGGTAGAGAAGATTGCACAGCGCTTTTGACTCAAAGGAGCTAACAAAGCTGGCTTTCCTGCCTTGGTACACTTCGTACAGGAGGGAGGCGAGATTTCACTGATGCAACTGTTAGAAAGGATTTAATTGTGAGTAGCTTTCATTTCATAGAGGTTTGTGTACCCAGACATTTTATTTTATTTAGGATTTCGAAGGATGAATCAAGTGAAGTATAAACCTGCAGCCTAAAACTGTATTTTTTCATCAGGCTGCCAGAAAGCAAATGCAAATATTTTACAGTGATAGTGTATCGTCTAACAGACAAATAGACTTTGTTGCTTTTTTCTGATTTATTATTCATTTTGTGTCTATTGACTTAACTTTTCTCTCCTGCTCTGAAGTCTTTGGCATAGTCTAAACTTTTCATCTACTTCTTTAGTGAGTTTGCGCTCACATACAAGAGGATTTTTAGATGTTGAAAATAATATTCTAATGAACTCAAATACTACATTAACTACACATTGAACAAATGAATATGTTGGAATGTTGAAGGGGCCACAAAAGACGCCACCAAAGTCTAGAAAAATATTAAGAGCCCATGAAGCAGTAACAGAAATGCTACTCAAAAACAAGCCAGAAGCACAACGTTTTGAGTTTAACCAACTTTTCCAAAATGAATTACAAAGAAATCTAAAACTTTCATGCTTTGTTTTCCTCTGATTTAAATTTTGATTATTACGGCGCCTTGTTGCACAATCATCTAGCACTATCAAGCCGGAGAGTAAGTGGCACCCACTGCTAATCCAGATCGTCCTGCTCTTTTTGAATAGCGGGGTAAAAAAACAAACATTAGATTTTAGGCCATGACGGTCTGTTTTATACAAGTTATACCACACAAGCATTTAGTCAAGTCTGACTCATATGTGCACCATAGAATGAAGAAAAAGCACAAGTTCACTTCAGGAAAAAAAAAACTTAAAGCAAAAAGAAAGGTTACATTTTTTTAGCATCAGAGAATGACACTTGCATGACGTAAACCAAGACGTGTAAAAGGTTGTATATCCTTATGCTACAGGTCTACGATGTTGAATATGATGCAGTTTACAGGACCAACGTAGCCAAATAACTCACTCAGTTGTTCATAGAGAAGAGTGGCATTTATGGGTTTTTTTCATCCAAAGACCTAGAAAGAGATTATGTCTTACTTTCTTTTTGTTAAACAGAGGTATTTGTCAACTGTGAACCTAAGGGTTGTTGAGTTTAATGTCATTGTGTAGATTGTGTGGCACATGCCCTACATAGAGTGACAGTGAAAAAACAACAGCGATTATCTCACCTTTCAGCAAGCAGTTGGTTTAGTTTAAAATGGGAGAGCAGTAAGGCGGATTCAACGACAAAGAAAAAGAAGGCTAGTAGAAAAATAGTGAGCACATTAAAAGCAAATCTCACTACATGAAAATGAAACCGCCAAAAACGTTAAACCTTACATGTATTTAGAAAAATGACTGAGGATGGCATTGTTCTCATTAAGCGATATTTTGTTGATCTTATTTTTGTGCACACAGCCAGTGAAAGACTGCAAATATGTCGATCTTTTCTGTTTCTTACACTGTTAAAACAAGGCAATAATGTCATACTTTTGATTGAAAGGATTTTCCATTTAAACCACCATATTATATAACCAAGCATTGCATTAAGACAGGGATGTAAACTGACGTCAGAGGGATTTGAAAAGCCATAATGTCAGTTCATGTCAGTCACATAAACTTAATAGAAAAAAACCCCTTGAGTTCAGGTTCATATACTTTCGTATTTCCAGTACTTAGGCAAAATAGACCCTTCTACTTAATGCACCACTGACATTTCCATGATAGAAATAGCCCTTGAGCTCATATTTTTTTCAAAATTATCTTGCGTCACTTGCAGTCACTCTATGGAAAATAAAAAATATAAACTGACAATAAATCCCAGTAATTAAATAGAAACAGTGGAGTGTGATCACCTCATTACAGCTCAATTAGGTTAAGGTTTTCAAATTGTCACTATCTTTTAAAACACTTCAGATCAGTGCAGAAAAAACAAGGTTAACTCCTGCTAGAGCATCATCCGGTTCAATCCAGTTCTGTTTTGAAACTCCCTCAAACTCTCTCACAGTACATTTCCCTGGGAGTAAAAGTTCTCGTTTTTTACTGCATGCATATTCAAATAGGGACGAGAAGAAAGAGAGTAAACAATTAAAGAGATGCTGTTCATCCCACAGAAACCCTGCTGGTATGAGAAGAATTACTGTGCTTCCATATGAATACTCTGGAGTATCCACTACAATCAAATACAAAGTGCAAATACATAGATTAACACTTGCTGGAATATGATTTGCACTATCCAAAAGGAACGCCACATTCTTTAACCCCTTTTGGGACATTTCTAACAATGTGTTAAAAGGATTTCTATTCCCGCATATGTCAGCGACAATTCATCTTTTATTTCAACGTGAGGTCTGAGCCGCTCAAGAACTTCCACCTACATAATTTGATCATTTATTTAGTTATTCTGTATAAATAAAAGTATGAGTCAATTATGTCGTGACAAGTTTTCTCTTCGGGCTGAAGGTCATTAGCTTAACTGTAAGCCGTTCACGTGTCTAAAGGTTTTGCAATCAAAGTTCAATAAATGATTTAATATGTTGCCTGGGAGAAAGAATTAATTAGGTTAAGTTGTCACCGCCATAGAATTCACCCTTTGCAAAGCGCAATTAAAATATATTTCCAGAAAAGTCCTTTTGTGCAGCCACAAGCTTACAGTGAAGCCATCTGTGCAGCAAAAGAATCTGCAGCTTTATTGATTCAAACCTAGTGCTAATTCTTTAAGGACCTTGCCTTTCCTGGCATTATTAGCTCTTCTTATTCTCAGAGGCAGCCCAAGAGACCACTGAGGGGGAAAAAATAAAACTAAAACAAATTTTTACTAACTTGCAAATGCATTTGAAAAAAACAAGTTAGGATTGTGTGCACCTGTGTGGCTGAGGAGTCAGCAAATAAGACTTAATGCAAACAAATGTGAGTTGGAATGTGGATAATTTACCAAAAACAAAAATAAGGAATGGAAAAAAAGAGTATTGCAGAGTAATTATAAACAGTGTTTTTAAACTATTAAATGGATTTCCTACTCATAAAATGTGTTTGTCTTTTGAGTACATGAGTGCTTTTCTAAAATGTTCAATTCCACAGCATGTTTTGATGGCCATATGGGCACAGAGAGAGGGGAATCTGTCTGTGCTTCACAAAAATGTGTCCAAAAAAAGAACCGGAGCAAAAAAAAAAAAAAAATCACATTCTGTTCTTTGTTGGTGCAAATGGGGCCGATGCCTTTGAAAGCATTTCTGAGTTTGTAATTCCCCAGTGTGAGGACAGTTTGAGTCGATGTTTAGCGGTTCAAACAGCAATCTAAACAACAATGTGATGTCTTTCACCGATTATTGAATTCAATATATACCTAAACAAAACTGGCCTTTATATGTGCTATGAAAACAGCGGTAGTCCGGTGAAGATGTTCTACTGCAAGCGTCTGTCCCAGTGGCACTGAATCTGCTGATACAGCTCCACATACAAAAGGACAGCAGGCTGGCTTAACTGTACTATACACAGTCTTACATTACCCCTCTCGATATTTGATGAGGTCAATATTTTCTTTTAGCATCGCAGTCAATAATGCATCCAAATATCAAACAATATTCCAGTCTAATGATGTCGATCTCACATTGTTTCCTCCTTGACATCCTGACGGTTCTTTGGGAGCTTTTATGCGACAGATCAAAGCATTTCAAGGGTTCTGTTTTTATCTGACTGCATAAAAGATCAAGGAACTTAATGTGGCAACCTGAGAGGTGATAGTTCAGAAGATGAAAGCATTGGCTTCTGTAGGTATGTTAAAGAGATGAGCACTGTTCTGAAATGTAACCATCATATACTTCCATTGTGATAATAGCGACTATGATTAATGCTATAATTTGCACTTGATCTCTGCTCACATTCATTACATAAAGCTAAATCTATGCTCGCCATCTGATATGGTTTCTGTAACTTAGAATGTTCTTCATACACTAAGATTGCCAGACGTTTTAGATTGCATTGTTAAAGTGGTTGATAAGCCCATTTGTGGAAGTGAATAGTCATTACATTTTCCTACTAAGTAGAACATATTATGTAAAAATAATCTTTTTTGCCTGTGCTTGAAAGTATAGATGTTAGCGTCTGAAGTCACTACCAACTCAACGATAAGGAAAAGCAGAAGAAGAACAACCTTGGAAATAACTGCAAGGAATGAATAAATATTTCTCGGCCAGTATTTCATGCAATGGTTTTCATACCAACAAGAAAAACTGACTTCTAATTGCCTTTCAATGATTTACTTTATCAGTTTGAAGTCAAATGCATATTTCCCGTTTCCAGCTGAATGCACCATCAGCACAGGACTGCTAACAGCTGCTACAAACACACTGTGTGACATGCAGTGGTAGCTCTCAATGTCAGCCTCTAAAAACAAAACACAGGAATTTATTGAGTGAAGTTAGTTCTCCACCAGCTGCACAGACTGGGAAATTGAAGATATTGATGATGTATCATATATATATATATATATATATATATATATATATATATGACAAAATGAGCTAAAACTCACTTGTTGTTTTGACAAAAGCATGTCACATACTTTTAAGAAGGCCGACTAAAATGAATGAGTGAGCTCATCTCAAACCCAGACAGGAGTAGACTAATCTTCATCATTGACCCCTGGACGATTGAAGGGTGTTCTAATATAGCAGGCACCCCATAGTGATTTAATTCAACTGGATCATCAGTACTGTGAACAATAAAACACCGGAATGAATCTGTTGGTCATATTGCCTGCCATGCCAAACACAGCTGGACACTTCACAGCTGGGGTTATATTAGACCTTGATTTTAGCTAAAAATTCTGTGGCTGGGTTACTGGAAAGTGATGCAAGTATTCTCCCAATCCTCATTAAACTGTCACTCACATGTCAGACATGCCAGAAACAATAAATAAATATCTTATTAGAGGCTAATTTTCCCCACAAGTCCATCATGTAGTTAATTTAAAACTGAAAAAGGAGATGTTTTGCTGTTGTTACTTGGTTTATCAAATCAAAAACAACAATCCCAGTACAGCGATGGAAAGGAAGTTAAACATGAAGAAAAGATGGATGCTATGCAGAGGGCAAAAAGTCAAAAGGGGGTTATGATCCCTCTTAAATGCCACTGGAGATCTATGAGGTTAATAAGTGTTTAACTTGACCTCTGCCTGTTTTTATGGACAATGATTACAGAATTTTCAATCATCTATGTGGTTTGAAACACAGCAGGGTTCTAATTCAACAATGATAATGCTCACACCCTATGACTAATTCTGTGAAGGGCACAGCAACAGACTCAAAATATACAGTTTATGAGTGCCAAAAGTCTGAGCTCCCACAATGTATCTTTAAGGTTTTGGAATATAATAACTGAGAAGGGCCATATGGAGTTCTTACTGTATAATCAATAACATCAAACCAAATAACACCAAACTAACGTGATCTGACACCAGATCTGCCTTTGGAAAATTACGTCAAATTTAGCTTTTTACCATTCAAATAAGTAAGTTACAAATTCGAAAGAGTCAAATCTGGAAAATGTGAACAATTGTTAATAATACATAAAAATGATGAAACATGATATTTGCTTATTCATAAACATATCAAGTATGTTCATGAATATCACAACAGTTGGATGAGCATCACAGAGAACAATGGCAATGTGCATGGGCACTGACAGTCATCATTCTGTACTAAACATAATTGACTTGTCTGGGACAGTGGCTTGGAACCATGGTGGTGCTGTGTCTTCCCTGACGATGACAGTTCATCTGATCAGTTGGTATTCATATTTCATGGCAGATAAGATAAGCTGTGACACAATCGGTGTACTTCTGAGATGATACAGATGATACAGATAGGGTCCTGCCCCCCTCCTGCTTCATCGCTCATGTGAAAAAAGAAAAAGAGGATCATGCAGAGTCCCAGGGGCCATACAGACATTATTATGCGAAATATCCACAATCAAACCACAGCTGCACAATACCAGAGCACGTTTTTGCTCTCTCATGAACAACATATTCTCAGCCGATTATTTAAAGGCACACTGCATAGAAGTCAAAACAGATTTTTACCGATGACGCAGAAGTAATCATATGTTAGTGCACTTTTCCACGTTGTGGGCTTTACTTTGCAGTAACATGGCTGTGACAAAAAAGGAGCTGTCATTAAACAGTTTCCACGTCTGATCAAACACAGGGGAGGCTTTTTCTGAAGAGCACTTCAATCATTTTCCCAATCGTTGTCTTCCAATTTCAGTGTTAGATATTTGAAGATGTGGTGCTCCATCACTGCCAATTTCACATTTTATTGAAATTTTCCAAAAAGAAAATTGATGTTATGAAAAGAAAATACCGAGATGCACAACAGTAGATTTGTTTCTGTAAATTTCATGTGCATGTGACCACTAGTTTCAGTATGTCTCTTGCCAGTCATTAATTTGAGGTTTTTAAAGTAATTATTGACAAGATGTTATTAGGATGTAAGTAACCTCTTTCCAACAAAGTTTTAACTGGTTAAGCAATGACAAATTCTTTCTGGGTGATTTGATAGCAATTCTTTAGGAAATTACCACAAATGTTGATGGCTCATCCTGCGCCTAATGAAACCCTGTCATGAATTTTCATGTCCCACCAATAAATCTAAACCAACAACAGGATCGTTGAGGCTTGTTGAACACACCCATCAGGACAGAGCGGTCTTTTCAGGGTAATGATCGCCTCGCAAGCTTTTGTTTCTGCAAGAAAGATGTAAATGAAGAAGAAAATAGCACTCCACAAGCTGTTAAATGGAAACTTTAATTGGGAGATTCCAATAAGTGTGTCAACAGCTGTCGCATGCTGTCATTTAACACTGCTCTCAACTGTCGTATTTTCTGAAGAGGCAATTACTGACTTGCAATTTGGAAACAAAAAAAAAAAAAGGAGTCTATCCCACTTGCTCTGAGATTAAATGTGCCGTGACATGACAACGTCGCTCTCTCATTTCATAAATAAATGTAGTTAGCAAACATGTTTTGCTGTCTTCTTCGATGGCTTTGAAGATTTGTTAGTTGTTTACCAGTCCTATATCTTGAAAACTTTGGACGAATCACCGCGTAAGGAAGAGGAACTTGTTTTTCCATACATGGAATGAGTGATGAGTATGTGACCATAACTAGAAAGTGGGAAAAGCAGCATGTCATATATTTTTAGAATGATGCAGGAATATGAAGTGCTTTGCAAATGCACATATTGGAGGCCTTTATCAGGAATGCCACCGTACACTCTTGTTTATACAACATTGCAAATTACTGTTTGCTTCCTGCAGGCGCATCTCTAAAACCTCATTCTGCTGCATTTTCAAAGCAGATAGGCAGCAAAGCTTTTCATTCTTACGTGTCAACTTTTTGATAAGCACAAAGAGGCATTTAAACCACTTGTCAGTCAGTTACCGTTGCAGCAGGGCCAGGAGAAGGCATCTAACCTGTCTCAGAGCAAATGGACAGAAACAGCAAGGGAAGCAATAACCACACAACTGAACCTGCCCCGCTCACGCCCGCAAACCAGCAAATTCAGCTTCAAGACACCCAAATGATATTGCAGATGTGGTGGCTCGGCCCGGCCAAGTGTAAATAAGCATTTCCACACTCGACATTGGGTGTGTAACATGGTGTCAGGTAGCCACAATGGATGTAGAGAGGCAGAAAGAGCAATCAGCCAGCCTTCGCTCGCCGAGATGGAGGGCCACTGCCGCACACACAAACAACCAATCACCATGGGACAGTGATTGATGTCTCATCCTGCTTTGAAATCTATCACCCCGGCCAAGTGGCTGTCAAGAGCTCGCCTCACAGACTGTTAAACATGGCTTAATATGCATCAGCTTTGCAAATAGTTCATTAATTCTTTATTACGTGGGTTTGAGTTGTGTAAGCCATTGTCCAAACCTCTATTTAATACACTAAGTGCTTTGGAGTCCACAGTGAGATGTGTTTAAATAATGATGCGTTCTATTTTGGTATGAGACTTGCAAATACTCTTTTCGAAATTTTAAATCCCAGAGTGTAACCTTCTCATGCAGGAGTCGACACGATTCGGAGAAATTTAACCCATGGTTCTGATCAGATGCAGATTCTCTTTTGTGGGTGACAGCTGAGTGATAGAACGGTACAGATTATGAAGCTACGTGTAAAAGGGTGACAGAGACCAGCACATCTGCCTTCCAACACTTCATTAGCAAAATCTCAAAGACAACTTGACTTGCGAGCATGGCGAGGCGACGGTTTGACTTATTCTTAGATCTGTGAAATCAGTTTGCATCTCGCCAGTTTTATTTTTATTCTTCTTCACCTCACTCCTTCCCTGGGAAACTGTGAGGAATACAGGCAGCTTATGTCTTTTTACTTTCCTCTAATATATCCAAGCAAGTTCAGCCTTCATAGTTCCAAACATACCTGTTTTTTTTGCAATCAGCTATGGAGGGCCAGGAGCCACTCTTATGCTAGTTAACATACAACGCAATTCTTTGATATATCTTGACTCACCTAAGTTCTCATGGCGGTGCCCTTGCACGCTAGACCCTACATAGTATGCTGCAAGGTAAAATCCTGCCAAAAAGGCCTGAGTGATGAATGCTGATGGCGCATTTGTTAAAAATGTGGGTAAAGCCACCCAAGGGGCAAGCAGTATCACTTAGTTCCTCCACCCACAAGGATTGGTCTGTTTATCATCCACCATCTTGACAAGTTGTTCCTCATCCCCACAGTTAGATGTCCTCCCCGACCGCTTGTCCCCTCCCTCTGTTGGCTCAGGAAGTCACAGAAAAAGAGGAGGAGAAGCGCCATCATAGCCAGGGTTATTTTTCTCCCCTGATCCCTGTCCGATAAGAGTGTTTGCTCTTTTGTGTTTGTGGATATCCTTAATCAAGAGGAGGTGGGACTGAATGAAATCTGAAGGGGCAAGTGATAAGGGAAGCATTTGGTTAACACTTTTTTCGGCTAAGGGTTACAAATGATGGACAATTTGACCACATGGAAAAGGAGATAAAAAGGGTGTGACATGCAAATAGCTGTTCAGAAGAAACATGCCTTGGTTTAATCAAGCAAACAAACAAAAATATAACTTGACAACAGCCTCATTGCCTGATATATTTGGAACATATAATACATCATAGTTATAGCAGCAATAGCATTGAGAACTATTTATTGTCTTACATCTAGTGATGCAATGGATACATATATATCTATGTGTGTGTGTGTGTGTGCGTGCGTGTGCATGTATGTATGTATATGAAAATTAAATAAACGAAATGGGAAAAGCTGAATTTTTTTTTTTCAATCAGGCAACGGACCCAAATTTAGCATTTCAAAGCATTCCCTCAGTTCTCATCTGGCTTTATACCTTTAATCATTTCTTACAAATATATTTTTAGCCTCTTGAATTCTGCTGTCCCCAACAGCAAGGTCCCCGGGGAAATAACCATTCCCGGAGCTGACATCCACAGTGTGTTCTCCATAGATCAAACAAGCCCGGTTGTGAATTGCCAAGGCCATGAGGACCCATGAAGCCAAACACATGAACTCCTTTTGTTAATGCCTGCTTGTCAACTATCAACAACTCCTGAAAGGGTTGCACTCATTCTCCCAGGACATTTCAAACTGAAAAGTATCACACAGGGGATAAAGTTACGAGATAAAAGGTGAGCTAAAATTGATCTCCTGCAAGAAACATATCGAGTGGCTTCAAGACACAATCTCCTCCTTTGCCGGAGATCAAATTTAGCTGCCCTCCTCCATCATCTTCCTACTCACTCTCATCCTTTAGATATCCCAATTAAGAGTAAATATTTGTGTGTGGGCTTGTACTTAGTTCAAACAAAGACCTAATCATAGAGCATTACTGACATTTTGGAAAGAACAGCACTTGGCAGTGGGGTAAAAGCTTTGGCCTGGATTCTGAGGAAAAGTTTTTCCCACTTTTTCCCCACTTTTTCAGTGGTCTCCACAGCGCTTTGTGTTCAGCATAACTGTTTCATGTGGAAATTAACTTTCATCCTGTCATCCTAAATTTAACATAGTACACAGAAACCCTTTTCAGGTGGATTTGAAAGGCAGCATTTCTCATTTTTTCACAGAGACAGCAAAAGTGACATCAAACTCTCTTTCCCAACAGCCATTTTGTATCATAATTTCTGCAGAATTGTCCCATCTCCAGATTATAAAGTGAAAGAAATACATATTCTGTTTCATTCAGAAATCAGAAGCATCCACAACCTATTCAGGCAATTCATTAGAACATTCTTATTGGTAGCCACTCTGTGGTATTACTTTATAAGAGCCAGAAGAAAACACTGAATATTTTATAGATTTTTGCGTGTAGTGATGTTTGAGGGAAGCATTAAAACAAATGAAAATTGCTCAAATAGAAAGTTAAAAAACTTTAACAGATCAGCAATGGGGGACCTTTTTTCATTTTAAACTCTGTATGAAAAAAATGTTATATTAAATATCTTGTTAAATATTAGTAGCAAAAAATAACAAAGGTAAGGTTTTAAGAGAAACAGTAAACACTCTTATATTGCATAATCTTTTAAATGAACAATCTGTGTGGATTAAATGTGTGCAGATGTGTATATAATTCATACGTCTGAATGAAAAGACGTCTATGTTTGCACGTGTTTGATTATTTTAGAGTTACAAATATTTACTCTCCTTTTACCAATGGGATCCCTTAGTAGACTTAAATTTCCCAGGGGCTCTCCCAGGGGTTTAATTATCTTTAAGAGTGGAGGAAGAAAAGGCGCAGTCTTCATGCATTCTACCTGCCAATCATACAAAGGAGGTCTTACATGTTACATGTGCATATCATTTTTTTTCTAAAACTCTGGATAAAGAGAGCGTTTCAACCTGACTGATTCACAAGGCTTTTAATATCTAATTTTTGACTATATTTTTAATGTGATAAGACACGACAGAAAAAAAAGCATGGTTTACCCCTTCATCAATATTCATTGGTGCAAATAGCTGCCATGGCCTTAATATATCTGATAACATGCTTTTTTTAACCTTCCCACATGAGCACTATGTAAGCTTACAAAGAAAGATGAATCAGTGTTTGTGTAACAACACCTTTATTATTCATATGTTTCATTTTCAAGTGGTCTCCTCATTAATCCAGTCTAATTATGGCTGTAACACTTTGGAGAGGGGTGGATGGTGGAAGCATGATTGGAGAGAGGAATGCTCTCTAAAGAAGTGCAAAACAACTACCGAGGCAGTGTAATTTAGAGCATGCTGCCCTAGATAACAGAGAATCTTGTTTGTAGTTATACATGAAGTTTATGCACACCATTTAATTTGCACTCTTTAATTCTTAATGCAATTTAGGTTAAAAAATGTCTCTTCGTGGTAAATCACAGATTTATTTTATCATTTTAACAGGAAGCAAAAACTTCATCAACTTCACTTTCAGGGAGCAAACACGTAAATGAAAGCACTGGAGACATAATTAAAACATCACAACATACATCAAAAGGGCTTATTTGTGTCATTATGCTGTACTCTGCGCACCAGGTCAGTTTGCACGCCAGGATAGACCAACAGACAACACATTTATGAAAGATGCTGTTATCCATCATATGCATATATATCTATAAATACAAATGTAACATGTTTTTTTTCTGTTTTTTTAAATCATGTGTCCAGCATGCTGACTGTCTTCTAGAAACAGACAGCTCAGAGCCTCACACAATAAGTTGTACTTCAGTTCTGACTCCAATGGATTGCGTGAAAATGATCTTGCCCTGCAAAGTAACCCAAACCCGTCTCATGGGTGATTTTTAATCATTCCATCCATCTCTGTATCTACCACCTTCAAATATTGCTGCTTTATACTTTTTCAACTTGAAAATTCTCATAAACCTGCAAAGGCAACTATACTGTAATAGTGAAGAATTCTTTTCTTAAGCTTATGGGCACACATCAGAGAAAGCTATGTTAGTGAAATTAACAATTAGGTTTAAAATGCAGAAATGATTTACATTAACATTTATACTGGGTAGACAAATGGCGGAAACACCCAACTATGAGAAATCAAGAAAGAGAAATACAACTACTGGCACTTCGAAGTCAAAGCTTGATAAATGATGACAATAAATTCAGTCACAGACTGAGTAGACCATTCCCTTTTTGAGCTATGATGGCATGACAGAGCAACTTGTTCACTTTTCTCGAGTCCCCTGGTTGAACAGCTAGTGAAGACTACTCAGTCAAAAAGCTATAATTAGAATAACGCCTGTTGAGGTTCACCTCAGAGACAATATGTACTTCACTAACTTCAAGAAAAACATCACATTCCCTGTGAGACCTGCTGGTAGACTGCTACTAGCGCTTTTAAAGCAAGTTAGCATATTTAATCAACTTGTTTATGTTCCACTTTGCACATTAACTAGTGATATTCCAAGATATGTGCGCTTACATTGCATGGTAAGACTAATTACATTATATTACAATACTAATTACCGTCCTAAGGGTGGTATGAAATCGTTGGCTGTCATATTCATATCAAACTAACATCCAAGGGACTCGGTGTGCATAATTAGATTTCAAAATAAGATATGTCTGTTGGATTACACTTAACGTATCCTATCTTTCGTCTATGCTGTGCTGACTCTGTGTTTCCTAAAAAAAAAGCAGATCATTCGTATAGCAATATATTGTGCTTGCAAACTAATCTGGGGAGCATAAATACCATATCATTTGCTTTATTTCTGGAGTGGTGGGCCTTATTATTCTGGTTTTTCGCTATGACACTTCTGGGTTGTGTCCCAGTAGAGAGCCTTGCTGAAACTGGGTCGAATGTTAAATTGGCTGTTGAATCAAGAACAGAGCTTGAAAGGCTCAAAAGGAGTCTTGATGTTTTGAAAATTGGTATCGTGGTATCAGCATTTTCTTCTGATTTAAGAAAAGTTTCATCATTTGGATTGATTTGGCATCAACACACAGATTTGGTAAATAAGGTTGCTAGTCTTTTGATAATAACTGTTCGTATCATGCATGGAATGATGTCTGAGCTCAGTGCTTCAAGGCTATTTTTAGCATATTACCACCTCTAGTGAGTTTGTGTGTTCCTGCCATAGGTTATCATGTTCAAAGATAGCACATACTTTTTTTTGTTTTGTTTTGCAAAGTGATCTGCATATTCCCAGTTGATCAATGTTTTCTGACATCACCACAGAAGTATCTTGATAATATTCAAAGATGTACATTCGTAATTTTAGAATGCTCAGTGCTTCTCACCTCAATGTGTAACACCTATAATTCTCCATCTTGCCTTGGATATGACGTTAACTGGTTTCCTGATGCATTGCTTTCTTTGCCTCTTTGTGCATATTTTTCTCTGTTCTCATTTGCTGCAGACATTTGCTCCATTTGTTTTTAATCTTTTCCCTCAACGTATTAAGATGTTCAAAATTGGGATGGAAAAGCTTTGTAATGTCTTTGTCTATGTTCTCTGTCATCGGATTTAAGTGTCTCCTGGTTTATGCAGTGGATGGTAGAGTGACAAGTTGCTCATCAGACACAGCGGGGAACGCAGTCATTAGAAAGCAGCTCTGACAGACATCAGCATGTTCCAATAATGCTTCCACAGTGTGTGCTAATTGTTACCTGAGGTCACACACAGTGGTAGCTGCAAACAATATTTAGGTTGGGTTTTATAGGAAGGCATTCAAACACCACATTTCTGTAAAATGTGTCCAAAAATCATGTTTATGCTCAGTTAAGACGAGGTGAAGCATTGAGGTAAAAGAAAACCTTTGGACTCGGATGCTACAACTGAACTGTCACCTCCAGAGGTGACTAGATTTAAGTGTGTTTGTGACTCAAACTCCTCATTTCACTCCCCAATCATTTCTCCACTGACTCCAGCTTCAGATGATGTCACTGGCACAGGAGGATTTCGGTGCTTTTCATTGTGTTAACATGTTTTCTTACTCGTGACACTCACTTACCTGTACCCAGAAGAAAATGACAGAAAGTTGAGAGCAGGCAACGCAGGGATTGTGGAGCATAACTGACATTTGAGAAATCCTTAGAGCCTTTGCAGTAATCTAAAGTGATGTGGTGGATTTAAATGTCACATCGCTTGATAAAAGGCTCCTACATGAGCGACACCTGTGCTTCCTTTCTATACAAACACACACAAACACATATATATATGGCTTTATTATCTTCTTCATAATTAAACTATTTTGTTTGTCTTTCTCTGAGATGCACCTTCATCAGATATTTCCATAGATAGGAATACTCTTGCTGCCTAAACCACTGACCTGACACTGAACAATAAAAGATTCTTTTTTGTAAGAATATACAGAATATAAGAATGAACACCACATCAATCTCACCACAAAGCATAAAACCATGTTTGTGCATTCAAATTCAAGTCCCTTGTCATGAAATAGAATATTTATAAATATTTGTCAACGTACAAAACTAAAGCTTTTCCATTTGCCTTTGAGATCCTACACAATAAACTCAAACCTTTTCAGTATACCCAGTGACTAGTTTGCATCTTTTGTACTTTTGGATGAACAGTTTTTAAAATCAACAGTGTTGCAACTTACAGATCGAAACTTCCTGAAGATTTACACGCAGGTAACTTTTGTTTTTGTTCTCAACAGACTTTCTGTCCTGCTTCACCTTCAGCAGCTGTGTTGGTCTCAGTCTTCTACAAATATAAAATTCCCATGCTAGTTAAGTTAATTAATTTGGATCCAAATTTGTGGTTCCAAATCCATTACTGTGATTGATTGACTCAATCCAACAAAATCCTTCTCTGTTCCATGACTGTGAACATATCCCGAGTTGAAAACACTTACTGAGCCGATAACCATAGTAATTTTTCTTTAATGAAATGATTAGTAATGTCATTTCACCCTAAATATGATAAAAGTGTTTTCTAATAAAGGCCCCTGGTAAGAAAATTGAATGGCTGGGTTGGTTTCATTCATTGACAAAGGTGATGCTATGGTGTTTTAGTATTTTTCCAACAACTTATTTCTTGTAAAAGGTTTGACAAACGCAGCTTTAAGGCCAACACTCTTGAGTTGGTTCAAAAGGCCGATGAAACCAACTGTCCTGGTATGGCATTACTCCTGTGACTAAATGGCACTTTACCTTCATCACACATAGAAGCACGAACTGCTCTGCACCTTTGGGGAGAAATTGAGTATCTTTGTCCACATTAGGCTAAACAACCAGATAAGAGTGACGGTGGGCGACAAAGGATATCACCAGAGGTGATTAATTGCATGGTAAGATATACCAAGCACCATCCACAAAATCCACAGCCAGAGTTTGAGACAAATAGAAGAGTGAGGTAATTCCAGGAACTGACACAAGAAACGTATTATCCAGGCCTTATCTTAACTGGAAAAACCTTTTATTTATTTATTTATTTTTATTCCGCAGCACCCTCTCTCGGAGATAAAGCTTACACAAATTGCTGCACCAGTCTACAGTACTGTTGCACAAAATCAGGTATTGGGAATTTATTTGATGAGAGTTCTGAGGCTGAACAAGAAGGAGCGCAATTCATTCAACGGCCTACTGGTATTGAAAACAAACCATTAAAATACTGAAATTTGGTTTTCAAACGAGGTATTGATCAAATGTTGCTCCGACCAAAATGTATGTGTTTTGAGCAGAACTTCTCAGGATGAACATTGAGGTTATCCAACCAATCCTGTCATTGGTTCAAAGCCATCACTGTAGGAAAACAGTTACTACAGCCCCTCAAAATATCTTGTGCAGCTGGCATGCATTTGGAGCGGGAAATAATTTTATTCTCAACACCATCTTCCATTTTGTATGAACCTAGAATAACATCAATATAATTCAAAAGTATTGTAATTAGGCTGTGAACCGTGCAACTCAGTAAGCTGGGGTAATTTAACAACAGGCGTATTCAGCAGAGAAAACCAACCGACTTCCTGTGTTGCTTGTTGCATACATTTTGCACATTCGCACTTCAAAATGGAAAAGTTGTGTTCCAGAGTCACACAAACAAATGTAGAATCCTCACACAGAGCAGGATGATGGAAAATAAGAGCATGCTCTTTTAATATTGTAGCTTTTATCAAAATCAAAGTGGCAAGTGAAGTAGTCTTTGACATTTGCTTCCATATAACAACAGTTGGGGGTAGAAAAAAAAATATACAGAAAGAATAATAGTTTGCCTGAATACCTCAAGCTAAGAAATCATATCTGTAGTTGTCAAACTGCTTTGTGAGCTTTCAAAAGGGGCTGAAGTGAATTGTACTTCAAAATGCTTAAGAAAAAAAGGACAGTTCACACCTTTCTCTTTCTCCATCAAATGAGCCACTAGCTTTGACAAAATACACCTCCTGGTGGTTCCAAATTGGGAGACCTCAAATTATGTTTAAAAAAGAGGAACAGTGTGCCATTTCAGAAAGCAAAATGCTAACAGGCAAGTGGCATGCATCATTACTTAGAGCTAATGGAGCAGCAGCTCAGATTGTGCAAATTAAGTGTGGTCTTCAGACTCTTGGACTCCTCCTTTAAGTTATCTCAGGTTGTACAAGACGTATTGTAAGCATATGAGTACCCTTTTATTTCAACGCATCTTTTCCAACACAAAAATAATACGGTGGATTGTATTATTTTACCATCAGCAAAAGGTTAAAAAACATCAAGAAGTGGATTATCTTGGAAAAGGCCACCAGCTGTTCCTGCAAGTCTTTAACAATGCATCAGGCTGATGGCAATTTCCTCTCCATCATCTTGCTCCCTTTCCAAAGTGTGCTGCCAGAATATTTGATATTTATCGTGGCGTTGGCAAGTACTGTTAGCTTCTGTTCTGAAATGCACCAGCAGCCAAGACCCTGCATTACTCATGCACCCACACTATGGTAGACTTTGGCCTATTCATTTTGTTCCAAGACATGAGTAATGGCTCTGCCATTCTTTATGTGGCCACAGGGGTATTTACTTTTGATTTCTTCATCATGTAGACTCTGAAAGTCAAACAATGTTGGTTTGCCATGACTATTTTTCTGTATTCACCGTGAAGGTAAAATCAGCAGAATCGCGTGAGCTTCTGTAAACGCTGATTTCGGTTCTGGTGTGAATTCAGCTGCCAATAATGATAATTGATGGGTCAAGGAGAGAAGAACAATGCAATTTGTTTTTCCTGAAAGCCTAAATCATCAGTTTGGGACACTTTTTTTGCGCTGGTGACCTCACAATAACGGATGAATCGTATCTCAATCATCTGAATAATCTCCGAAACCTGATGAAAAGATCCAACTCATTTCATCAAGATGTTCCATAATGTTTATGTCACCTTAGACTATAAAAGTGCAATGAAACTCAAACGTTACGTATTTGATTAAGCATTCTTTTGTTGGGAATCATCACACAAACACAGATCTGAGATGGTTTGGGTTCAGTCTCAGCTGTTCTTGTGGGACATCTAGTGATTTCCAAAGTCATATTTTTCAGCTTTAAGAGCCCTCAACGAAGAAGACACCAGTGTAAATTTAGCACGGAAATGCACCCGCTGCAGTTTGCTTGTGTCAAACAAGGTAGGGTGTGAATTCATTCTTTGTTTGAGTTGCCAAACCACATGCTTAGTCTTTCATGACGTCATTAAGTTAAGTTAGAACAGTTCAACTACAAACTAGCCATCCCAGGCTGTTCTGGAGGATGTCCTTTATGGGAATAGGCTCCCTTTGCTGTTTTTTTTACAAGCAAAAAATGATCACGTATTGCTAACTTGTGTATAGATATGTAAATGGAGGCAGTCAGAGGAATCTGAAAATGGAGGCTCATACAATTTGAAAGTAGGTGTCTTCACAGATGGGACGTAGCGTTAGCTTGTTGATGCACCAAAATAAAAAAAACGGAATATCTATGAACAAGTTTGTCATTATTGTGGTGATTTTACACGATCCTCAGAGCATTAAAGTGTGCTTAATTTCAAGAGAGTCTCCACATCTTCCTCATTGCTGCTTGTTAAAACCTTCTCAGCTGAACGAGGGATGCAATTAAAGACTAGGTTGTCAGTTTCCAGCACCCACACCTTCATAAACATTTACAGTTAGCTTATTGTAAAAAAAAAAAGAAAGGGAAAAAAAAGAACTTGAGAAAGCAAAGAAACGGGAGAACCTCTACAAAGGTTATCTGAAGATCTTTCTCAGCACACTCACTTTCTACATAGCATAAGAAATAAAAAGCAGGTATGTCAGCAGGAAAAAGACCAACTCCATAGAGTCCAGGTGGGAGCAATGAAAAGGTGGGGGCATATGCTAAGAAAAGAGATGGCAGTGGAAACTGTTAATGAATGGCTATTGAAAACTCTGGGCAGACGCTGTGTTGAAATGCTTACTCGTCTGTGATTAATGACTACTAGGCTGCTGTAATAGGTACCACTGGGACCTGAGACACCGGCACCTTTTTATAGAATAGCCCCAAAAGAAAAGAGATGAAGTCCCCATTACAGTGCTTCTTCAAGTTTAAAAAAAAAAAGTCTCATTGTGGCCCACGAAGCTGCAGTCACATCACAATGAAGCTTTTCTCCACGCAGCGTTTTGTCAAATCAACTGAAAAAGCCATCCACAGCCTCTGCCAACATGGACATTTTACTTCCATCCTTCCTCACTCACTGTGCTGTGCTGAAAAATGGCTGTGTGATCATTAGTGGGGCGGTGATTGGGAGGATTATTGCTGAAGATAATTCGGCCCTGCGGAGAAGATATTTTAAAATCCAAATCTTTGAAGAGAATTTGTTTGCACAAGGAAATAATCTGTGTGGATCACAAATGAAACTTTTTTTTCGTTTATCTGAACACACTTTGATAACATCAATACGGTTGTCATCTTATTTCTCAAGAAGGTGTTTTGCGTTCACACATTGAAATGGATACTAACACTTGTATGTGTATGACTGCATGCCAAAGCCAATAAATTATTCATATCTCTTTTGTTCTACACATTACCTAATCCTCAGAGTGAGGGACAGAGTGCTTCTTGGGTTTCTGTTACATCCATTTGACTTTAAAACAACTTTGAATGGCTGTGCACACTGCTCAGGCCAGAGTAGAACATTATATCTGTTCTGCTTTATATCAAATAAACATACCTCTTACATTAAAACAGCATTTTTGCAAAAAACATATTAATCTTACTGTCTTCCCTATGCATTCAGGCACAGCACTTCTGAAATGAATTAATCACCCAAACACATTTGCCCTTGTTTCCCTTTTTCATGGTAATATCGAACTGATTTTATGCTAGTGAGTTTGGTTAAAGAGAGAAAATGTGTTGCCTAAATCCTTACTTTCACTTATTTTTTTGTGAAATACTGATTTGCCTTTGACATCAGATTTTAAATGCTTGTCAATTTATGGTAGGATGTTTCAGGTCATTTACAAGGCTCAAAATCCAATAAAAATCATTTTCCTTGTTTCTTTCAAACAGGGGAATGTTCACCAATTAACATTTGTTAAGTCTGCCTCACAAGTTTTCTGTCTTTTGCCAAAGGCGATTTTAGTGTAATGTGTTTCTTAGCGTCTATTTCAATAGAAGGGTGTATTATATTCTTGACCCAAATCAAGTTCGGAATTTGCAAAATAAGCAAGGAAAATAGCGAGGAAAGTAGAAGAATTTGCAACTAAATAGAAAAATTACATTTCAAAGAAATATTTGAAAACCCTGCAAGATGGAGAAGCCAAGTCCCATCCTGGCAGTGTTTTCAAGTGTTTATTTTGAAAGTGTTTGCTCTGCCATCCCTTCACTTTCTCTGAGAGACTTGTTTTTCCTGTAAATGTTAATTGACAGATTATTTGACAAAATACTATGTGTCACAGGGATGCAATAAAACCCAAAAAGATTTTTGGGACAAATCTCTAGATTTCGATCTTATCTCAACACGAGGTTGTACTGTTATACTAATCATATCAAACAAATAGCTTTCTAATGAGACCATTGCCAACTCACAAAGACTTTCATTACAAATTTCGGATAATACTATGCATCCTCATTTATTCCCTTGAAACACATTAATGGAAATGAGCAAAATATTCACTACCTTGAAGCAATATTTTAAAAGTTCATTTTACTGATGCAACTTCCTACAATTACCCACCAGAGTATGAATCACTGAAGAAAATCAAGATACCTTTTTCAAAATGCTGGAGGTTGTTACATTTCTATCAACTCTTCCAATGCCATTTCATAACAAAAACAACAAAAACCAGACCAAAATGTGAACTTACCCCCAAAAAAGGAAAGAATTCAACCGTTTTTGATCTCAATAGTCACCACTGCTGAACACATATTAAAAACAAACGCACACAAAACAACAGCTAACAACAGAACCTAATATCTAACTATATTAGATGATAAATTGTAATTTAGCATATATGCACTTATTTGAAAGAAAAAAATAATAATTGGAGTTCTTACACTGAATTTGTCTGCTAAAAACACCAGTGAAATATGATCTGCATTTGCTTTGTAATATAGCTTTTAAAAGGTGAAAACATTTTTGCAATGTTTTATTGTTAATTACAGTTTCAAAATGGTTATTACAAAGATCAGGCCTGCCAGCAAATCTGTTTTCATTATCAACAGTGTCTTTATACTGGCACGTTGACACAAAACAAATTTGTGAAATATCAGTCTGTGAATGTTCATTCTATCTTGAAAAATATTCTCTGTCAGACATGACAACAAAGTATTATCAGGACACAATCGGAGTCCCCCAGCTACATCCCCTCTTTCCCTCTTGCCTCCAGATGACATAATCCCTCTTTGTTCTCTTTCAACACAGAAACCAACCTGTTCACCAGCCTCTTTGAAAAAGTCTCTTTTCATGGGATCCTTGTAGAGAAGCATAAAATAGATTTGGCTCTGAGATTAATGAAGAAGGACCTCTACAAGAAATGAGAGAGGGACAGTGTGATCGTCCCAAATCTTAGCCAGATAATGGTGTCTTGGCTGCAGGGATCCCTCTGGAGGTGTCTCTAAGCCTCAAACAATGGGGAAAAAAAACTTTCAATAGGCCCAGGCTGACACTGGGCCCACCCAGCACAGATTGGTACCATTGTGCGACGTTGGCAATCTTAATTAGATTTGACGTCACCATCCTGCCAGTTGTATTGATCTAGGTCTAAGGTTTATCTCTTGGGATCACAATTTGTGAGGAGAACTTGCAGTTTAGGGCTTTCCAACCATGACCAATCAAAGCTTTGTGGGAGATTTTGCTTCCCAGGTCAATGGGTAAGTTGCAAGTCATCCATCAAGGACGCATGTGGCCTTGAAGACAAAACAAAACAGAAAAATTGACTAGAATATGTAGTTTCTAAGACGTAATAATGAAAAAAATGCTTTCAGTAGAGTTAAACCTGATCGGGATAGTGTTCTTAAGAGGTGATGGGTTGTCACACTAAAACCAGAATAATTTAACGGTGGTAGATAAAGAAACCTGGAGTGGCTGTAACCTTAGCTTTAGAACACACCTCAGGACACATTTTCAACTTAATTTGGTGAAACAGTGACCAAATGAGGGAAATATTTCTTTTTTTTAAAGAATCAAATAGTTGCCACCCTGTGCCACCACAGCAATCTTATTCCATTGTAAATAGCCCAACTGGCCTCATAGAATCCCTCCCAGCTCTACGGTCATGTCATACATTATTTATGATGGCCCAACAACCAGGTACAGGATTGGTCAGGAATTCACCTTGGGGGGGAAGGGAGAGATAGATGCAATGCTATCAATGTATCTTAGCAGACAGGGACAGATTTGAGGATGGAGGCCTGACTGAGACTAGTTTAAGCGCCAGCATCAGCAACCTATTTGTGTCCGCCGTGATCCTGACAGATAAGCAATCAGCTTGCAACTTCACCTCAACCCTGACATATTGTGATTCAGTTTCAACAAGACATAAATAGATGGCTCCCTCAGAGTGGATTGGGAACAAGCACAAATCAATTTAAAAATGTTTGAGTAAAACTCTTTAGTTGAGAGGATATTTTCCAAATACGTGAAAGTTTGTGTTTATGTCAGTGCGACTGATATTCTTCGTTTTTTGTCATTTTTACAACATGCTATGTTCAAAGTTTAAAAATGGCGGCCGCATAAGAAATAGAAGTGTCTCCTAACATGCCTGTGGGCTGTGTGAGCACACCTGATGAACCCACTGTCACAACCATATGAGTTATCCCATCATGCTATCCCTTCCCATTAGCAAACGGAGAGAGGCATCCTGAGCAGCTGCAGCCTGTCTAATGGCAGCTGAATGCTAATGTCCTTCGCTGAGTCAGCAAGAAAAGCCAAGTTCATGGCTGGCCGCCACAGATCCTTGCTAGACATCTCCTCCAACAAGTAAAAGTAGAATCATGATAGCATATAGAATATAATGGATTTTGGTGTGTTTGAAAGTGTTTTTGCACATCTCTTCAACGGGGTAAAGTGTAAATTCAATGGGCCCCCACAAAATAAAGCTCATATTTGAATATTTTCAGTTACAACTTGTACAGTCTAAAGTGACAATAATAATCACCACATGCCCTCACCAGCTACATTATTCCAACACAATTTAGTATGCAAATTAAATCATGGCTTCTAACTGTCAAATGGCTTCTGGAACTCTGGGATATCATGGAAAGTATTAGACAGAGTTTAATCAGGGGATCACTTCACTTAAGTACAATTGCCCTTTTTACAAGTCTCCTTCCTTTTGCTTTCTGCTTTGAGGAGTGCACAGTGGAGAGGTGTGGTCTTCCAAAGAACAGCTCACACCATTCCAGTATTGTAAAAGCAAAAAAAAAGAAAAACAGATACTGGCTATTGCTTTAAGAGAATGAAAAAATGATCCTTTTGTAATTATTTATCAAAAACTTGAAAACTGCTTACTGCAGTCTGTTGCTAGCTCTTGAGGGAAAGTTGCCCTCAAATACGTGTTATCCAGGTTTCTAAATCCTCTGAGAATTAAGGTGCAGAAGTTTGCCGTGGTGCAGTATAACTGAACATTTCCAAGTGAAGCGGGTTTCATAATTTCAGCAGGTTGGATAAGAGAGGCGCTCAGTGTTCAAGACTGTGCAGAGCAGCACAAGATGAACTTTAAGACATTTGAGACAGGTTTATTCTGCCCTTCTGAATGGCTCTTTGAAATCTAGAGGACACTAAACTAAATGCCGGGGTTGTGTTGTTGTTTAAGTGGGTTTCAACCTAAGAGGAGGTATTTTCTTTCACCTTCACAAAACATTTTTTGTGAAGCCTTAATATCTCACTATTTCCACCCTTTACTAAGACACTACGATTCATTTATTTATTTTTTTATATCTGGACAAATGTACCTACTACAAATGTTCTCATATGAGTGGGGCTGGCCATACAGAGAAGCTTTAGATATTTTTCAACATGACAATAAGACAAATTGACAATGTGTTGCCAACTATGTTTTGGGCCTTATGCCATCAATCTGGAGGGATAACACCTACATATATATATAATCCGTACAGTTAGACATCACATCTTCTTTATATTTTTGTGACCGCTAGGTGAAAACAGGACAGTCACATGTCCTCACAGGAACCAGCATTTAACTGACATGTTACTCCTTTTACTTATGCTTTTGACGCATTTGCTGATTGACTTCGGCAGCTGCTATATTCTTCATGTCCAAGAAGTTACTGCACAAATTATGTACTCAAATTTGCAGCCACAGAATGTAGAGAACAAGAGTCGATGATTAAAGAATGTACCTGCAAATGTTCAAAGGTCTCATTTTCTATCATCTGCTCAGTCGATCTTTCTCTTACTGTGCCTGAAAGCCTCATAACTACCCACTGTCATGCAAAGCTGTCATATGTGTCTTGAGTTCCCCGTCATATATTGTAGATTTTGAAAAATGGGGAAAACCACTTCAACTTGTTTTGCCCATTAATCAACAGTCCACAAACATAGTTTTTTTCTGGTCTTGCATAGCCTGGGCGCTACATGCCAACACACGCACACACACATACAGAAGCAAACTGATATGTAAATGCATACAGATGCTCATGCATAATATTTGCAAGTCATCCCTCAAAATGAATAAATATCTGAAAATAGAGTTCTTATGTACAGGTGCATCAGCTGCATTCTCCAAATGCACTGGATGCTGTTTTGATAGTGGGTTAACGGTAGGGAGAAGCTACTTTTATTTGCCTCTAGAAGCCACCTTACCAGTGAATAAAGAAATAACAGATCTTTTCCTTTTTTTTGGGACTGGATTCTATTAAAAACACAAATGCCTTCTGGCTCCCTGGTACTCCTCTGCAGGCTGTGAGCCATCAGGGAATCCAGCCCTTTAGCTCCATTCCTGTGCATGACAGTGAGATGACACCATGTCAATCAAAATTGGTGCAAAATGGATTCTTTCTATTTCAGTCCAAGCAGAGCATTGCGGTCCTGAAAGCAGTTGAAGGGAGTTCAGTACAAACATAATATCATGGTAATCTGTGAAAATATCATGAATTATGTCCGGATTTGATTTCACTTGATGCCTTTTTTAATTATTGGGATTTTCTATTGATATCCACTTTGTTGGGATAAGAATCACATTCTATCACAGAGACGTATCACAAATTTGTTGCTTATAAAATTGTCCTCAAATTAAAATGCACAAATTGTCTTCAGTTGCATAGATATTTTTTTCCCACTTTATGTCTACTTCATGATTTTATTTTCTTGTCTTTTTGATCCACTGATTGCATGACTTTTGAACTTCAAGTTAAGCTTGCCAACCAGAATATTGTAATCTTTTGTTCATGAAAACACTGGAGTGTAGATCGATATCAGGACCAGACTTTATTTGGGATTACCCTCATACCAAGGGATATTCAAAATTTGGGATTTACAATTGTCGCACTTTGTGTGGCATCTTTGTACCCACAAAAAGGGATGATATGTCTTCACACAAAGGATTTTTACCCCACCGAGTTCTGATGTTTGAATAAACCGATTAGCGAAGCAGAGATAATGTCATTGTTATTGATCTATGTCATGTTTATGCTAATTACAAATCCATACATTTTTACAAACGGATTTAGTCAGTGATGGAATTAATTGTAAGCCATTCTGCTGGCTTTCCCCCTGCATGCCTCCTATGGGTCATATGGATGGTCTTATGGATTTAATGCTGTTAATGATGGATTTAGTTTTGCAGAGTTTGCAGAGGAAAAAATGAAAAAAGATAACTTTTTGTGGAACTATGTTGAATGTATTCATTTTTCATTATCGCTGACACCCTGCAGTTGTTTTTGCATGTAAAAAGGATGCATTATTCAATCATGAAGCAGCTAAATATAAACAGATTAAATTTTGAGTGTTTGTCAACGCAGTTCTCAGAAGAAACTGTCAGTGCAACCCAGATTTAATTAATGCGTCTCTTGTGCAATCATTTCAGTGGATTACACAATAGATCTGCGTAAAAGGGTCACAGACTATTCACTAAATCCTTTCATTTTTGTTTTGACGTTATCTCTGCTCATTAAATATTTCTTAAATATATGACACTAGCCATAACAGTTACAATCCTTTGTCAGTAACTTTCAAATTAATAAATTAAAAACTGACCTGTTTTTAGTTTTTCATGTTTTTTTTTTTTTTTCAATTTAGTAATTAGATGCACATTTAATGTATTTTGAAATTTAGTGATTAAATTTTTGCCTCTGGCCACTGTACCTATATTTACCTTTATGCGTAATAAGAACAATTAGTAACCCTATATTTTGACATCAAGTTGAACTGCATAATGTGTTGCAACAACAGCATGTTTAAAATTCTTAATAAGGATGAAGGTATTTGGAATGGTGCAGACTGCATGCTAACAAAAAAATACCTCTGGGCATAGTAAACATGATTAAATAATACAATGTAAAAAAGTTGGACACATAGGCTAAAAGCATAAATTCCATGTTGCCACAGCAGTTGCTGTATTTCTGTGGCTTTGCTGCTCATTGGGTTAGTGCTTATGAGCTAGGGGTAATGATCAAAATCAAGTCTGACATATGGGAGACATAGTCAGGTTTTGCAAAATGTGATGTCTGAATTAATGGTTGAAACTAAGCATGGAGCTCTACATACCTATTACTGTTCAGTCATCTTTAATAAACTTTAGACTGGACATCCATGCATCATCATTATACCTTTTCAGCCAAAGAGCGGTCTGCCCTTTCATTACATCTGTACCCTACATGGAGAGATGTTTGTTGTGCATATCACACCACTGATCACCAACAGCTAAATTACACTTGTTGGTTTTGTTTATTTTAAAGTCTGAGACGTACCTCTTTTTCTTTGCACTACAGAAATGTAATTCACCATCTGTACAATAAAAATCTTAATTTGCTTCCATTGTGTTTACTTTAACAACAAACTAACAAATCTTTCAGGTTCACCACATTATGTGAAGAACACAGGTTGTGAAAATCAATACAAAGAGCAAATATGATGACATGTTTAAAATATCTGTACAGACATCACAGTTATGAAGCACTGTGAGACACATTAGACAAAATTATTTTATTGAATATATAGTGGCTTCAAAGTCAGTTTCTTTTTCTTAACCCACGGTCATATATTGTAATTCATTGCAAAATCATCCACTTTTAAACTGAATTTAACAGATTTATATTGATAGATACACTGGAAAATGGTTTGAAATAGTTGGAGTCTCTGCAAACACTTCATAGCATGGTTAATTTATTTAATTTTTATCAATATCAAATACTGTCAATCAGTTTTTGCAATCCTGATTAAAAAAAAATCGATCTGTTAACTCATGTATTCCGAATTCGAACGTGGATTTTGTCTCCTGATGAATTAGTCTCATCAGGTCTCAACGCAGCATCCCAAAACAATTATCCATCTTGAAAGGAATTTATTTGGTCCCTTTTTCACAGAGAAGAATACACATCCATGAATTTTCCAAATGTGACCACTGACTTATTGAGTATTTTTGTCCAACATTGTTAACGGTACTATGTATAATGTGCAATAGACTGAGTCTTTATGGTGTTCCTTAAAACAGAACACCTCTTATGGTTGCCATGGTCAAGTCAGACTCCCAAAAGGCACCCACAGAACACCAACTGATGGGGAAGAAATAGCTGCCACTTATTTGAGAATGACAAATATTACACCTTTCCCTCACTTCGGTAATGGATTTTTTTTCCTTCTAGATCTGACAACTTCCAAACACCACACTGAACAACTACCCATGGGGGTCAGTTCCTCTGTCTGTCTATATGAACCATTTTGGCATCAAGTAAATAATAAAAGTGAAGTTTGCTTGGTATAGTTTGCTGTGGGACTTACATTTATTATGAGTTTGGATGTTTTAGAGATAAAGTGTTTTAGCTTTGTTTCAAACATGATTTGCACACAAAGGCCCCATTG
This sequence comes from Menidia menidia, assembly GCA_907169785.1. Taxonomy (NCBI): domain Eukaryota; kingdom Metazoa; phylum Chordata; class Actinopteri; order Atheriniformes; family Atherinopsidae; genus Menidia; species Menidia menidia. The sequence continues at coordinate 3,045,699 of CAJRST010014446.1, forward strand.
AAGTACCAGTATTAGAAAAAATCATCAAAACGTGATTTAAAGCTTCATATTCCGAGTGCAGAAAATTGAATTTAACTATTTAAAACTTATTTGAATTTGCAAAATTGCTTTGGTTTTATTATTGGGTAATAATTGATGGCCTTGGCCCCAATACAACCCTCAGTTTCCTCTTTTTCCAGTAGGTTCAAGATAATCTTTGTAAATATGTGGTTTGAATAACAAAGAAGAGAACATCTTAACCTGACAAAATACGCAGATTTGGTGATTTTCAGAATCACCATGCTAACTTTAAATCCCTCTTAACTGAATTATAGATTTGTGTAAAGACTTTTAAGAATAATAACACCGACACATTGAGAACAGACCCACTTTTGCCCAAGCAGAAAACCATAACAAGCTCCTTCAACCTTTATTCAACTCATTCACATATAGGATAACATGTCTATTGCAGCACCGTGGATTGTGTGACTCAACTCAGCTTAACAACAGGGTGGTTGATAACCTGACATGTGTCAGCACAGTTTGTGAAAGACAAATGAAATCCGGATGGTGGGTGAATTATGTTGACCTCAAAAAACAAGACTATTGACAGGCCTGTAGAGAAGCTGCAAAGGCAAAAGACGGCATAGAGTGTTAACGCTCCTGTCCATTTGACAATCTGTCATGTTTAAATAATCTATGCATGATAATGTTTTCAAAGGTTGCTTTCGGATATAGTCCTTTACTGAAAATGTTATATTTGAGCAAGCTTAGTTCTGCATTGTTGGTGTGGTGAACATGACAGTCAGTCAGGATAAAACTCCAAAGTCAGCCTATCCTCGGGAAACGAGCTGATTTTCTGCTTGCTGATACAATGACAGAAGAAAGGACTTTTCTGTCTGTTGTGACAGTACAGGTCTTTCAGGACTGCACCACATATCTGTCATTAGCAGCAGAGCCGCAGAATAAGGATACAAAAGTTCACATAACACTGTAGCGGCATTGCATAAAGCTACTTGGTTCAGATGATTGACCAAAGAAGTTTGATGGAGAGCATGTACATCCAAAATTAATCATCTATTTTATTATGACTTTGCATGAAGAATTACAAAAGTGTAGATAGAAAGATAATGAGTGACAATAGGTGAAAGAATTAGGTGGGAGTGTTCAGAGTATTTTCTGCCGTCACTCCTTACGAATTACCAACTGTGCTGTTAAAATGTCTTAATTGTTACACAGCAATTCATAGAAAGTCAAAAACACAAAGGGAATATCGTGAGGTCAGAAAACTAATCCAAGATCACAGACAGACACCTAGCTCATACCATTAGTGCTTGCCAATGGGCCCGATGATGGTAACATAGATGATTTTGTATTTTCAGCTGAGGCACATCAAGCACAACTGCAACTTCAACAGATCCTGTATCTGATTAAAAGGACATTACGGACAAAGCATGTTCAGGTTGACATGTCCAGGTATTGATTTCACTCAAGGGGAGACATTTTTCAGCCTCGCCATATACCACTCACTGTGGTGATAAGGCCTCCTATATTTGCCCTTCCGATTAGTGTGTGGTGAATTGTTTCTGCTAAATGGGGGTCGAGAACATGCACTAGTTGAGAGACAAATTGTAAAAAGAAAAGTCCATTACCTCATACATTCCCCTATTTTAGTCAGTGAAATTAGCTTGGAAATGTACTCAAGTATTATGTAAAAACGGCATGCTTCTGTTTCATGTTTCTCTAATAACCTTTAGTAAGACACCTGATTAACTCGCTTTGGCCAATGTATGGTGACCTGGTTTCACCTCTGTGGCCACTGGGAGCGAGAGTAGGCCATCTATGCACAGCAGTTTGTCTTTATCATCAGCCTTCTGTTACAGATAAACTGGATGCATTCGTGTGGAGCCTTGTGCAGGGAAAAACCGAACCACCAAGTATTATCAGGCATTAAGATGGATTGTAAAATGACAGCAGAAGGAAAAAGAAACATCCATCGCTTAATGAATAACCTTGCATGCTTCGAAATTATTCGAACAGTTGTGACAGTTAGGGTGTTTGTACTCACACAGATCAATCTTTGGCCCTAAGCATACTGTTGGGGGCCTTTTGCCTCTTCAAAATCTGTCTTTTGTAAAATATGCATTGATCGCCATGATATGTTTCATTAACCAACAATCTACTGACTTTGATTTCACACTCACACTAATGGGAATGTGATGTATTTTGGATGAGACCGTCCTTAAAGATAAAGCTGTTTTTATTCTAACTAGGCCATCACTGCACCTCCCATGAATCTCAGCTAACGGGCACACCACAAAGTAGCACACTCTCATGTTTTCGACTTTTCTTGGAAGAAACATCACTTTAAAATATGGCTTGTGCTTTGTAACCCTGCAGAAACATAAGTTTAAAATCTGGCTTGTGCACTGTAATCCAGCAGACACCTCTAAATAACCCTCTGAAAAGAAAATGGGATTGTGGATATTTTAATTAACCCTTTGCTTTAACTATATCCCTGTATACCGATTGGATTTGACAATGCATTCAAAATGTCTAGAACACACACGATGCTTATAATTAAAATGTCAAATATCTCTAGAACCATGGAATTGCCAACAAAGAAGTTACTATTGTGATACCTTATATTTTAACGCTGTTTAACGGGCCTCCACTTAAATTCTTTGGAGCCCTCCTGAAGCGGCCTGTCTCACACTTCGAAAACATTTGCCATAGAGGACAAAATGATCAACCCCCAAAGTCCTTTTCAGACACCAGTTACACTGGTGGCCTCATTAGTCTGATGAAGGGAGGGTGTTTATTCATTCAGACTCTTTTCTTTTCCTCATACCTCAATATAAAATGCCAATGAAAATGATTAAAGATCCACAATGTGTGTGTAATATTCACCATTCATGCCAGATTGGCCATTACATGAATTCAAGTATTCATGAAGTCCTGGGTTTTCTCACAACTACATGTTGTCAACATGAAATTCATATATATCTAGACTAGTTTTCTTCTCCATAAGATCTCAAAATGACCTCATCTCTGATTTTTTCTTAGCCATCACCAAGTAGCTGTTTTGTCTAAAGCGATCCAAATTAAGAAACGGAAAACAGTGACATGTGGAACACCTCGTGTGTCGAGATTTCATACCAACAGAGAAAATGATTTTGCTTTCCTCTTTATGCAGAGCTTTATTTTGCTCGACAAAAATTTCCTGATGAGGAAACTCAGTTTTTCCGGGTTTATTGAAATTCTGTCCCGTTTGGTGGATCAAAATAAATGCTAAAGAGCTGACAATCAAAAACTACAGCACAGCCAGGATAAACTCAGAACCCGGACCAGGCCAGCTGTGCCCCTACAGGTGTGTGTGCTGCAGCATCACAGTCATTCTCACTCTTAATAAACTTTCACCTTGTCCAAATGATGATGCCAGAGTGGATTAAAAACACACACATTCCCAGAATAGCTTCTGCTCAATCCCTCCAATTTAATTCATAACAGACTACTGTAAAGTGACTGAGGAAGAACAATATGAAGAAATTGATCGCCTCTTGTGCATCACACACAGTTTTGAGTCCTTGTTTGCTCATATAGTGCAGAAGGCCTGGATGTATTGAATGAGGCCAATCCCCTGAGTTGCCTGAGTGGATCATGCAGAAAGCTCTTAATTACTCTGAGGGGCAGTTCACTTGCATTTTGAGCTGTATAAACAGACACAAGTATGCACACACAGGAAATTAAGACTCACTAAGCTAAGAGAATGAGGACGTCCACCACAAAGTGTTTTGTGTGCCTTCAATTACACCTCATGTATCTTTTTTTTAATGATAACGGTAACACTTATGCACATGCAGTCATGAATGCAGCGGTCAGAGTAAAGTCAACATTGTGAAACCCAATGTTCCTGAGGGGCCTGGGAAATGTCACTGATATTTTTTAAATTTCTAATCAACAAGTCGAAAACACACAAAACACACGTCTTGTGCATCTGCATCCTCCACAACACTGCACGGAACAGTCAATAACAACAGAATGGATCAATCCATATTAGAGCAGGCTGGGTTTGATTTAGTTGTCTTTTTGGCTTGTATCAAAGAGATAATTGGTGGTACATTGGCCAAAGTCATATTGAAATATCAACCAAAATGAAAGAAGTGAAATATTCCACTCAAACATGGTAACTATTCAGATCACCTTTCACTGACAAAATGAAAATAAATATATAAAATTGCCAGTACAGAAAGAAAGGAAGTGCTGTAATATAGTGACCCAAAATAAGGTAAAAGAAGATCCTCACATTGATTTGGCCTGTACCACCATCCTGACTGTGTCCCAGTTTAGCTCCGCACTGCTACAAACACTGCAAGACGATGAGGTTCACTTTCTCTCAAAGTTTGTAGGTGATCATTGCACAGGTGTTTGCAGATATGTGGGGGCAAAGTTGAACTCTTTTTCTGAAACATATTCCCAGACCTTGGTGCTTGAGCGGTTCAGGTAGAAAGGAAGGAGACAAGAGGAGATTGAAATGTAAGGAGCTGCTATGGTGGCGCCAATGTGATCTGAGAGGTGCCATGGAGACGCCTGTCATGGGTGGGGGGTCCTCAGATGTTGATGTGTCTCTCTCTCTGCAAAGGCTGACAATCTGCTACAGTCACTCTCAGAAGAGTGCGCCATACGCATGTCTGTGTGTGTGTTTGTGCGCGTGAGTGTGCATACCCATTTTTATGAATAATCAATGGGGTATGAGAGTTTTTGTGTATAAGTTTCACCCGACGCGTAGGTGTGCACCTACTCTTTGGAGATGCGTACTTTGATTTGAGTATATCCAAAGAAGGTGGTGCCTCCAGCAGAGAGACGGGTTCAAAGGCAAAGCGACCCAATTAGGACCAGAAAATGGTATTCACATACAGAGCACACGAGTATAAGTGGATGCAACAACAGAATCACAACACAAAATTATGTTATTCATGTACTGTTTGATAGACAAGAGAAGGCGATGTGTGTGATAAGGATTTATTGGCTGTGTGTAGAAAGTTGGTAACACATAGTTATGCAAGTGGACCAGTTACTAACTAGGATGAGAAACTGATTTTCAATCAATAAGAGCAAGTGTTGACCAAATGTGTACAATCACTTATTAATAGACATTAATTTACATGACATTGCAATGAATGTCAACAGATATAATTAAATTGTTATTTCTTAACTGTTTGCGCTGAGTTTTTAAGTCATTGTGCAGTTTGTGACCAAAGAACATACAGTTTGGGTAGAGATGAGGAGCTCTACCTCACTGGAGCTCAGCAGGTGACTGATGTTCTATTGAAAAGTCCTTGTTTGAGGCTTGATTATTCTTTGAATGACTAATCTGTCCACTTGGTATTCAACATACTCTGAAAATGCAGAAAAGGGTTATTTCTTTTTCCTTTTTTATGCCTAGCTCTACTAAAATGAGTCCATAGCTAAAATGTAGCCTCGCTTCTAACAGAATCTTACTTTTTTTTTGTGATCATTTAGTTTGGCACTGGCTGTTCCTGAGTGTTCTGAACTCTTGATTTATGGTTTGATGTACTGCTTCCTAACTCCTAGCCAATCTACCCCATATTGCTAAATCAATACATACTGCTGATTAATGTTCACCCTGACGGACTGCGGGTGACGAAAACCAACTCAAACATTTGCTGCATGTCCATTCAACAATCCATTTGTATATACAGGATGAGGTGATGGTATCAGCCTTGGGAACACCATTCCTGTTTCAATTACTGCAGAACTCTGTCACAGAAGGAGTTGAAGCAGAGTTCATTTGAAGAGAGATGATAAACAAATCTCCCACAAATTATGAGAGTTTATATAATGAATTATAGACTTTTTTGTACTTAAAAAGACTATAATTTCTAACCTGCACCTCAGTTATCATTAATTTCTTATTATTATTGACTTAAAAAAAGTTTTCAAGTACCGCATAGCTTTTAGAAAAATTAATTTATATATATATATATATATATATTTTTTTTAAGTATAAAACTTATTTGATTGAATATGGTAATAATGATTTTGGGTTAACCCATAAAAAATGTGTATGTTGGAAATAAAAAAAAGAACAAGTTCTCAGTGAGAATGTGTGAGAATCGTCGGGAGGAGGGAAGTTGTCAGTGAGGATCAGAGCTATTTTTACATCTCTGACTCATCCCAGTACTTGTACCAAGTTGTACTGTGTGACAAAAAAACTAAACAGTTTTTTAAAAGAAATAAAGGCATAACTGCAAACTTTTTTGTGTTGAAGTGTAGTGTATTAGGCTGACATGCTTCACGTACAGATGCTGTAGCTAAAAATTGCAACAGAAGATAATGGCATATTTATAAATACATGACTGCGATGGTTGTTGCAGAAAATAAGGTCTGACAGTGACATTTAACTGCAATTATCTTGTTGATGTCATTTGACATTTGTTACTTCAATTGCATTCCATAATGAGACATGAGATTTTTTCCCTTTCTTGCTTTTAAGGGTTAATGGCTGAAAGTGCCTCTCGCTCACTATCTCAGCAGATGCAGCCTTCTTACATGATAATACCAGCATCGACATCTTAAGGAAAACCTGCTCAATCTAACTCTTTGGGTGCCTCAATGCCCATAGCAAGCAGAAAGAATTAAACACAATAAGAGAGTGGAAAAATCTGCCATGAGGAGGCTGGGCTCCCAAAGACAGACAGATTCTTCAATGGAGGATAAGCAGTTTTTACATAAGCTCATCCCTGTATCCCGGGGGCCCCAAACAGAAGTCGAATGTCTTCACAGCTAAAGCAGCTATGAGTCCCAAAATTGGGAAATGCAAAAAGAAGTAAAACCACAACTCAGAATAAATTTGACAGATTGGGAAACCGAAAAGAGAAAGTGAGGCAAAATGAAACAGTTTTTTCACTTTCAGACAACACTACCAGAAGGCCCAAAGCTAGGATACTGTTTTGACAAATCAGCTTAGTTCTGTCTCTCGACATGCAGAAGTTGGGATGCACATATCATATACATCTAGCCACAAAGCAGATAAAGCCATGACACTACAAGACCAAAGGAAATGAATCAAAGTACATGCAAATGTCAGAGACCGAAGAATGTGTTAAAAAGCGAGTTATGAAATAAATGGTTTTTAAAAATAAAAAAAATGTCTGTAAATGTGATGGTCAACCTTTTTAAGCAGTCGTTGAATCTGACAGGGGTACTTTTCCTCCTCAGAAAAAAACAAATTGAAAAACAACAACATTGTTTTCTGCTAACTGTGATTTGAGCATGTACAGTTGTGGTCAAAAGTGTACATACACTTGTAAAAAATCATAATGTTATGGCTTTCTTGAGTCTTCAATAAGTTCTACAACTCTTATTTTTCTGTGATAGAGTGATCGGAACACATACATGTTTGTCACAAAAAACAGTCATAAAGTTTGGTTCTTTCATAAATTTATTATGGGTCTGCTGAAAATGTCACCAAATCTGCTGGGTCAAAAATATACATACGGCAACATTAGTATTTGGTTACATGTCCCTTGGCCATTTTCACGGCAACTAGGCGCTTTTGGTAGCCATCCACAAGGTCCTGGCAAGCTTCAGGTCGAATGTTTGACCACTCTTCTTGACAGAATTGGTGCAGTTCAGCTAAATGTGATGGTTTTCTTGCATGAACCTGTTTCTTTAGCACTGTCCACATGTTCTCAATGGGGTTTAAGTCAGGACTTTGGGAAGGCCATTCTAAAACCTTAATTCTAGCCTGGTTTAGCCATTCCTTTACCACTTTTGATGTGTGTTTTGGGTCATTGTCTTGTTGGAACACCCAACTGCGCCCAAGACCCAACCTTCGGGCTGATGGTTTTAAGTTTTCCTGCAGAATTTGGAGGCAATCCTCCTTCTACATTATCCCATTTACTTTCTGCAAAGAACCAGTTCCACTGGCAGCAAAACATCCCCAGATCATAATACTACCACCACCATGCTTGACAGTAGGCATGGTGTTCCTGGGATTAAAGGCCTCACCTTTTCTCCTCCAAACATATTGCTGGGTGTTGTGGCCAAACAGCTCAATTTTTGTTTCGTCTGACCAGAGAACTTTCCTCCAGAAGGTTGTATCTTTGTCCATGTGATCAGCAGCAAACTTCAGCCGAGTCTTAAGGTGCCTTTTCTGGAGCAAGGGCTTCTTTTTTGCACGGCAGCCTCTCAGTCCATGGCGATGTAAAACACGCTTGACTGTGGAGACTAACACCTGTGTTCCATCAGCTTCCAAATCCTTGCAGACCTGCTTCTTGGTGATTCTTGGTTGACTCTTGACAATCCTGACCAATCTCCTCTCGGCAGCATGTGATAGCTTGCGTTTTCTTCCTGATCGTGGCAGTGACACAACTGTTCCATGCACTTTATACTTGCGTATAATTGTCTGCACAGTTGCTCTTGGGACCTGTAGCTGCTTTGAAATGGCTCCAAAGCCTGACTTGTTCAAGTCAATAATTCGCTTTTTCAGATCCACACTGAGTTCCTTTGACTTTCCCATTGTAGCTTTTGTAGCTGAGTCTAATCACTGGGTCAAATGAGCCCTATTTAAATGGGCTCATGAGAAGTCAACAGCTGTAGTCAATCAGAATCACTTAGAAGAAGTGAAGAGGCCATGACATGAAGCTAATTTGATTGACACAACTCGCTACATCACCAAAATTGACATTTTTTGTTGCTGTATGTATATTTTTGACCCAGCAGATTTGGTGACATTTTCAGCAGACCCATAATAAATTTATGAAAGAACCAAACTTTATGACTGTTTTTTGTGACAAACATGTATGTGTTCCGATCACTCTATCACAGAAAAATAAGAGTTGTAGAACTTATTGAAGACTCAAGACAGCCATAACATTATGATTTTTTACAAGTGTATGTACACTTTTGACCACAACTGTATCTTACTCAGGTTTAGGCAGCTACCTGGTTTGCTATGGGCAATTTAATTTTATCGACATATTGAAACTTTTTTTTTGTCATGAATAAGGATGCAAAATACATTTAAAAAAATGGCTTATAAGGAAAACAGGGTCCGGTCTGTGTTAATTTGCGATAGGAACAAATCTGATTGTCAGTATTTAATGGAAATGCAGTGCCATGGGGCGCAATAACAAGACGTGGCCATAGTGAAAGCAATGCCCGTGAACACCATCTCCCACCCTCTAGACACCTAGATTTGTCAAGTTTATCTGGCGCACCTCAATACAGAGGTATTTCATCCACCAAGAAACTCTAGAAAAGACTCACAGGCGCTTGCCAGAATGTCGGAAAGCAGGTGCACAATGATATCAGTGCCAAGAATCTGACAAACCCGCATGCTCGAAGGTGATGAGTAAAAGAGGAGTCCTGAATAACTTCATGTTTCACACTCATCTGCATCTGTCACAATCGCTGTCTACAGACCCCCCTGGTCATGTCACAGAGGCGTGTGAAAACAGTTGTTGAGAGAGAAATAGATAGGGAGAAGTTGGGAACAGGAGCTTGGAGTGAGAAATCAAGCGGTGTTGAAATGAGTGCAAGTGAGACAAACAAGGGAATAAACAAAAGTGAGAGGAAAGGAAATGAAAGGAAGGAAGAAGGTTGGAGAGAAAATACAGTCTGTAAAACGAGAAGAAACTCAAATTGACGTTGAATCTCAATAGCTATGCCAGGTAGCATTCAATTTCCAACATCTGAACTTTTCATCTTAAAAAGTAATTTAGACATCTATATGGGAGGATGGTTTTTTCTTTCCTGCCGTCGCCTGTTTGCTACTCGATGCTGCTTCATGAATTTGTTCTTTCACGGGTGAATTATGCTTTGAGCTTGGATTGTTTTTGTTACAGTTTTGTTTGTTAGCTTGAGGATGGGTCTGCAGTTTCAGAACACTGTGGAATGCACTGAAGACAAACGTATTTTTTATTTTCTGTGTCGTCATCACAAATGAACTGCATTCAATGGAAAGAGCTGATGTCAAAAGAGTGTACTGATTGATACTAATGAGCAACATTTACAGAGGATGAGAGCACCTCTTACTTAATAGAAACCTAAAAGAAATAATCATTTGAAAAATGAAAAACCTACATCATATGCACTGGGCCCTCACATCATTGAGCAGCAAATACCCTGACGTCATATTGACACACCAATTAGAAGAGTCATGTAACACCCTCTGGTAATATCACCAGACATAATTGCGGAGCTAAAATAGAATGATGGCAAGATCAATACAGAAAACCTTAGAGGGAGAAAACCTGAGAGTGTATATGTCAGGGAGAAAAGCTAAGCTTCAGTGTGCAGCAGTCGATCTGTGGAAAGAAAAAAGGTGGGAGAGAGCAGTGGGAGGAGGGTCCCAGAGGATACCGCCATTTCATAGCACTGTGCTCGCTAGTGCCTCCTGGGCTGGAACTAATTGGTGCGAGATTAACTTTGCAGTGAGATATAACGACCTCGAGCGATGCCACACATCTTTGGATCAGTGACATCGTAAGGGGCCGGTTTCCACACCATGCGCTCCAAGTGATTACTCGGTATTGGACTGTCTGGCTACCACTGTATCCCAATGGGACAAAAATAGCCTGCTTGTGAAAATGCTGCCGGGCAGTGGTTTTTGTTTATGATGCAGTGTTGCGGAATTGAAGAGTCTGTTGTACTTGGTGATGCTGTATGAGGATTAATCAATATCAAATAGGATCAGAAGCAAAGGGAGGATAGTCAGCTTTGAAGGTCCTAATCAGTCATGAACATTTTAGTTGAGATTTTATTCCTTTTTTTTAAATTTTTTTTTTTACATGTGATCTCGTTGCAATAAATACACTATCAACATATTTGAAAAGTTGATATATGGCATCTTCTGTCTGAGAAAAGATGACGAGGACAAACTGCTGTTGTGTCATAGCTGTTTACACTTTTTGAATGTGCTGAGACGGCTTTCCTCATCAAACAGCTGCCTGTTTTCCTTGTACCCAACCCCGCTGTTTCCAATCTTAATAACCTGAGCTGTACCGGTCAATTCCAATGTTTAACTAGCGGCTTGTGTTGGGCAAATTTGCTGTTTACTTGTGGATCTTTGCCACTATCGATCCAGAGTCTGTTTGATTATTGGATGACAGCTTGTTTGGCAGGATTAGGACTCCCACCTACAAGTTCACACAGCTGTTCTGCTGTTTGTCCTTTGCAGTGTCCATGTTAATTTACAGGGACGCAGGTTTTAATCTTGATGACAAAGAACTATTGTTGCTCAAGAGGCTTTTCTCATGTGGCGCGGTAAAATCTCACAAGAGATTGCGGAAGGAAACAAAGTGACTTCTATCAGTTGTGATGAGGAAACTGAAATAGCAATCAACACAAACATGCTCTCCATCCTGATTGATTCTCCATGACCTCAGTGCATGTGGGACCTTTACCGAGGTTACTTTACATGCAAAATGTAGACACAAACACATTTAGATAATTCTTGAGAAAAATATATAATTGCAATCTTGCTGGCGAAAACATATTGTCAAATAAAACAACAAAAAGTCATCATCTATTTGCGGAACATTAATGAAGAGATTTTTTTATCCCATAATTTGCATAACTACAGCCCTTTTCTTCCATTCTCATCATTTCACACAGTGTGACTGTTCCTCCTTGGTATGGGCTCTGCGGGACAGTACTTGTGAGTTTGACCGAAGATGCCCATAATAGGCCTTTTTGGAAGAAGTGCACATTGCTGGTGAAAAATAAAAGAAACTTTAATCCAGGGAACTGCAAAGTTGCTTCATGATAGTCTGCATTTGAGTCATGTGCCCCACTCATCCCAGCCGACATGAGAACGTGCAGATAAAACAGCTCATTTTAACTGTAGACAGCATGTGTACTGACACAGGGAGGGGAGAGGCATTTTTGTGGGGGAGTGGCACCCTGTAGTGGAAACCATTTTGCAAGGTAACAAGGTTATATGTGGGTCATATCTTGCTTTCTATTGTGTGTATATAATGCCTCAAATACCTTCTGCCATCAGTGAAATTGCGATGACAGCTTTATCGAAATAAAACTTCCCCTCATCAAACTTTGTTGAAAAAACTAAACCTGCAGATAGCACAGGTCAAGAAGCATGAAGTGCATTTTTATAAACAAAGGGGTTTCGTTGGGCAAAGAATAGACTTGTATGGTTTTACTTATTCCTGTAATAAAATACAAAGAGAGACAGGATTGAAAGTTATATCTATTTAAACATGCGCATGCATACACCACTCCCATATTATGTTAAGGCGCAGCCTGTGGTTCCATTTTCATAATAAAAATGTTAATCTGATTTTAAACGAGGCATATGCCCACTGTGTCACAGAAGAGGCTTCCCATTAAATTTCCAAAACCACAGCTGGACTGCAATTAAGGAGATATAAACCCAGAAAGTTATCACTTTTACATCTTTAAGTCTTTCCTGAAATTACATGGCAGCGTCTTGTTGTTCAGCATTAAGATGCTGGTTTAATGCAGGTTTAGCGAATAGAGGACAAACTTTGATTGTGGCACTGCATGTGGATTCAGTATTCAGTCATTCAATAATTTATACTTTCATCCTTTTAATTCTATATACAGTTTTATTTGTTTGCTCCCTTCAATTTGCCCCTATCTTTTAATATAACTTTTGATAATAATTGCAATTATTTGATATTTATTTGTTGGCGAGCTGTGAAATGGAAAATTCAGAAAAAAACGTTCCGAACTAAAAGAATGTTTTACATTAACCAAAATGGTATACTTATATGAAGCTCACCATTTGCTGGTTGTTTTAGGTTGGTACAAAAGTATTTAACACAAACAAATGCGTTATTAAGTTATTATTATTAAGTTATTTGAAGGACTTCTAAGCTTCTTTTTTTAATGACTAACTTTTGTCACAATATTACAAAATGATAATTTACAGTAGAAAATTAATACCACTCTCAAAAGAGTTTTAAATTTTTTTATCAAAGAGTGTGTTCAATATGTATACATATCAAGTAATCTTGAAGGGTAGAGACACGTCCCAGTTATCTTTGAATGTATGCTTTGTTTGCCAATTTGCAGCGAGACACAAAAATCTACTTCTATCTTGTTTTACTTAGCCTATGGCTCAGTAAGTACAGATTCTACAGACACTTTCCACACAATAATTTCTGGTTGCTTTTTGAAATCATGCCCGTGGGTAGTGATTACAGATTACACAAATGACCTATGAAATAATGTGTTTACGGGAAATCCGGGCTCAAATGTCAGGACACATATTCACTGAAATTCATTGACTAAGAACCAGATTTGCCTCTGGCAGAATTTAAAGGAAACTACACTTCAAATTCAAGGTTCAAGTTATTTGAGAGCCAGTTGGACTCAAACCTTCCATGAGGAAATATATCTAGGCGCCCATTAAAAGCAATCACTTCACCTCGTCAAACTTGACTAAGATTCACAAATATTTTCTGGGAGAAATTCACGACCAACACAACATGCAAGCAAACATGGGCTTTAAAGAGTTGACAACTTAACAAGAAGTAAAAACTGTTGTTCTCAACAACATCTATTTGGATGTTATTGCTCTGTGCACTCGAATCCACAACTCCTTTTAGGACCTGACAAACTCAGCTTAGAACTGCCACTGAAATTGCCAGAGCATCTAATAGTTGGCAAAAGTGTAAAATAAGACCCCAAATCATAAGGCGTAAATACCAGTTCATTTGTCAGCACTATGAATATCATTTTAGCATACAAGGTTCCTTCCTGTGTCCTTCCAGATAAGTGTAAGTGGACTACTAACTCAATGAATGACAGTAAACAAGCTATTCTGGAACCAATAACAAAAGCATGATTTAGGAATAGTTGACAGAAAAAAAATCTAATAAAAGTTTAGAAATGTATTTGATCCTCCGTCTCCTGAGGAAATAACTGTCTGCTTGTGATTTGCACCATGCCAATAACCAACTCACTCAATGTAGCACATTTGCCTCTTATCCTGAGCCACAATATGTATATGTCCTTACAAATGTCTGAATTTAGTAAAAAAAAAGGGCTGAATACAAAGAATGTTACAGTTAAGTTGAGAGAAAAAGAACATACATTTCAGCTGTTGGAAAGATATTTCAAAGGCTCTGGGTATGAAAAATTCTGTTACATAGCAATATCACTGAGCAGAAGATAATTACTTTGGAATGGAGAAAGTCAATGGGAATGTATAGGACTGCAAGAAGAAATACATGTAATAATCCCTTAATACAAGAGCCATACTAACATGGTGACACACATTATATCTATGTACCATATGAAATATTGTGGTATTGGCGTTTATGTCCAGAAGCATTTCTGTGAGGTGAAGTTAACGGAGAATAAAGGATACAGAAATCCTGAAAAGACTTTACCTAATTTCATTTGGACTCTGGATGAATGAGTGGATAAAACTCCAGCTACAGGATGCAGTTCATCTTTGGTCACATAATTTGTTATATTTTTAAAGGGAAGACATGTCAAATTGCTAGGTTGTCTATCTTTTTTGTCAGTAATAGTAAACTGTGAAAAAGTGAAATATTTATGCATCTTCTTTGATAAATAAATATATACATAAAATAAAAAAATAAAAAACACAATAAAACAACCAACACAACTTGCACATTACAGGGGATTATTATGACGGCCTTTAACCAGGCAAAAACACCACGGACATGATTTCTGCCCTGATACTGGTCTATGAATTGTAGAGGGCCGCGTGTCATTGACAGATTTACGGGGATGTAAGATGTACGGTACAAACTTTGGACAGTTTAAGGTCAAATAGGGCCACTGAATTATTTGCTTACAATATTCATCACACAAGCATCAATGTTTCAAAACTCCCAGAGGAACCTTTTCAGATGAACAATAAGTCATGTCTTGTGTCTGGGCACTGGTGCAATACCAAATTAACTTAATACATTGTTGATATGAACTGCAGGCATGGCATTTTTGTTGTATTCTGGACCAAAATGGACAATAGTAAACCTTCCATTTCAAGTGCATACTAAGACGTGCAGATATCCACTGAGATACTGTAGATTGCATGATGCAGACTGGGCACTTATAATAAATAACCTTTTTTGTGAAGAAAAGTTGTTTAAAGGTTATATAGAGTAACTTAATATATAATCAAATTCTGCCAAGAGACACAGTTGTTGTTTCAGTATGTATGCATCGTATGTGTTTTATGAAGAGCGTTTCTAAGACGGAGGGAAAGTGTGCAGGCGTCCACCTGACTCTATACCAGCAGGGAGATGCTGTTAAAAATAGATACAAGCAGAACACACAGTTTTCCTCCTACTTGCCTCACACCAAAAAACCACACCACAGTACTTGCCACTGAAATACACGCAGCACTTCTGTGAAGACAAATATATCCTCAAACTACACTGTTGGTGGTATAACATTGCTATCTGTGTTTGGCATTGTGATGCAGTACACCTGCTGTGTCTGGATTCATTCTCAGGATTTTGCTGCTTAGTGTAGTGCAGATTTCAGACAAAATTTACTTTCCGAATTTAGTGAGTAATAAAATACCCCCAGGCCATCAAGTAAATTTGAATAGTCATTATATTGCCCAATCTTACTTTTTCAGTTTGTAAAACTTTGTGTGGTCGGTAAAACAGGGTATTGTTCTTCAAATTGTGTTCTTCAACATGATGAACTGAGTACAAATCAGAATAAGGGCATCTGAAAGGATAATAAAGACTGTGGATATGCATCAAGCAAATCAGGACAGAAACAAGGCTATCTTGGTTAAAAGCATTTTTCAATCCAATCCTCTCCCATCTTGTAAATCTTTCAACTACAGGTTTATATTATTCTTATAGCTGCCTGCTCAAAGTACAATACAAACCACATTCACACAAATATGGCCATGTGACATTTCAACATCTTTCGAAACCGTGGATGAAATTATCGACTTTTCGACTTGAGTATGGTGACAACTTTTGCTTCTTCTTCATCACAGCAGCGAAAAACCGTGTGTCCACTGCTCAGTGAATTTTAATAAAGATTCCACTTGGCTGTCAAAGCGACGGACTTGATTTTGTTGCGCACAACTTGGACCCTGAAAGTCAAATAGATGAGAAGACGAAGCTATGACTGCGGCAAATTGAGGAGGAACTCCAATTTAAATTGCCGATATGACAGTTTAAGGACGAAAGCCGAAGTCAACATTGTGCTGTAAAAAGTTGGATTCATTAGTCTGACAGTGTGTCAGGGACTCGTTTCACTTTTTTTTTAGGTGATAATGATGACACCCCATCATGCAAGAGATAGCGCTGTCCTTGGGACCTGTATAAGACATATCCGCCCATATAAACTCCATTGCAGATTAAATCAGACTATAGTTTAGAGATCACCTACCAGTGTCATTTTAACTACTTAAAGAGGACTGTTTGTCGTGCCATAAGCATGAGGAACTGTAAAACCAAACAAAAGACAGCAAATTTGTAGTCCTGCTGCTTGTCGCAGCAAAAACAAAAGGCCTTTTATGCTGAAAGAAAAATACATCTTAATCCTATCCACTTTGGAATTTAACAAAAATGTTTGAATTGATTATCCATATCCTGCTTTGTGTGTTCTCAACAGCTGAAAGAACCTCTTGTACTTCTGCTTTGGACATTAATACTGCTGTTCACCAGTTTGCCTGACAATAGATGAAACATTCCCCATGGTCCAGTTTTTTCCAGCTCATCTCAGTGTAAACTTGACACTGAGGTTGAGTGGCTCTCTCAGTTAAGTGAGTGTGTGTTGCACTATTGCTCATTCAGGTTTGCGTGTGTTTTACCACTCCTTTGCTCTCTTTGTGTGATTCCACCCATCCCTCCCTCCCTCCTCCTCTTTTCCTCCCACACACGTACACAATACATCAAACCATGCATTTATGCCAAGCAATTGAATTCTTATTGGATATAAATCTGGGCAGTGACAAATGAGGGCTCTGGGCGCATCTTCGTTTTGCAAACTGACGTGCATCTCTCATGACTGATACCTTTAATTAGCAGAGCAGTCTGAGAGATCCATGGCTTTGTCTTTCACCTCTAGCCCAAGACACACTCAATGAGTGGAGTCACTGATAAGAACTGTCTTTAGTGCTCAGGTGACAAGAGATGCAAGACACACTCAGACCTTTATTTTCTAATTGTTAAGAGAAGGTTGAAATTTGGCTCCTTTAATGCTAGCAAACAACAGACAAATCTCAACATGTAAAGAAAAGCTGCAGCCAACCAACTGCACTTACTGACACCACATTATGGGCTGCTTTCAACTCCAAAAAAATCTTCTTTCTCAAGTGAGTGATGGGATCTCAGTCCACCAGAATAAGACTACTTTTCAATTAGGAATGTATCAGCCAAATCTCACATAATACCACCAGGTGGGGATTTGTTGAAAAGGTCCAAATCCTCTGTGTCCAGTTTTGAACCTTTAAATAGGTAACTCAGGTGACTTTCAAATGTTTTTGTCAAAATCATTACCGAATTGATGTTTTTGTGAGTCCAGTGGACACAAACATCTCTGTAAACAATGCTGAAACTGTAAATAGTTAAGAAGGTCAGCGTTAAATGATTTGGCAGCTTCCTTTGTAATCAATTAATCATTATCCCCAGTCAAATAGCTGTGCTGACTGTAATTTATTTTTCTTTAAAAAACAATTGGGAAGATCTGCAATTTCAGCTGTGAGCTGCTCTTAGTTGTGTTTTGCTGTTGTTGCTGCAGATGCTTTGGGGCACGGTGGAAAAACCATAAGCTAAAGTGAACACAGGATCTGTTTTGGAATTAATTAAAAGCTAATTAAGTAATGGTGATTTGTCAGAATCATCATAGCATTACCAGCGCAAGCAATTACTATTACTACATTTTTCCATTTTGCTTAAAAATGTCCAAAGTATTGAAATGCAGACACAATGGAATCTTTGTCAAATAATAAATATGTGTACATGTAATATTTACTCATAATAACTGTACATATCTTAAACCAAGCACTTGAATAAAACTCCATTCAATTAAAAGTTCATGTTTTTGGAAGAGAAATGGAGGACTGCCATCTCCGGGGTCTGTGAGCTCTGCAGATTATCTCCGTGAAGGTGTTAGTCCTTTAAAAAATAACTAAGATAACCCTCCTAAAGAGGAAAACATAGAGAGATGCTGTTCAGTCTAAGTGGCATAGGACACAAAGGTTGTCCTTTGGCTCCCATGGAGCAAAATTATGTGTTTGGATCCTTCCTGGTCCTCTCGAGGTGTAATGAACCAGCCTCATTACTTAGCACATGAGTGTGGGAAGATATCCATTTGAATATATG
Organism: Menidia menidia; assembly: GCA_907169785.1. Taxonomy (NCBI): domain Eukaryota; kingdom Metazoa; phylum Chordata; class Actinopteri; order Atheriniformes; family Atherinopsidae; genus Menidia; species Menidia menidia. The sequence continues at coordinate 3,064,019 of CAJRST010014446.1, forward strand.
TATATACCTGTACATATGTGTATAGCAATACGATACAATACAATACTACATTTTGAAGTTACTCTAAATATCTGCCTGCATAAAGAATTTAGTTGATGAGGCTGGCTGATGTTGAGTACAAAATCTGTCATGCATGTGCCAAAAGGGAAAATAATATGACATTCTTTCGCACTGGGTGAAAAAGAATTTCTAGATTTTTTTAAATCGAGATACTAATGATTCTTTGAAGAACTAATTACATTTTAAATAAAAGAAAATACTACAAAATCTATAAGGTTGTAAGGTGCTTGTGGTTTTCAAATGATGTGCCAGAGATTTGACACATGCAATTTATAATTAAACAAACAAACAAAAAAACAAAAAAAAAAAACAAATATCTTACTTATGTAAAAAGAAAAAGCTCATAGTTGAGGCTTTTTACTGCAAATTATCCCACTTTAAGTGCCAGCTTGGACTGAGATTAAATGTAATTTTCTTGTGAAATCATCTAAAGTACCCTTCTTTCAATTTTATTCATTCCAATTGCTTGTCAACTAAAAGCAATGCTTTGCATAATTTGTCTTTGATGTACACACACATCAATCAGCGGGCAGCTTTTCATAAATGAAAAAGAAAAGATTGTTATAACCCAAAAATGATTCATGCCTTAACAAGTATCTCAACTACTCTAGAAGGAATCCCAAAACTCCCAGGATGGCTCTGCTATGGTCTGTATTTAGGGGACTGCTTTATAGATTTGGAACAGTAATTAATAAAAACATTATTACCATGCATGGTGTAACAGGACTTAGTTTTTGTTTTAAGACATGGAGAGCAACATCTAAATGTTGTGTATTAAAAAAGATCCAATTAAACATCTTAGTAAAGACATGTAAAATAAGCATTCCCACCTCTTAGCAATGTCACCAAAATGAACCTTGTTTTAGATATACAGTGAAATCTTTTTGATTTTCAGCGTTGCACTAAAACCTGAGCAAGAGAAATGTCCTTGAAAGAGCAGAAAGGAAAAAGAGTAAAATGGAAAAAGAGCAAGTGGGGTCAAAATTCAAATGGCAGAGCAGAGAGGTCTGAACCATCTCAGCTTATCTCTTTTAGCTGTGCTCTTCATCTCTCTCAGTGAAGTTTTCTCTTCAACCCCATAAATCTCTTCCTTGTTGCCCTTCTTTGTCCTACTTTTCCTTTCGGATCGTCCTCTCTATATCTCCATTTCTCCCCTTTCTTCACACCTCCCACAGTTTCAAACATGCAAGGATATACACTCAAGCACCAATGCTCCTCTCCTTTACACAGGCCAATCACAGCCTGACATTTTGTCTCATGGTTCACTGCCGTACTATTCCCAGAGGGATCTATTAAGTTATGGTATGCAGTGGGCCTAGGAAAAGGATAGCCAGGCTCCAGGGTGGATTAGTTAATCAATAATATGGGGCAGAATTAAAATAGATGTATTCAAAAGCTGATGGCAAAAAATGGCACAGAGTTTTCACCATTTTCCATTGTCAGTGGGGTTTTTTCCATGATAATCATCATAGTCACCAGCATGAAGTGGTAGAATGGTTAGTTCTATAAGCAAGCACCTCATATGTCCTCAATGTCCTCAAATTCTCCAACACTTTCTTGGGTAAAACTTTAATTTTGGCAAAAAAGAGCATTCCAGAGTATAAATATTCTCTGGGATATTCTTGTTGTTGTTGTTGATATGGCTATCTTATGACATGGGGAGCTTAAAGATTTATTTCTCCAGACTGATTTTTTTTCATAACGAGAAATAAAAAATAGATAAAGTAAGTTCATAAAGGTGAAACATTTCTGTAATATAGCACTGTTAAAGCCCATTTACCTTGGCTAATGTCTTTCAAAACCCATTCTTTTTTTAACTTGTTACTTTGCAAGCTACCCCTATAGATACCAAACACAAAGTGAAAAAACAAAGAAAGTTGATGATACAATTCTATGCAAAACAAACAAGTAGCAGCTGTAATCTTGTCATCTTGAGATGCGGGCTATTTTAATTATGCAATTATATTCCATTGTCGGCTAGACAAAAGGGTTGCAATCTGCCTGTTATTTGAGTCCAAGGACAACAAGTGAAGGGACAAAACATCACAAAGACAGTCATTTGGAGACTGTGCCGAGAATGACGTGCAAAAGAAGCACTTAAAGATAATTTTAAATGCATTTATTGGTCTCGGACATATTTCTCTCTTCTACTCTACTGATTTATCGACTTATTACTTATTTAGGCTTAGATTTAAAAAAATATCTCCCTCATGGATTTTGTATCACTGCAGTTATGCATGTTTTAAACAGTGAAATTTACAATAATCACTGAAAAAAAAGTGATAACTTCAATAACTTCTTCAATGACTTCAATTACACACGCATTCTAGAATTGCCTCAAAATCTGCAAAATCTTAGAAAAATGTGATGATCCTCAGATTTTCCTCCACAGAGTTGCTACGCTGAAACTCTGTAGTGTCTTTGAACAGTCAAATCTAGCTCCCATGCTTTTTTATTTCCCCTTGATCTTAGCACATCTTTTGATACTGGATGACAACATTTTGCTGAAACACCTGGAGGACGCATTCAGATTAGAGCGGACAGTATTAAGGCAGTTTACTTCTTTTCTATCAAATGATGTGCCTCACATCAAAACAGGAAGCTGAATCTCATCTCCTGCTTCCAAAGTGTGGTGAAACCCAAGGAAGTAAATTTTTTGTTGATTGTTCCCCTTTGAATAAATGAGGTTTAAATGAGGTCAGTTTTATCTCCTCATGACACTTAAATGGTCAAACCTCAAATAAGTTTTTTTGCTGTTGTTTTTTTTTTTTTGCATTAAAGGCTGGTTACCAAGCAATTAGCAGCAATATATCATTTCTGCCTCCTCTTCAATTCGGTTTCAGTACAGGGCTGATATTCATGGAATGAGAACATGAGAACATAAACCTGCCAATGACCGCAGCCTCTGCCTCGATACGTGCTGAAGTCAAATTTCCATGCAAAACCAAACAAATTGAATCAATGCAGGTGAAAACATGGATGATGAAAATCCAACTAAAGCAATTACAGCGAAAAAATCTGCACTCCTTCCTTGATGCAACTATAAATCTGATGTGAAAGCATTTTGTTTCTCAAGCTGTGAAAATCTACACAGTCTTTATTGATTTCTATTGCAAATCTGGGTAAACATCATTAAACAGTCTAAGTTTTGTAGATAAAAAAAGACTTTGAAAGCACCCATTCTGTCTACTTTTCCTTTTACCAAATCCTAAAAATGAACTTTAAAACACCAAAGCAGTAATTTATCAATAGAAAACTGTTTACATGAAATAAACTGTACATTTGGTCTTAAATCATGATAAAGGAATTTGGGTAGAAGATTAACTAAACAGGAGAACATTTACCGATTCAATCCTCATTCATTTTACACTGTACTCAAATATCATAATTCAAATATGACATTAATGAGAAAGTAGGAAAAGAAAGTATAAAAGAATGAAAGTATGTAAAACTATCTTTATACTCATGGTGTTTTTTGTATGCTGCTCGACTTATTGGTAGAGTGACATAGATGAGGCAACAGCCCATATAGTGATCTCAATGGGAAAAGAAATTACAAAAAAAATCTGTAAACTCGACTGCTAAGTGTGGAAAGGTTCTAAGTTTCCCCCATGGACTGTCAAGCTTGTGGAAAACAAAGACGTGTCTGATTGGCTGCCATTGAATTGCCTCGAGCTGACCTCCCAATCCAGTGGGGAGAAAAAAAAAGCAATATAATTAGTCGTGAAACAATCGTTCCCTGCCAGAACATATCTGTTGGACAAAACATAAAAAAAACAAAAAACAAACAACAACAATATTGATAATACTACTACTAATAATAATGATAATAACGATAATAATAATAACCATCATCATCATGGAATCATGCTGGTTAGAAGTGTTTCCCTTGTGTTTTCAAATGTTTGTTTAACAGCTGACCCCATGCAAGCAGGTGTGAGATATGACCTGATGTCGGCAAATGATGACCGACTGGGCCAGTTTGTCTGCTTGTCTTTTAGTCCATAACCCAAAGAAAATGACTAAAACTTTGTTGCTGTCAAAATTCCCTTCAATCGTCCCCTCCCAAAAAGTATGGTCGACTATGAAACCCTTTGGCTGTTGTATTTTTATTTACTTTTTCATTTGTGATAAAATATCCACACTTTTCTCCAAAGGCCTTGTGGCCCCAAGTGTAGATAAAATTAGAAATCTATAATTCAGTTCACACTTCAGAAAGTGTGCCCAGCAGAGTAAATGTTTGCCAAGAGAAAGACACACAAAGGCTCTGTGGTACACACACTCACACACACACTCACACTGGGATGCAAGAAGCAAGTGTAGTCAGAGAATCGGGAGGAAGAGGAGAGCTTTAATTTGCTCAGCCTCTGCCTATCACAGTGCTTGCATGGTAAAGTTGCTGGAACAAGATGCAACCTTGAAAAATGAACTGCTATGTACATGCATAACAAGATAGTGTTTTCATTCTGAAACCCATATAAGATATAAGTGGAAAAATGGAATGGAATGAATAAATAAAAGCACAACTTTAAAGACAGGCAACAATAAACTCGTACCACCAATAGTTTGGCAGGAAGCCTCAAGAATTCCTCAGTGCTTGATCTTCTGACATGATATCTAACACTTTTTATGATATAATTGCTTATGAAGGAAACAGTGCAAAGCCCCTCCAAATCATCAACGTTATTTTTTTTCCCGACAAGCCTCTGCCCGCTGATGTAGTCACTTCAAACATCCAACTTAGTAGGATGTTATTGAATTTTCAACGGGGGTGGAGGGCGAGCTGGAAAAAGATATTGCTTGGGAGTTTTTCTCCAACACTCAGACCAATATCATCAGATATTAAACACGGGGAGAAATCACTCCCTTTGAAGAGCAGCAGAGAAGGAATGAACAAAGGCAGGAAAACACAAGATCTATTACCTCAGATGTTTACAGAAAAAAAAAAATATATATATAAAAAATGGCTCCAGGCGTGAGGCAATTTAACCAGATTCAGACAAACACTTTACCTTTTTCATTCCATGCCGCACCGTTGTGTTGTACTTTGTAGACTTTAGTACAGTGGTGGATGCTTCATTTCTTGACTGGCGTAAATAGAGTTTCTGTTTTCATGGAAAATGTCAAAAGATAAATTTAATTTTAGGGTAGTCAGCGCAGAAATCTGGCTCAAAGGCAGTGTGAGAGTTAAGTTACAGGGAATGTCAACGGTAGTCATAAGGAGCATTTAACAGCACAGCTGACCTTGCGAAGACATGCTGAATGTAGTGGGGAATAAAATTTTACAATGTGTGGCCCAATAGTTTTAGCAGTATATCTACTGCACCTCAGTGAAGGTCTACACACAATGCTGTATTTCACTGATGACACTCATTGTTCATTAATATGATACATATATTATTTAAGTTTTTCTTGGCTGACGATCGACGTTTATATGACACCAATTTATGCTAACAAAAAGGTTTTGGTTTTTGATTCCTTTATTCGAGATTAAAGCCCAGCGACATGTGCTCAGGGGGAGAAGCTTAGTTGGTAAAGAAGAAATGTATCCAATTGTTTACCTAAAATATGAAAACAATAAGATAGGGTGTCAAAACATCCATGTATTATTTGTTCAAAGTAATCATTAATATTACTATTTACACTATATCTTAAAATGGGCATTTTAGCAGGGGTTACCATTAGAGGTGTGCAGATCAGTCATTTTCAATTAACTGAATGTGTCAATATTGCTGCACAGCCGAGCAATAAGTCACGTATTACAAAGGAATCCTTTTATTTTTTTTATATTGTGGTGCTGGAATGTTTAACATTTGTTTCCCTGTTCCAACCCATATCCACCAAACCCATCTTCTAAATCTAAATCAGTATTATCTTTGTTTAGCCAGATCACAACAAATGTAATCTCAGGGCACTTGATATGGATACGGTAAAATAAAAGCTATTTATTGTTAAATTACATTTAATTCACGTTGAATTAATTAAAAACTTAAACCGTCGCATTACGGAAATTCCCATTTAGAAACAAAAATACAATTTGCCTCACTAAGGTAACAGGTAAGATTTCTTATTTTTTTCATCTTTATCTTTCATGAGACAAAAGGAAAGAGGATAACTCTCTTTTAGACAGGAAGAAGCAAGCTACAGAACCAGACTCAGCAAAGCAAACTATCTGAGTCCACTGCTTGGGTGTTGTGAAGACAGGAGCGAGGGGTCAACAAGCTCTGTAACACCAAACCAGGGATACCTGCTGCGAGGGAACGTGTGAAGTGATACACTTGATTCTGCCTCAAAGCAGAGAAACTGATGCAGTCTTAGACAGCATACCTCCTCCCAGGCTTAAGATAAAATTCCTTAAAGTGTATCTAAAGTCCAATATGAATCAAATTTGAAATCTCCATGCAGATCAGTGATGAACTTTTACAGCAACCCTAATGACAAACAACCTCATCAGACAAGCTAATTAAATAACCTCCTGCTCATCTTGTCTGAGTTCTGTTTGTTAACAAAACTTACTCTCAGCTGTTAACCACCATGTGTTGCCAAAAAGGAATAAACTGCTGGAGCCACAGTTTGTTTTCTTTCCTACAGAGGATGGATTTCAGCCATTTTTATTAATGGTTGCCTTTGGATAAAGGATTTACAGTTCATACATACAAATGAACTGCTAAATGTTTTGGCCTTTGGTGTCCTTTCAAGAGTCCCATTCATAATAAAATACATTAGTTTAAGTAATGAAGTCACATTAAGGAATGATCTCAGCAGTGGGCAAGCTTTCTTTCAACCAGACAGCTTAATAACCTAATATACTGGTCATTTGTGGCCAAAGTCCACAATTTTCTTGAAATAATTACATCAGTGTGAAATTGATTTCAGCTCTCTGAAAGGTGCACATGTCAAATGTCTTATAGCTTGTGCTCTCAGAAATAAAAAACATAATTTAATAATACAAGGTCCATCTACTTCTAATTTTGGAATAATAATAATGAATAGGTTTGCAAGTCTACAATCCAAAAATGAGCCTTTTCAAATTCTGTCTTCCTGGAATCCCTTATGCAGTTTGAGTTGATCTCTGGAAAAGCTCTTTAATCATTTAGTTTTTAAATCTGCACATTTATATTGATACAGAGATTCAGTTTACATTTATGCAGAGGCTTTTATCCAAAGCGACTTACAAAAAGAGGGTTTAACATTCAACTACAGGTTGCATACAGTTTTATTGTATTTCCCACCAAGAGCCCCGGTCAGCATATTACACAGTTCACCGGGTTTGATGATGTGATATTTCTGAACATGAGCTTCAAAATTTCAGTATGATGCGCACAAAAGAGAATATGAATTTAAAGACTTTTTATGCTTGCGATCAGCTGTTTGTGTTCATACACATACAAATAGAAAAGCACAATCCCACACTGAAAATAACCCACAACAAGGCAAGCAGCCATTTCGGTTAGCCCTTTAGGCCATCTGCCATGACCACACCTGAGAACCACATCTGACAGGCAATCAATAAGAAAGCCTCTAGCTGTGGTGGCCAACCTCTGTGGCATATGTAACTCTGATGACACCAGTTTGTCTGCCATCTCCCTTAACTGGTCTGGACAGATACAAATGAGAATGCATTTTCATTTTAGTATTTTTTTGGATTTGTTAACCTCAAGGCTACTCATCTAGAAGAGAAGAGCTTTAGTACACTGAACAACACACAGGACAACAGATGTTGTTCGAGTTTTCTTTTGAGGCCATTTAATTTTTGCACTCAGCGACAAAGACAGCCACTTTACTCAACAAAATTACACAGTCTATATAGAATTGAGAATTGGATTTTCTAGCTTGATTGTCCAACAAATGAACATATTGTTTCCGAAACAAAAAAGCTGAAAGTAAATATCCTTCTATTTAGTGTTAGCACTGAGTCAAAGCAGTTTCAAAATTAGTAGATAAATAGAACATTCTCGGAATGTTTTGTTTTTCGAACTAGCTGTGATGAGAATTTGACAAAAATAGTCTATTAACTCTAACAAAACAGAGACAACAGTTGGTAGAAATGAGAAAGGTGAAGCTCCTCTTCATTATAAGTTGGCCTGTTGGATCCACTCATCAATTAACTTTAAAGATAAAAATAATCTGTTTTTTTAAAAGGGTATGACCATTTTTTTTTGTTTACAGTGAGGCAATGGCGATCTTAACTGGGCTGTGCACTGCCTCTCACCTGCTAGCAGCTACATATACTAAGGAAAGCAGGGATGTAAAAAGAATAAATTAATTATTTGAGCTCCCATCTATGATTCAAAGATGACATTTCTGTGTGATCCTACGAATTTCTTGCTTTTGCAGAGAGAGACAAGGAGTGAAAAGCTTTCAGGGCTAAATAGGATGGCTGTACAAAAAAAGCTCTAGGACGATTTCTTCAAGGGTTATAAGGAAGTGAGGACCCGGGGGAGGAAATAATTGGTGCACTGGAAAAGTCAGGGCTTTGAATGGAGCTTACTAGTTATGCTGCCTTATCGATAACAAGGAAAGCCGTGGGTTTCCACTATGCAGTTGAAAAGAGAAAAGGACGGGGAGCACATACAGCGTTTATTGGTGGATAAGGATAAGAAGAATGAGCCTTTGTCTCTCTTCCAAAAACAGTCCTGGGACTGCAACAGACCAGATACAATAATCGCAGCCACATATTCCACTTCACCAACTTATTTATTAATATTTCACAGGATTACGTGTGAATGCTAATGTACGTGGAAACCCTACACTTTAACTATATCTTCAATGGAAGCTGGGATATTGTTTTGGCTAGCTCACAGGGTTACTCTGTTATACCCAGCACATACAAGAGACCAGTCACTTTCCATTCATACCCTTATCATACAAATAAATTAGAAGTACACAAATGCCCAGCCTGCTAATTCAGAACAACTATTTTTGAAATGCAATTATGCACAGTTATGCTCTTACAAAGATAAAACCCACAATATTTTGGGTTTATCGTACTTAGTTGGCTTAATTTTATAATACATTAGGTTAAGTAAGTGGATTGGAATGAACCCATAATGACCCACATTTGTAAATAAGAATAAAAGTAAATCACATTTGGCTGTCCTCACAACAAGGAAAAGCCTCCTGTCTTCATATGCCTCTCAACACTATCTGATTTCCAGGTATACTCCAAAACAACAAAGCTCTGAACCACTTCTTTACTTGCGTTACAGCAGGACCACAAGGTTAAGCCTTTATCTAATAAATCCATAATGTCCATGGTGAGGGCAAAATTTGAACTAAAAACTAATTGTAACTTCCCAGTAAAACCGTCTAATTTTAAAGCCGATATCGTCAATCCATTGGCTCAGATGACTAAAGTCATGTAATGGCTAGATGTGCAAAGTATTGACGCTTTATATTTGAATTTGAAATGTTTCATGGCCAATGCTGAGAGAAAGCTTAAATGCTTAGTATCAGCCATAGATTGCAAGTTCCCAGTAGTTTGTCTTTTGATCTGTTTAGGTTTCGATTACATCTGTGTAGTCATCCAGTGGGTGCTTTCGATCTGATATGTTCCTCCAAGTATTTGTCCTGTGCTGCTCATTGAAACAGCATACCTGAGGTAATTATCTGTTTGCAATGACTGTTGATTACTGCTTAATAAAATAAATAATCTTAAACACACTTGCTCAGAGTGAATTAGACTCAACGTTTAAAATAAATCATCTTTATTGCTGCTAAACTTGAAAAAACTTGAAAAAAACTTGAAAAACTGTAAAAAGCTAATCGTTTTATAAGCATTTCTGACTTATTGTAACAGGTAAGCTGCCTGATACAGTCTAGTAACATAACAAAGGTTGTGAAACATTCAATATGCACATATTCTGATCACTTGAACAAAATTGAATATGATGTTGTTCAATAAAAATGCAAAAAAATACATATATATGCAAACATTTGAATGCTTTTGCAGTGCAGTCAGTGGCCACATTTGCATGCTTACACATGATTAGCGAGTGACAGTCCGATGATTATATGTATCAGTAAAGGAACAGTCCAATGCAGCTGCTTCACAGGTGCTCATTTTGTATGCACAAAACACACAGAGCAGAAGGGATTTTGACTTCTAAGCATTAATTGTTAGTTGCTGTTTATTGTCAGATTTAGTAGAGGGATAATGGATGGAGAATAGTCATCATGGGATGTCATTTGGAAACTACACAAACAGCAGCATTTGTTGTTTATTTCTTTAGTGTCTGTCAGCAAAATTATACAAAAAAAATCACCAAGCTAATTTCCATGAAAAAATTCTGAGAGGTGGAATACGGAAAAATTAAACTGGGTTTCCTTCTTTCTTTTTTAAATGTGGATAGAAATTGGCACTGTCAGACTGTTGTTGATGCAATTCCTATTTTTCTCAGAACTATTTGACCCCTGGAGAGGAGCATTTCACCCCTAATTCATTTTATTAGTCTAACTGTCTTTGATTATTACCCTACCCAGAATTTAAGGACTTTAATTAGAATAAAAGTGATTATCTGTTTTATAAATGGAGAAATCTCCATCTATATATTTACCCTATTCTACACATCCAACCAATACTAGACTAATCACTAACAGTATATTGTTAAGAACCCACAGTGTATCTAGTTTGACGTTTTTTAAGAGATGTTCCTGAGGACTTTATTTCATAACCCCACATGATATCAGTAATCATGCCACGCAAATCGAATAAAAATAAAATAAGATTTTAAATGACCAGAGTTAACTGAGATAACCTTCCAGACCATTGCTGTTGATCAAAGGCTGTGACTGGGACATATGCGTTTGCTCATGTAGAAGTACCCTTGACAACTCAAGCTCCATCTCATTAAATATGATTCAGAAGAGTTAGCAAACACTCATAATGTTGGCTGTTAAAGAACAAGTGCAAGGCGCTGGAGTACTGCTGCAAGCCTTTTGCCATCTTGAAGGAATTCTAAGATTAACATCAGATGCCTCCACATTACATGCATATATGATATAAGCACCATCCATTGAGGATATTTGTATCTCTGATGGACCATTGTATAGGTTGCTGGTTTGAGGTGCTGCAATCGTTCTTTTTGCCAGTGCACTTTCAGTCAGGACACCTCTTTGCCTTGTCGCAACTTGCTTGAATCATTTGAATAATTGATAAGGTTGAGTTGTTTTGATGTAGTACTAATGTCAGTTCAAATACAGCGGTAGAACACTGCTCAGTACATGCACTGGCCTCTTCATCATGGCTGTCTCCTGAATTTTAGATACTTTTATGATGCTCCACCAACTACCATAACACATCAAAATTAATTTTGATCACCGTGCATAATTGCACATAAAAGTGACAGGCTAACATTCTCGAAACACTCTGTTGATTACAGCTCCAATCATAATGTAGTAACGTGTACGTAGCTGCCTCAGGCTGGGAGATTCAGCTGGTGGGGGAGTGATTGTAGAGTTATTCCGTCAGTTGCTAGCTGAGATCGCCATCTGGATGTCACACATACTGTGTAAACCACTCAGGCGTGAAGTAATGCTTTCTCCATTAGTAGGCGGGGCTATTCCTACACGTCAACAAGTTAGCCTTTGGACCATTTGGACCCTAATGCTTTAGAAGGGATCACGTCAGAAGCATGGCTGGGGAAATGTCAAATGCGGCTTACATGCAAGTGATACAAGCATTGAAATATGTATGCCCCTTCGAGTTAGAGAAACTTGACACCCACTTCAGTGTAATATGAGGATACAGTGTCATCTTCAGTAATGAGCAACATATTGATCAATCGTTGCCTTTCTGTGGATAAATTGCACCCGTTTGTTTCAATGGGGACAACAATGTTGGCCTTTAAGTTCCAGGCTTTAAGAAGCTTCAACCCCATGCAGACAGCCTGGTCAATGAAGCTTACATTGAAGTGTTTGGCACCACAGCAGATGCAGCGGTGCTAGTATGTCAATACTAACCAGCCACATAGAAAAAATTATAAAGAAGTGAAATGTTCAGTTGTACAAATGAACACAAAAACGGGGTCTTATTCAATTAAAGGGCCTGCTGAATGCAACATAAAATATGTTATTTAGAACCACTGAAAAGTCAATGAGTGACACCATTTTATACTAACAAATGTAATTTTCATTGTGACCAGCACTCAGTTATGACATGGTAAACTGCTGTAACACTTAGATCCCTAAAGTAGCTGCTAAAATCTTCCAATACAGTTTGGCCATAAACACAAATTTTGCACAGAATTGTTGGATAAGGTCTTGAATATCTATTGTGTGTAAAAGAAATAGCAAAACTACACAATATTAAAGATGTATGCTGTTTAAAAGAGCAACTTGCTTACATCAACATGTCTGGGGATTCCATGCACAGATTATACAGGCTAATATTACACAGCAAATATTTATGAACATGCATTTGACTAATCCCATGCCAATTAGCCACTACTGGTAATGCTTGGTCAACTGTGACTTTTAAATTTGTAAATGCATGAGAAAATAACCAATTTCTTAGTCCTTGGTCACTGTGAACTGGTGTTAAGTCAGTAAACAAGATGTCATTCTGGGAATCATAGTTCTTCCAGCTCAGTTTGTGCAGACGTGCACTGCATGTCATTTACCTTTTTTCCATGAAAAAAAGTAATCAGGATTACCGTGACTTTCCCTATTTTTGCTGCAGGCACCATGAATGCAGTATAGTGTGCTGGAGAAAACGTCTGTCAGGGATCTATTAGGAATTTCAAGATGACTGGCTCAAACATACCAGTCCAATTAGAATCAATCTCTGACCTGACTCATTTCTTTGGGATCCTTTCATGTATGGCCGTTATTAGGCTGAGAACCTCTAAGGCTTAGTATAGAATGGATGGCAGGGCTTCAAATGGATCACGCCAAGCTCCTATATTTTTAAAATGGTTTCAGTTGTAATAGTCATTAACCAAACAAAACTCAGCTTCATCTTAACCAGATATTTTTTAAGTTCTCACAGACTTTAAGATAACATGATCAATATTTAATGTATTTCACAGTGATAGATTAAACCCGTAAACACTTACATTATTAATATTCTTATATATGCACTTTTTTCTTTGATGAGAATTATCCATGTATGCCTTACACTGCTTGAGATAGAAATCTAATCTTTACTCCCCTTATCAAATATTTTGGAATGTATTCATATGCAAATTTGCCATTTAAACAAAGATTTAGCAAGCACAAGTAACTATATTAGCCCGTGGCTTGTTTATCTGAACAAACTGTTGATAATTTGTTCTTATATGGCAGTATGAAATAGCAGTTTCATTATAAAACCCCACCTCTAGAGTGACAAGACTGGTTTTCAGTTCTCTGAAGGATTTCAGCACAAATTTTAAAACTGACTGAGTCCACAGTCCCACCCTGGCTGAGACACACAATAATCAGTCTGAATGATTAATGTCCAGTGCCACTCACGCCGTTCATAATGAAGTACATCAAAAGTGCTGTCGACACACATCATATCAAGCCTCCCATTCTGGTTCAACAGACTTTTGTTTCCCAACAGAGCTAAGAGTTTTGCAGAGGATACAAAAAAAAAAAATCAGATGGGATCAGATCCCTCCAGACAGACATGCTGGGACGAGGTGGAGAGGTTATCTATCCGGTGACCCGGTTTTCACCACCAATGAGACCAAAGTGCAGATAATTGACTGCAGGAGGAAGAAGGACATTCAGTCACTTCTCAATGTTGGGCACTGTGTGAAGACGGTCCCAGTTTTTCCATTTCTGGACATTCACATGAAGGAAGAGACATCTGCTTTAAAGCGGGTGCAGCTATGAGCTCAGGAAAACTCATCCAGCACAAAATCTGCTGGAATCATTTTAACCTGCCACCTCAGTCCAGAGAAAAGTGTGGCTGAATAACAGCTTCCAGGTTTTTACTAAAGGCCAGAGGGCTTGTGATTTCCAATGATTACGCCTAAATATGTATTTTCTAAATCTCTTTAAGCTGACGTCTCACAGGGTGCGATCTCTGAGGACAGGGTAAGTTCAATTCAGTGTAATTGTTTTGGAGATTTCACAAAAATTATGTTGTCCTTGTGCATTTGATATTTTGTTGAAATGAGCACGTTGTTCCTGAGAACGGATAAGAACAGAGGAATTCCACTGCTGGTTTACCATGGCATACTGACAAGTAATCTCTCAGTTTCCTTCATCATACCTGCTTAAGGCAAGGTCAATGTGAGGCTAGCGCTCTAATCTAGGGAGCTAATGATGGCATCGCCGGGCCATATACCTCCCTCTTCTCCTCTTTTCTCCCTCTGTTCCTGCATCCACTCGACTGTACATGCAGCAGTTCGTCTCCTGTTGTTGTATTTTACATAGACAAATATTCAAAATTGTTCCGGATAGATTTGAGTGTGTGGAATACTGGAAATGGGCAAATTAACTCATTGTAAAAGAAATATATGCAAACCTGTTTTGTTCTATGATCCAGCAGTGATCACAAGAGGTACTAAAGTGCTGTGGAGGCACAGAACTGTGCCTCTTGAAATGAGTATGAGCAAAAGAACGCCCCAAATAATTCCAGTCTCCCAGAATAATGCAATGACTCATGAATATCAACTTGCTTCTGTGAACCAAAGTGAATATCAGATACAAAGCACCAAGCACAGCTTCTCCCACTCAACTTTTATTTATATTGCATACTTGGCAGAGTCCCAGCTATACATTTTTACCCAGTCAAGTTCAGAGCCAAAACACAGCTAAAAAAGAAGAATCCCATATTTTCCATTCTTGAAAAGTTTCACTTATATTTCAACGAGGTGGTTACTTAGTTAGTTTTCTATTTGTAAAAATGTAATCCAAGTGGATGTGTAAGATTACATTATGTCGATAATGATGAATAGATTAGTTACAGATGTGCTCTGAGGAAAGAAAAGCTACTGAAAGTTGCATATGTAAATATATCTTAATTAATAGGGGCAGAAATCATTTTTATTTTTTACATTTTTTAATCAAGAGATACATGTTGCTCATTCAGTTTATATTATCACTGCCCTTGATGAAGTTAACCCTTTGGAACTGGTAATAAGTAAATATTACAAAGTAGCCTATCCGGTGACAGTAGAGCTCATGGGAAGCTCAGGTAATGAAATGTTCACGAGTCACAACACATCCACGAAAGGTCAAGAACACTTTTGTAGAGAATCCCTACCCGACGGAGAGAGCACAAACCTCAACGACAGACACAAAGGTTAGATTAATCTCCTTAAGATAGCTGATTATCTGACAAGTGGCAACTGATCTATAGTAGATGTACTTTAATAACCTGAGATGCATTTCATTAAAAACTTTTGTAAAGAAATCAATGGAATAACGACTAATATAATTTGACGCCTAATAAAATAGACATACATGATAGAAATTATTTCAACTCATTCACCTTGGTTGCCTCTTGACTTGTAGGTCAGAAGCGACTGTAGACGAAGCTACAGCAGGCTGCACATTCAAAGAAGGGTTAAATGACGTGATTAATGAAAGGAACACAGTGTTGTAAGCAATAGTAATACTGAAAAGTTCTTGGAAAGGGTCAGATTGAAAAGATTCACAGCCCACCAGCTAGCCTCTTGGTTGATTTACATATCTGTAAATGAACAAGGAAAATATGGAAGCACAGTATTTACTCCATTTACCAAATGGATACAATCATATTTAGGGCAGGAAAATGTATTGGGTAATATGATGTGGTGCAATAGCAATTCTGAAACGTGCTTTCACGATTAAAACCATGATAAAACCCACAATTTCAACGGAGAATAATGGCCAAGGAACAACTAGAGGAGGACAGAAGAAAAAACTATCTAGATATGGACAAGTACCTTCCTTCACAACCATCCATCTGAGCAGGAACCTTGAAAAAAAGGTCTCTGCATCTTTGTTTGTTGGGTGGGTGACATTAGTTTGGCCTCGCAAAAATCTATAATTTGATAGCAGTGAATATCAGACCTTGTGTGTAATGATGGCCATTTCAATTGGTTGATATTTCAGTTGATATTTTAGAAGTGGTGCACTAACCAAGGTGCTGTTATTTAATCATTCACATAATATCAGTTTTTTGTGCAACAGCAGTTGTAAATGAAATGTGCTGCTTTGCTTGGATTGATCAGATTGATGAACACAGTTCACAGTGACATAGAAATCGCAGTGTCTTTTAAGTTAGCTATAGTTACATCTCCTCTCTTTGTCTCTTTCACAATCTAATAGATTAAACGGCTAGTGGCTTGTACTGTGTTGTATTTTGAAAGCTTTTGTAATGTGACTGAAAGTCACCTGCTTGCTACCCCAACGCCTGACTAATGAAGAAACACCCACTCTATTTTGGTCAGCTGAGCCATTTAAAAAATTGAGAACATTTAATGGCATGAGTAACATGTTATCATGAATCCTCATCTTCATTGTTATATAATCATTGGAGGGCACTTGTCCAATTTCTGATGTTGAGGAAACACAGAAATGGTCAGTAGCTTAAAAATAACTGCTGTTAAATGTCTGTATGCTGTTTTATCAATCACTTCATTCAGACAAAATCCAGAGCAAATCTTTGCTTTTTTATTTGCTAAATTTAGACCTGAGGATAGAGTTGTTCATTTAGGCTTTCTTGTTTTTTAAATCACTCACAACCTGAGAAATGGCTTTGATGACAGAGCTGAAGCTTGCCTGTAAACTAATATCAGTCAATGAACTACTAGCCACATTGCTGCTGACCTGACACCCTTCAGCAACATTCTTATCACCAAACTGGGACCTTGAAGTTGGCCGTAGTCATTTGCCTCACAGATACACTCTTCCACATTCCTCTCCCAAATGATATTTTCCCAAAGACAGTTTCTACACATTGTCCTTCTGTTTCATCTATATTCTGCTTGTTATTTCAGCCCAGTCTCAAGGAAAAAATGAAGCTGTTACAATTCAATACAGAGTTAATTAAAGGCACTGGTAGTGAGGAGAGGACTCCTGGATAAATCTTCAGACTTCTCACTTGGGCAAGTAGCACCATTGTCCTACCTCTCAAAGTGAAAAATGTGGACTTCTTTTGCCTGAGAAGTGGATGACGCAGTATGCACTGCACTTTATCATGAAATCTTCTAAAAATGTCAAATTGCAAATTAGATATTGTCCAGCACAGTCTAATTGCAAATAGTGAAAATAGACACAAAGCACAAATTGTAAAGCAGAAACCCATGAGATTATTGTTTGAAGGGAAGGCTGTAGAACAGGTTAGATGTTGGTTAAGGTTCATGTGAATGTTAGTGCTTGTCTATTTTCAGTTTAAATTGCCAGTAGATGTAAGCATGGATGGTTCTGCTGTGTCAGACAGTATTTCACCTGTCACAAAGCTGTGTTAAGCTTTAGGCCTCCTGTATCCTTCTATTATGACGTTGAAATTGCTAATGGATAGATAGAGGTGGTCCCTTGGATTTATGCTCACAAATTCACAGCTGATTCAACATGAAAATGTCATTCATCAAGTGGCGTATGAAAAACCGATTTGTAGGCAAATTACTCTAAAATCTTTCAAATGCATTCTAACACATTCAACTGCACAAGATCCTTACACACAAGTTGGTGGACTAAAGGTTACGAGGAGATGCAAAGTGTACTATCATAATAACAATGATAGGCATATGATTCTAATATGAAATTACAGAGAAAAAAATCCTGAAATACGGAATATTGTATGATCTGTATTTAACATTTTTGTTCAAACTAATTTCTACCAAATCAGATTTTAGGAATGCTAAACTGTTTTGCACTTATGTTGGCCAGGGAGATAATGCAGAAGACTTTCGTGTATCACAATGTTGTATCTTTAATGAGTGTCACACTGAAAGCAATTCCCTGTTAACGGAAAAGAAAAACACCTGAGAAAAAAATTGCACATCGCACAGTGAGAAAACATTTCAATAACATGTTTTCCATCTGAGGCACAGATTGTATTATAGACCCAAGAGATACTTGTCAAGCAGCTAATAATAATAATAACATCTACTTGTGTGAGCCTCAGTAAAATTCAGCTCACACTTGATGAAAGTGAGATAGTATTAGTATTGCGAGTTAGGAACAGACATCTCCTGTAAAATAACCTGTAAGCACTATTTAAAGTAGCAATATTGGCCACATAGTTGAAGACTAGAGAAACAATTTTTCAAAATAAAAACTTTTTACATCATCAGTTGCCATTTTGGCAACTGATGAAAGTAATATATATTAAACGATCCGACATACTTAAATATCTATATATGTACAACACATCTTTTTCTGTACAGCACTTTGGTCCACATTGTTTTAATTTGCTTCATAAATAAAGTTGGACTGGTTCAGAAAGGAGTGTCTGAAAACATGAACTTTAAACATTTCAAGCTTTTATATCTCAATTTATATCAGGATATAAATCTCATTTGACTTTTTAATTTTTTTGTTATTCCTAAGCCAGTAGTCAATTGTCATCTGAGGGTTATATGATCCTTTGTTTCCTATGTTTTTGAATGTTGACATGATTTTTTTTTTTTTTTAAAGAAAAGAAAAGACAGCATTCAATTTAGTAGCCTGGACTGAAACCTACATTTTTACCTGAACTGGTGGTGAAGTCACTTGTTGTTATCCATAAAAAGAAACACTCCAACAATAGAAGAACATATAATTGATGTACATGGGTGCAATTAGTGAACAGGTGTGCAGGTTACAACAGCACCATTCCTGAGTTGTCTATGCAAATAAGCCAGGGGCAACCATTTCAGGACGAAGTGGTCAAACAATTAGACCGGTCATAAAGGAGGAAGCCCCTGATAGCTGCTCCTTTACCTGGCCACCACGCGGCTAACGTGTGCAGTGCAACTTGGAGCGCAGCATCCCCCGGTCTCCGCTCTTCTTCCCGCCGTCCTTCCTCTCCAGCTATCTCCGCGAGCGGTGTGCGCGCGCGCGACTTTGAGTGTGCTGCTCGAGTCTGTCAGCTCGCTGGGGCTGCGTTTCTTTGGAAAATAGCTCAGCTCTTTCAGGTTTCCTGTCCGTCTTTTTTTGCCGCTCTCATTGCCTTTGTCGACAGTGATAAAGAGAGCAGGTACCGTCTGTCCATTCCGCCTGTTTTTATCACGAGTTGCCCCTTTTTTGTTGTTGTTGTTTGCTTCGCCTCACAGATGTAATGTCAACACTTTTTGGGTGATGTGTAGGGGGAGGGAGGGGAGGGGAGGGGGGGGCGGGATGGACTCTCGGTTCTAACGGAATTTGTTGTGGCTCTCTTGGTGTCCCCTCTCTCTTTCAGTTTAACCTGGGCCTGTTTTTGGAATAAGAAAAGCATTGCTGTTTTCCGACTTTGAGAGAAGAGAGAAGAGACTCCTCTGGAATTTCCCAAGGAATTTGTCCGGACCCCTCCGGTAAGTGGAAATTAATGCAAAAAATAGAGTTATAGTTAAACACATGGACAGTAGTTATACTGACTTATTTTTTTTTGCTTTTGTTGTTTTTGAATATAAACGCAAAAAAAACGTTTTTTTTCTTATGTATTATTCTACAGTTACCGGTGCTTTGCGTTCTACCGCAGGGGTTCACAGTAAGTGTTACTTTTTCTGCATCTCCCAGTACAGTCAACCGCTGTCAAAGCTGCTTTTTGGATTTTATCCCTACTCCAAGTTGTGTTTCGTGCCGTGGTTCGTGTAGGAGCCAAGGGTTCATATGTATGCTGTTTATGCTGTTTCCGCATATCATCCCTGCGTTATGGATAATGTAACTATCACCGGTCTGGTGCTCGCTTTTGCACAAGGCGAGAGATGCATTCAGTGTCTATCGTCACTATTGAAAACTCCAACACTGCTTGAAACAGAGAGCGATCTTTCTTCCGGACGATGCTTTGCCTCTCAGGCGAACACAGATGACCAAAAAAACCCCGCACAGATCGTTTGAACTTGTGGGGAGGCGTGCTTGCTGCGGGACGTGTTGGGGAAGTTTGGCTAAATTCATGGCTGTTGCAGCCGAACTGTGGATGCTTTGAGTGATTTGTCTCTTAAAGCTTTGCGTGTGCGCGTGCCCGCCAAAGGGCTCCTGACTCAGGTGGTGTAGACGGTGGGTGGGCTGACTCACCCGGTTTAACTATTTTACTGCTCTAATCTGACAGCCTTTGATGCCAGATTTGAGGGATGATTGACAGCGGATCATGCACAGCACCATGTCAGCACATGCCCATGTTTCCCCCCCCCCCCCCCTCCATAGCTGCCTGCTATATTTGGATGTTCTATAATTTATACAAACCCTTCTATGCTAAGGAGTATTTGTCAGACTACCACTGACAAGTGATTCACAGATAGCCAATTACCCGTGATTTGCAGCCATACTTTGTGCCCGAGGAGAAAAGAAAAAAGGAAAAGAAAAAAGGAAAGCGTTTCTAAAAAGCAAGATAATGAACAGAGAAGTTTGTGTGCCTCACTATTTTGTAGCACGCCACACTTTAAAGAGGGAATTGCAAATGAGAGGAAGGACAGCTCACAAAACCAGACAGATGTGTCTTCCCCAGCCAGTGTAGAGTGACAGAGAGCTAAGTGAGCATGACCATTGAGGAGAGGTAATAGCATTATGGTCTGCCAGTCATGAGACACACAAGAGCTACTGTTGCATTCCAAGAGGGCTTAAATAAGGGGAGCACACAGGATAAGGAAATATTACATGGGGTTATACTTTGGGGAGATTTTTCTTTTGTTTTTGAATGGATGTTTTTGGTCTTTTATATAAACTGTTGTAATTAAGTCATTTTACCCTGACTATCAAATATGTGTCTGGAACAGAATCACAATTAAATCAATGAATTGTGTATTTTGAATAACAAATTAATGTGAGTGTTAGTTCTGATTCCAACCAGAACATCGAGCATTTTAAATAACTTCTCCCTTGGCCCACACATCTCTTATCTGTCTCCATCACATGTTAGAGACAGCAGGCACTCAGGTCAGGCATCCGCGGTGTTAAGACAGTTTTGAAATATTTGCAGTCAAACAAAGAATTCACTGCAAAGCTTTCCAACATTATAACCAGGTAAAGATTTTTCCTGCCATCATTTATCTAGCTGCACTGCCAGCTTGTAAACTTGCAAAAATCAGGAATTGTCTTTGTCTTGCCTTTGAGTGATGGTCCTTGAAAATACTTGCCACATCAACCACTGTTGGGCGGGATTTTGACTACAGATGAAAGGTATGAGCAGGTGAGATGAGTCTGCTGGCTCACAGTTGCCTCCTCGGTGACCCGAGAGGTAGAGGCGGCAGTGCTAGCTAGAGCCACACATTTCTGCAAATCACTTTCTCTCATTAATTATGCCTTAACATAGGCTGCTCTAATGCGACCGTGTTGACAGCGCACCCACTTTCCTTCCGCTTGCCAACCCTCCCTGGAGAGAATCTGGAGTAAGTTGTAATTATGGTGTATAAACTTCATCCAGGTGACATAATCAGGGCATGGCTGAGATGGCAAAGGGCTGACAGAACAGCTGCTAATAAATTTATAGCCTGTTTTTTCACATTGTGCATTTCCCAGACCACCTTATTATAGATACCTGCGTGTTGGCTGACTCGGCGCAGTTCGGAATACTGCCACTCTGTTTTTATTCACCCGTATTGGTTCCTGATAAAAAAAGGTGCGGCTTTGAGTGGTGCGGCTTTGAGAAAGCATATAAACTTTCTGCATTTTACAGTGAAAAAGTAGTGGCTATATTATCTGTGCGTTTGTATTGTGAGGAACACCTTGATTGTGGTCCAAGGCTGAACAAACTGATCGCCAACTCCCAAAGGCCGTTTTATAATGAGGATATGCTGTCAGATAATTAGATACACCTGGTGCAGGCGGTTTCAGGAAATTTTTATTCATCCCAAAATAAAAATGCCTGTGCCTGCCAACATGAAAGCTGAAAAAAATTCTGCTGTCACATTGCCTCCCCTCTAATCATGGAGGCAATGGTTTATTTATTTATCCACATCTTAATGCTCTTGGATAAGGCAGACTTAATTTTGGTTGAGCTTATGCATTCTGTGCCAAAGTTTCTTAACTCTTGCACAGTCAGCCTCTCACTCATCAGAGTGCCAACGGACCTACATGGACACCGTTTCTGAAACTGGATGTTCTGGTATCAACTCCCTAGGGTCACTCTGCTTCTAAGACAATGGGATGAAAAGAAAGAAAAGACTAAATGAAACCAAATAGTTTTTTTCTTTTAAAAAAGCTCAAAGTTATATGTAAATAAACATATCCCAAAGCCCTAAAGCACCTGCTCACATTTTGAAATGGGAACAGATGTGCATCATAGGGATATATAAATCAATCATTTTTTCTATTTTTCCAGGATACGTCAATACAGCCACGAAATGCAGATTTAAGATTTAACAGATTCATGGGAATCTGATCAGCTATAGTGTTAAAACAAGGTGTAAATTACGAACAGCCATACTGAGTCACTTCTTCTCAGGCTTTTCCACACAAGCACCAATTTGAATATCACACATCTGTCTTTGATGTGGTGGTCCATGACATTAGGCGCTCTCACCTACAATGTTTATTTATGTGGTACTTATCTTTAGTCACATATCATACACTTTTTAAATTGTCAGCCCACAACTTTTGCTTTCTGTCTGAGATATCAGTGTTATAAAGTCTGATGTATTGATATTCTGTAGTACAATTGGAGCCCAACTCATGTAATTTAAATATTTTCATCACTCCGTTTTACTGTCAAGTTACACTTCAATACAAAGAAAAATTCTAATTTTAAAGGTAGTTTTCAGTTATGAAAAACTGGCCACAGCTTTCACAGTATTTACTGTCTCTTTGTTAATATAATTAAACATGGGAAGATTGATGCAAGTATAGATGGTATTACTCAACAAAAATATTTTTTAGATTATATATTGTTTGGGTTTCTAAGTTATTCTTGAATAAAAAGTTAGGTTTTGATGGTGTTTTAGTTTTATACCACTATTTTCCTTTGGAAAATGTCTAAGTCTTGCTGTGTCCTGTCTTTTGATAATTCAATCTCCTTACTTTGTCATTGACAACCAGCTGAAATGAGTGAGACAGCTTCTTAGATATTACAAATGTATGTATTTGAAAACATCTGAGAGTAGTAAATTATTTAAAAAAAAAATTAAGATTGTTCATGACCAGAATTTGAATTACTTCATTATGCAATGCTAATGTAAATTCTACCACCAAACAATCTGTATAGAACTGGTCTTGGTTGCTAAGTGATGCATTCACAGTTGTTTCCAACATCAATTATAGCTACGATAATTTCTACAGATTCTAATAGTGAATAGTGGTGGATCGTTTTACTTCAGATTTGGAAGTACGGTCAAAACAATACTTCTCTAGACAGTCTCTTGGCAAACAGGTTTTAGGGAAAAGTTTGTCACATCAAAGGTACAGCTTTCCTTCCATCATTTGATCTGGAGCATAAATCTATTGCTGTAGCCTAACCTTGGATGAGATCGCATTGAAATACATATTTATGATGGGTTGAAGGTTCCATTATTCTATACATAGATATTCTGTGTAAAACTGCTGCTAGTTAGTAATGATGCACTTATTCAAAGCAATTCTTCGGGGTGCATAACCTTGGTCCACTAGACAGGTCCAATTTGAACAGTGCACATTATTAGTGATGGTGCTGAAAATGAATTTATGTAATTTTAGTTTTGTCTTTAATTAATGCTGGGTTTTTATGATATGTTGGCTCTCTTAACCTTGAACATGTGAAAAATTCTGTCTCAAACATGTATATGCTTTACCGATGGATGTTATTGACCATAGGTAGTGTTGGCTGTGTCTAATGCAAATTTAATAGGGAACTAAAACACGCTTTCCTTTTTGCTTCAGCAGGAATTGAAAAAGCTGAAAGAATACATAGATGAGAGGAAATTAGGCTAGTTATAGATGAGTCAGAGCCATGGCTGAAATAGTAAACATATACAATATCACGAACTTCAGTGCAATCACACAATTCACTGCAACAACAATGCCAAGTACAGCTCTAAATTTTTTATGAAGTTGAATTAAAAGCTATGTGAAATATGAATATTAATTTGCAGCAAAGTGGCTGCAGTATTTATTGCACAAGTGTTACTCTGAAATAGGCAGTTTAGATATGTATTTCGTACCATTTATTCTGCCCTGTATTTGAAAATATCTACCTGCAATTCTTTTTCAGCAATATATGCCAACTAATAACCTTGTAGTTTCAGAATGGCAAATGTCAGTGTAATCTTACAAGCTGACCTTTTGGTTAGCCATATGTACAGCACCATGGTTTGGTATTTTATCTCTATTCATGCAAATGCTTTGGCATTCCTTTGCTGTCTGGAACCTTGTGAGATTTCAGAGGGCACCGGTATGTTTTGTATTGACATTAGGGTCTACTGGGATCTTGAGGCAAAAAGAAACAGAAAGGAAGAACGCAGGCAAGCTGGAGCCAGAGTACTCTGCACAGTTCGATGCTGCTGCCTCTAACCGACATGAACAAGAGAAATCAATTAGACCTACTCGGTTGCTATCCAAGGGACTCTCACGACTGGACAGGGTAGAGATAATCAAAGCTTTTGCAAAAACAAAGTAGCAGAACAGGAACATGAACTCAAGTGGTAGTTTGTTTTATTCTTCATCAGAGTAGTGATCACTGACTTCAAACCCACGTTAATTTTTACTTGATCATCCCAGATAAGTTTATAATTCCAGAGCCCCCCTATCTCTTTGTTAACAATGATCTCATATTGTTCATTTGCACTTTCCATTTACATTTTTTTGTAAGGTTAATTGCAATAAAAGAAAGGAAGTCATTAAAAAAGAAACCTGTGATTTATCCCTATAACAGAAGTAATGGTCGATTTAGTCATGTGAATCATTTTCTATACAAGCAACATTTGTTGCCCAAGGAGAATTTTTTATTGAAATATAAAGCTTTAAAAGTTTTACTCAAACTCTCAAGTCTTTATTTGCTTTGAATGAAAATAATCAAGTTCCCTGAAAGGAAGGGAAAAAACCCAACAACTTTATACTGAATTGAAAGGAGTCCAACTCTTGTGGTATGATCAGTCTGGCTTGTATCCACAGCATATCATTTATTAATAGCATTTCAAATCGAGATAACATGCTGTCTAAGTGTAATATAAAAATATGCATTGCCTCAGTAAATATAGAGATCCATATAATTCTAGTACTAAACTTGTCAAAAATAGACATTGAACATCCAGATGTGAAAGTATGATCCTTATTTTGAATATTGAAAGAACTAACTCTATTGATATAGTTTGCATATTTTATTGAATGGGCTGAGCTCCGTTCAGTAAATACGACGGAGAGTCTGGAGAGTGCACAGCATGAATTTCTTAAGACTCTAAGGCCTCATTTTCTTTGATCAGACTGAAAGAGGACAGTTTTTGATCATGCTCTACCTTGGACATTTAAATCAAATCCCCGACAAGCTCAGCAGCTGTGAGTCTCTGCAGAGTGTAGTCTCAACACAGGAGAAACATGGACATTCCGCTGGAAGCATGTTAGAGTCTATTGAATTGGACATTTGGACTTTTTCCCCTTCTTTCCCTTGATGAATATTTTGTACATTTTGATAAGGGAGTCATTTCACAGAGTGGAACATTTTATTTTACAAATCAGAATCAGAATCAGAATCAGAATCAGAAATACTTTAATAATCCCAGAGGGAAATTATTTTTGTTACAGGCTCCATAAGCAAAATAAAACAAAGGCATATACATATGTACATGTCTATACATATATACATATATATATACAAAATTCTCATAAATATAGCTAGATATATACAAAATGAGAGGTGGATAGTGTCAATGATTAAGATTGACTCTCAGAGGGAAGCGTTGTACAGATTGATGACCACCGGCAAGAAGGATTTCCGGTGGCGCTCTGTGGTGCATTTGGGTGAGAGGAGTCTTCTGCTGAAGGAGCTCCTCTGTTGGGCCAGTGTGTCGTAGAGGGGGTGAGACACATTGTCCATGATGGACTTAAGCCTGGACAGCATCCTCCTCACTGCCACGGTCGACAGAGTGTCCAGCTCCTCCCCTACAACATCAACAAAGAAGACTTGTCTGGTAGTTTTTAAATGCAACAAACTTGGGAGAATCATATCAACAAGAATCCGGCACTTTTTTGCCCATATTACAATAATATGGGGAATAATATGGAATCTAAGATGGAGAACAAAAAAGAGATGGAAATGTGCTAATGAAATGATGGAAGACTTTTACAGCACAAGCTTTGAAAGTTGTTTTCTATCTGTAATCCTGTGTGTACAGATAGCTCAGTCCCCTCACTGAGCACACAAGTAAACACAGCCCCCCCACCTCCCACTCAGCCCTGCTGTAGGTTTGGCTGTGGGTGCGCAGCAGATCCCTCGGCATCATGAGAGAATAACAATGAGGGTTTTGGGAGGGATCAGTTCCCCAGCACAGAGCCATACCGGGTAGGGTTTATGTAAGACCCTGGCTTCCTGAGCTCTCCGCCAGTTTAAGATGACAAACAAATGGTACCAAAAAGTACAGACTCACCGGGGCGGGGGGGATTGCATCACCTCATGCTTCATTCTCCCTTCACACAATAACACTGTCCCTGTGTTCAGACACAGTTCTGGTTATGTGTTGTGGCTTGCGATATCAACTCTCATGTGTATCCTTACAAGCTGATGGTGCTTTTTCACACTATTTGTTGGTTACACGGCAATGTGTCCCACTTTGCCACCACCTGCCTTCATCCTCTTCTTCCCTTCTTTGTTTTCCTCATCATATGTTCCAGCAAAAGAGGGCTGATATCTGTCAAAATCCATCTTTCTTCTGTTGGGCTTGCCATCTTTTTTTAAGTGGTCTTCTATAGAAATTCACTCAGCCCTGACATCCCAGTGGTTCTTTCAGTGTCAAAACAAGTACAAATTGAAGGTTTTTTTTTTTCAATCATACAATTCATATCTCAATTTGCTGCTTGTTTAATAATGGAATGATAAATATCAACACTTAATAAGGCCTGGCAATTAGATCTAAAATGATATTATGGATAGGTGTTAATCTGACAAACTGCATGATAATTAGTTTTTCAATTTTTTTTAGCCTGGACTATCACAGACAAAGGCTGGTTACAACACAGCCGATCAACAAGATGAAGTCTACAGTGCCTTGGTGCCAGCATTATTTTTAGTTGAAGTAGTTAGCTGACTGTTTGTTTGTCATCTAAACTTCAAAACAGAAGTTTTTAACCTGCTACTTCAGGGCAAGAGAATGTGGATGATGCAAAATACATTACAATATATATATATTTATGAATTCTTATATAAACTAAAAAAGGGGCAAGGGAAGTTACTCTATGTCAAGAGGTGATTTTGAAGAAGATTAAGGTCACAAACATAAAACGGGCAGTTCTTCAATCATTTTAATCCCTGGACAAGGCAGAAAGTCATATTGCATGCAGTGTCCTCTGACGTGGTAGTACAGAACAAGGTCTTTGTTTCAACAAAGCTCAGAAATACACCACAGATAACATTAGTATCCACTAAATACGGAGTAGGAAGAAAATCAATGTAAGGTAAAAATGTAATCTAGTCCAAAGAACCGTTAGGCAAAGTGCAATTTGAAAACATATCTTAAATGTGTCTGATAGGGGCTGGGGGTAGATGGACAGTGGATTTTACCATCACAGAAAAAAGCAGCAGTATGTTATGTACAAAAGGGAAACACCCGACTCTTACTCCTAATGTGCCTCCTCTTTTATTGTCTAATTCGGTTAGGGCCCCACATCCCTTATTGGATCATATCAAAGGTCAGAGGCGTCCAGTAGACAAATCAATCTGCCCGTCTGAGGAGGTGCAGAGCAAGCATGGATTGAGCATGGTAGAGCTGATCCATCTAGTGGGTGTAGAATGAGGGTGGGCGAGGACTAAGAGGTGGAGGCAAGACATATTATGGCATTTTCCGCTGAGAGAGAAGTGGGCAAAGAAGGCAAGATTGAAGTGTTGACTTGGGGAATGCAATATACTTTGGGGGAAAAGGCTTTACATTATTGTGTGCAAGACAACTGCAATTATGTGAGATGATATGGCACATGACTTAACTATCAATCATCCCACCAAAATATTTTAAAAGGAAAATAAGATTCAATATAACTCAACATAAACAAAGTTTTCTTAATGTATTATTATTTATTAATTTACTACATAAAAACAGGAATGATTTACCGCACCTTCTTGCCTATTTAGTTTATAATGATTGTTGCCAGACGAAATGGTCATACATGTCGTTTTTCCTCCAGGTGCTAGTGGGGGCAGTATTTAACAGGATGCCACTACGGGCATTAAAGTGATGATAGATAAACCCATTTGATAATGTTGT